>OZ043913.1:13901551-14501551 GCA_964056405.1 Acronicta alni
CAGATATAGTTTACTTCTTTATCGTAATCGAAAATTTACTATTTACTGCGGTCGGAGCCTAAGAAGTGATACCCACAAACTTGTTAGAATACTTTCTTTTTATTCTAAAACCGTATTGACGGCAATTGGAAAGAGAAGATTACTTGTACTAAATAATATGAATGAGGTTATCAATTCCCTGTCAGAATAATGTTTTCTGATTTGTTAATTTTATTTTCTTACATTATCTATTTAGTAAGTACCTAAGTTTTATTTTTTTACTTTTGATACTTGGTATTCTTATCTATTTCGATCTGTACCGGTCTAGTACAGAAATACTCGAATAAGAAATTAACTCAAGGGTTACATTTCAAGTTCAACTATGATTTAAATTTAAAAAACGCCTAAATTTGGCCTTTAGTTATGGGCTATGAATTCCTTTCCAGTTTCTCTTAATTAATTCAGTAGTTATGATTCGAGGCGTGATCAAACGCGGAGATAAAAATTCCAAAAATCGTATTTATGTATTGTGTTGCTTATTGACAGTCACAGTGAAGAAGGGATTTCACTTTCTTTAATGTAATACCTATCTGTAAGTATTGTAAACATTTGGTGAATTGAGAATTGGACTGGGTTATTTATGTAATAATTCCGTCGGCTCTTTGCCCCAGGCAGTGTAACCGCTATCCGCAGCGGACGGCCGCGCCCGTCGGCACCACGCGCGTTAGGCTTGTCTAAACAAACGGCACTAAGTTTAACCGCAGCTTAGTCCCTTCGCCACTTTAACTTTTTAGTGACAAATTGCATTAAAGCTCGTTTTTTTAAATAACTCATATATGGGGTACTGAGTTACTAACACAAATTAACACGACACATGGTTTGGAAATTACAAAAATAGTATCTATGCATATACCTATTAGTATGAGTGCATGTAGAGTGCGTGTTATTTTAGTGGTGCTGCTAAATTCGATTCGTTGCACACCTACATCCTAATCAGTCGTCAGCAATGAAGCCGGCTCCGATTAGCAAACATTTTCCTAAGCTGTTGTGTGTTGTTTTCATTTCGGTTAAACGTTTTTATTCATATATACATTTCATAGTTTTCGATTACCTTGGGTATAATTAATAATGCAATTTAGTGTCTATTAGAAAGTATACAAATTAAAACAAAAGCCAAACAGGATTAGAAAAAAATAGAGATTGCATACTTAATATATAATAATAATAATATTATTCAAATAAATTTTGTCTTTAGATAAATTAACTATACAAAACAAAGCATAAAATAGGTATAATATAATACAATACGTATGCCTGAACTAGGTGATCCTGTGTTTCAGGCGAGCGATATGTTAACATTATGTATTAATTAATATTAACGCGTAATAGTGGGTACTTAGTCGTTGGTTGAGATTTGACATCAGTACTATACAATTGTAATACAAGCAGTAATAGATCCCGTTATTGATATCGGCAACTGCCAGGAGTTATTAAATAAATAAAAGGTTATTTTTCTAAAAAGTAAGACAAATAAACAAGATTCCATTCCCGAGAGTGTATTGACACCGTACTATTTATTTTGTATATAAACGATATCGCTACCAAAACAAGCCGTTTAAAGACATACTTATTGTAATATAGGCACTAGTGTTACTAGCAACAGAGTAGTGAATACTAGCAGTAACATATAATATAAGAAAGCTGGCTTGAACCAACGTTAATGCGGCGAGTGGAGACAAGTGCCGAAATCATAAATATAAATATATTCTTGGACAATTTTACACAGCGCCATCTAGTCCCAAACTTAGCAATGAATTTAATGCTTACTTATATACTTTTTTTTTAATACATACTTATAATACATAAGTAACACCCAGACAAACACAAACACTTAGGCTCAGCATGTAAATATTTGTGATTATGTGGGAATCGAACCGAGGACCTCGTAATCAGCAGTCCGACACGCGAATCACTAGACCACAGACGTATATACGTCAAATACGTTCGGCAGTGGATGGTGTTTACAATTTTTTTGTAATGTAATCTAGCCAAAAACAGCGAAATTTTTTTTAAGAAAATCTACCAACCGTGGCATCGTTCGCGTAGAATTAGTAACACAATTCAAATCAATCCTGCAAAAGGAATGATTTCATGGGATCACTAGGACATTTGGACTATTTAAGTATTCTATACAAAAAATACTGGTCACAAATAAAAAAATATATTTTATGTATTTTCCTCTATCAGTTATCCGGGGAGAGATTTTTCGGGGAGTCACGTGTTTTCCTGGGTTAAGATTCCTAGAAGATCCTATATGCTATTCCCGGTCACATACCACATATTCGTGTACTAAATTTGATATGCGAATCGGTTCAGCCGTTTAAGTATACGTGATTGAGAACAAATAAACAAACAAACATTGGCACTTTCATATTTATATAATACCTATCTATTATAATAATGTAAGTATCATAATAATATAATGATCCTCGTAGATATTTATCACGATAGAATCAATAAAATATATAAATATTTCAATTGATATTGATCATCTGAACTACAAAACCAGAGCTCGAAAACCATATACTTAACTTGGAGCTAGAAGATAATGTTGCCCTGACAGACCTCGGAATCAAGAATTTTTCTAATTAAAATTAACAAATAATAAATCAAATAGAATAAATGCGTTGAATTTTTATTTTTTTATAATTAAAGTACAAGCAGGAAGACTGTTTTTTTATTAAATAAGTTTACTAATAAGCTTATTAATAACCTTATTTACTTTTGTATTTAGAGTACATGATTTATCCGATAAAGACATATTTTATAAAAAAGCAGATATTGTTAATATACCTATAATATATATTAATACATTTTATAAATATTTTATACTTAAAGTTAACGAGCCCTTATTTGTGATAAATACATAGAAAATGATGTATGTACATAGAACATTCATTGTAGGTAGGTTATATGATAAATTATAAACTTTTATATAAGTGTAGTATAACGATTAGGGATTGCAATCCGGAAAACTGAATCTGGTAAACCCGGATCCGATATAATTAGATGTCAATCTGGAAAATTAAAAAAAAAAACTTTGAGAAATACGCCCGTTTTTGAGCATACGCTTGTAGCATAGATACTAAGCTGATGCCTGCGGTTTTCACCGTGCTCTAAAAAATATCCTACTATAAATCGTACTACTTATACATTTTTTATAAAAGCGCTTTGCTGATGATGATGTTTCAGCTCTCACCAGCTTGAGGGTAGTGAAAAGCTGAAATGTCATCAAAAGACATCTGAAAACTGTCAAATGATCGACTAGGTACCAGAATTACAATCATGTTAAAAAAAATAGGATCCGGTACAGGTGTTACTATATCCATTACTAGATACTCTAATAGCGTGGCAGACAGTAACTCTAAATTACTAACGAGGTTTACATTTTTTTATACCTACAGATAAAATATTAAATTTTAAGTAAGCAAAGTACTTAATGCTAAATTCGAATTTAGAACAAATTTTTTACAAGATAAATGCAATTTTGATCAAATTATGATAACAAACCATTATGGTGATATCTGTGGCGGTGGTGGTAAGGTAGATACGCGCATACGAACGCCCTTTTTTTTCTTTTTTTTTCGTAACTTGCGTGCGATGTGTGAATATTATAATGAATGATATCTCCATAAATCGACATCTCTAATTATTTTCAGATATATTATACCTATCCTATATCTATATTATTCTATATCTATACCTATATTATTCTTTTCTCGCAGGTAAAGTAAAAAGTATTATGCTCCACTTGCGGGAAAGCACAGATTACAAACTCGTGTGGTATAGTACTTTACACGTGTAGTACTTTCTCCCCTCCAATCTACTGTTACTTTTTTCAATAAATTCTACTAGGAGCGACAATATAGCTAATAAATAACTAAAGAAGTGAGATAGATTAAGTAATAAAATATATTTTGTCTTTTAATAAAGACAACGGCCGCACAATGAAAAAAGTACAACATACGAATAACGGATACTAAGTACACCCAGACTAGAAACAAATATCTGTGGATTTTGTCTCGGATGGGGATCGAACCCACGTCACCCGACGCAAAAGTAGTGGCGAGGTGACCACCTTAACCCCTACGGCGAACGTGCAGTCTAATTGAATATTAGACTTTTATTCAAATTTTACAAATTTGTTTATCCCACAACAAAGACATTAGGGGTGAAGTAAATAAGCTCGTTAATAATCCAGTGAAGAGTTATGACGGCGCGGGCGCAGGCGCAAACCGCAGTGTGCGGTGCAGTCGACCCGAGCCACCACGCCGACGCCGACGTACCGTTGACTTACACTGAAGTACGAGTACACAGGGCCACCACACTGACGGACTAACAATGAGACACATTCATATACTGGAGTACTAAAAAAGCTGTGAAGAATCGGCATTATTTTACATATTGTTCTGGCTCACGCTAGTAGGTAGGAGTAGGTAGGTACCATCATTTGAGATGTATGTTGTCAAGATAGACTTTTTTTTTAATCTGTGTAATTAGTCAAAAAACTAAAAAACTACCGACACCTACACGATGCCGATTGTAAACACTCTTGTAGGATAGATATTGAATTTTGAACTTTTCATAATTCTATTTTGTCGACGTTACCGAGAATCCCCGTTGTAGTGAGACATTCATGGTGACCGTGGACTACGCCCATGTGTTCGCCACATTGCATGCCGGCCGCGGTAACGGCCAACGTATTGAAAGGTAAAACCAAATACTGTCCGCCATTTGTTTATTAAGATCGGCTGCACGGGAAAAGATTGGGGCTACTCTAATCTTATGAAACTGTTGGTTAAGAGTTTACAATGGACCTTGAAAACACAATTAGTGAATTTATAATAACATTTATTTTGTATGCAAATTAAATACATTGTTACGGTAGAGTACACTATAAAATAACTGTCAAGAATACAAGTTTAAATCTTTTATACAATACTGTTTGAACGTCATTTTTACATTTTAGCCAAAACTCCCGGCCTTTTAAGTATTTTCAATATTACCTTTTTAGACAGTCGTAGCTCCATTATATTTACGTAAGAACTTATTTAAAATCGGATTATCATTCCAGTTTCTTTCCAATGACATCAGGACATTCAAAACTCGTTTAAATTCTTGATATATAGTGGGATACTCCAAGTCAATTAGTTTTTCTGAATATAAGTAAGTACCTACTTGAACCTGTATCGTGGGATTATTAATTGTTGTCATAGTTAGATAATTACAAATTTTTTTCTTTGACAAAATAACTACATTATTGTAAATATTTACTAGATTTCACTAATAAAAGTAATCATTTCTGAATTCAATTGACCTACGCTGAATATAAATACGCCTATATACTTAAATGAATAAAAACTATTTCCCTATTGACACAATAAGAAATTCTAAAACACATTTGTGTGTAAGCTAAATAATAAAAAAACTTCAACTGTGGCTATCACTATCAGGCTTGCGTTGCAATAAAGGTGAAAATTGCGATATAACTTTGATTAAAGTTACGCTCTTTCCTTTTCGAGATGCCATTATTAGGGGCGATGTGTTTATACAAGGGATATTTGTGTGTGTATTTAATGTTAAAATAAGTCTACCAACCGAAATTAGGCGTGGAGGCTAAATCCAAATTGCAGCTGTTTGCTTTTTGAGTCGTTTGCGGTTGTTACTTATTCTGCCAATAAGTTTGCGATCGTTGATTGTTTCTGATAAATATTACAATGATTAATAACTGAATGAATAAAGTACTCGGGTACCACCTCCTATATCGAATCGCAAAATAAAAGATTTAACAGAAAATGCTTTCCTTATTTGTTTTTTCTTATCTTGATCCGTCTAATACAGCCGAAGTTATAATAAGTATTTTTTGGGCATGATCCCAAATAAATCCCAATATCTCAGAAATAAACAAAAAACGGTTCGTTCCCACAAACAAAATGTAATTATTTAGACTTGTAGTTGCTTATCTCTACAAAAGATATTGCATCTAGCCGGATAGAACTAAAAAGAGAGAAAATTTATAATTATGGAATACTTAAACAGGCTTAAATAATCAAATCCTACAATAAACCCCAGACGATTTCACGCAAATATACTTGACTGCAGAGATAAATAAAACCAAAACGCACGTGTCGTTCCAAATTGACCGTGGTGACGTCATGACGCATGAAGAGGGCGCTTTGACGCGTTTTTCCCCCGATGATTGCTCAATTAATCGCGTCGCCTTTGATGTGTAAGTATTATAAATCCAGAAGGAAGTGTATGTCAACGTTTTCTGAAGATAGTTGAATATCTTACAAAACAGGTTCGACGAATTCAATTGCTTAATTTTTGTTAATTATAGTATATATTATTATAAAAAAATACGATTGATAATTAATAGATTTTAGTCTACCTATCTGGGTACCAAAACCCTAGGCAATATTTGTAAGCCTCTGATGTCTATTTGAAATAATTTATTTATGTCGTGTGATAACAATTTCAATATACTTAAATATAATGAAATCGTTTTAATCATCTAAGGAATCAAGTGTTTGGAAAAGGGCTCCACGCTGTACCTATATTCCGACTAAGACTTTTGGTAACTTCACATTTTTCTTACACAAACGATATATCCATTTAATCGTTCTGTGAATTTCTAAAATATTTAATTCGACACTGGAATAGCCCAGCTCTTTCATTAAATCAGGTGGTAGCAAACTTTCGATAAAAACTCTTTGAAGCGGCTTCGTGATAATGTGTCAGATGGCATTGGGTCCTGTGACCGGTGCTGATTCGCGACAAAGCTTTGATCAAGCCGGCCAGATGATAGATTGATGAGCTAGAAATCGATCCTCTGTTTCCGTCCGAGATTATTTATGCGTTAAGTTTGGCAGACACTGAGATAGCATCCGGATCCGTTGAAAATAAAAACTATAATGAATTCTCGCGGAAAAGGTAGTCATATCTAGAAATAATATTTAGAATCGAATCTTTTATGAAAATCTAGCCCTTTAGTACTTTGTAGATAAGTAAGTAGGTACTTAGTAGATAATATGGTAACATAGGTGTTAGCTACTATTATTACCATTAGGTTTTATAACTGCACTTTCCGGAAAACCTGTAATTGAAAAACTTTAGCAATTGAAATAAAACTAGTTTTTACGGATTTTATCGGGTTGCATTGATATTATGAATCCCGACTTTGGGACAGCTTTTCTAACCGTGAACTTGGACGCTGTAAAGGAACGTCACAATAAATAAAATTAAACGCGATAAAATCCGTAAAAAGTAGTTTTATTTCAATGCAATAGTAATATATAACTAAAGCTACATACCTAAAAATATCTGCAGAACATCCAGAGTATTATGAAGGCGCAAATATAATCATATAAAATATTATGATGTCTTAAACCGCACATTGAAAGTTTAAAAAGCGCTTCATCCCTATCTCATTTATTGATAGCAGATTGAATGGAACTTCATTACACAAACGCCGCGAGTAAAATATGCTGATCCGCAAACAGTTTCAAATTGAAACCGCATCAAAAATAGAGTTGAAAGGGGTGGTAGACGTGTAGCGGCGTGATAACGCGATGCCAGCGATGCGTGAGCGCTGATCCGTAGTTGCATGCGCTGTATAAACCGTGGACAGGGAACAATGAGAACAAAAATGAACAATCGCGCACTAATCCTGGCATTGTTCGGGTCCACAGCCCGCCCACGACACGTCATCATCCACCTACTACTACCACTTGCTCTCATGAGATTTTTTATCTACATAATTGCTACCTGCTGTATTGTGCAATACTTTGTTTCTTAATGGTATAAGTAGTTTTATGTTAAAATTATTTAAGTATATAAGTACTATTAAATTATTACAATAATAAAACGCTAGAAGAATTTACTTACGACCCCGGTTATTGAATCTTATTTGCTGTCTATTGCTGAAAATTAAATTTTGTTTAATTACGGTTTATGTTTACTCAACAAATGACATGAATGGACGCCTAAGGAATTCATTAAGACATATTGCTGCAAAAAAACAGCTCTAGCTGTGGGGCCAGGGCGTAGCAGTAGAATTTTGACGCTTACTCGACTGTGATAAAGATCATGATAATTTTTTTATTTTTTGTAGACAAAAAATAGGGTCCGGACGGACTGGATGAATGGTGTCAAAATGACAAGCGTTTCCATTTTTTGCAGAGTTTATGATAGACCCGGTGGCGGAACGTTTATCCGCATGTCAGTGATTTGCCCATCAACTTGTCTACTTTCAAAATAACTAGATTGTCGTGGGAAATTTAAATGAATAAAAAGTTCTACTGCGGGCAGGATTCGAAGCTGCGTCTTCTGGATTGATACACCAGACGCTACAATCATTAAGCCACCGTGAGTCCCACCCGTGAACAAAAAATTACAATATTTCTAAATTAATAACCACAATATTACTTACTAATTTTAATGTTAATGATAAGAGGAAACCAAACTTTGTAAAAGGTTAAAAATCAGAAACTTCCTGTCTCCATATAACTTTAACATAATTTACTTTTAATTAAAATGACCAAGCCATATCATGGTTGGAAATTCATTTTAATAGATATCTATCTGCTGCTATTTTTATTCGCGGTGTTTAAAAAGTGTATTAATATATCAGGTATTGCTTAAATCCATTTACAACAAAAAAACTATCCAAAATTAAATTAGCAAAAAATACTCGTATAAAAAAAACATAGCATTTTTGACCTGGCTGTGATTAAATGACGAGACCACCTATATCAGAGCAAAATTGTAACTTTATTGTTAACAAATTGAATTAAATCGGTTGCAAATAATGCAGTGTGTTCAAATTGTACATAAAATGTTTTGTTATGAAAAGACCCGTAAAAATATTGTGCAGATACTTTTTTAACCTAGTACGTTGTGGTGACGTCAGAAGGTTGAAAGTTGACGTTAGTCTTGTTTGGAAATAGTGGAGTATATTTGGTTATCGCTATATTGTTGGTTTTTGCGGATTAAAGCTATCCGTGTATTGTGTAGGCCCGGAGGCACGGTGGCGCGCGATGTGGATTATTCGCCGCATTACCCCGCGGGTGAGGATTCTATTCTCGATGCGGGTATGATCTCGATCTAAAAATTGTTGCGCATTTAGATATTAGTTTTGTCTGCGTGGAAAATCTAAGCGAGAATTTTTATTGTGTCTCCCAAATCTTCACTTGTAACCGGGCCTTTGTTATTTATAGGTATTTCTTAAAAAAAAAATATCGCTCCTAAACCGAGATCTAAATCAAATTTACCCTTAGACCTTACCTAAATTCCTTAAACGAATTTAACCGTAGAAGAAGTAGGTATTTCTTGTATGTCTAGGATAAGATTATTAGTTGTTTGTAGGCATGTGTTTAAACTTTATTATATAAGTAAATTATTGTAAATTCTTATGAGAAATAAAGATCTTATCTCAAACCTCAAAAATTTATAAGAATCATCTATTTATCTAACGCGACCGCGATCTAAGCTTTGGGTAGTCTTGTCGCGTTAAGTAAATAGAAGATTCCCTATGTGTTTTTCTATATGGTACGTAAATAGAAGATTCATTATATCTACTTTCAGTAAAATATATTATAATAATAATATTTTTGGGAAATTTTACACAACATCATCTAGTCCCAAACTAAGCAGAGCTTGTACTATGGGTACTAGACAATGGATATAATACTTATATACTTTCTTTTTTGTAAATACATACTTATAATACATAAGAAACACCCAGACAAACACAAATACTCATGTTTTATCCACACAAATATTTGCGTCCTGTGGGAATAGAACCCACAACCTCATGATCAGCAGTCTGGTACTCGAACCGGATATTATTATATTATTTGTGTTGTAAAAATATTTCTGAATTAAATCTGTTTAATTCAGAAATAATAATATGAAGGTCATAGGTACCAAAAATGTTTAGACTATATTTCTTTGTAGCTTAAAAATGTACGTGCTAAAGTAAAAAGAAAAGAAAAATACATAAAATTGTATTTTTTGTTAATATAGTTAGTTACATGTTGTGATCATAAAGGTTTGTCAATTCAAAACTTGAAAATTTTAAATGTGGAAAGGTAACCTCACTCTAGTGAACGACATAATTTGGTGTTCACGATTTACGACTTCCAGATTGCGTAAAAACACATCTATAACAAACTAAACAAACACAGGCGCGCGCAGCCGTCTATAAAGCGCAAGTTATCCACATTTAATTACATTCTGGTATTTTTGTAAGTACGCCCGGACCGCCGGCGGCGACTGACGCGCTGGTGGTCACCTTACAGTGCTATCTACGCAATACAGTTTTTTCAGTTAAAAACCTTTATTTATGATTTCTTATTACATTTATTTGTATAATGTACCGGTTAAGTCAAATGAACGCTTTAAAATGTTTAAATGAGTTCAGTTTGTATCCTAACTTCTTGTACGGAGGTACTGACATAAACTTTCGATTTTTTCACGAAAACATAATTTATACTTGACTTCGAGACTTGAACGTCATAATAATTATTAAAGTTTCTTTTGAAATGAACACAATAACAACTCACTTATTCAATTTATCGCTAGCGACAATTTATCCTCGAATAATTTATAGAGACTGTGTCGCGGTGAAAACTTAAGAGATGTTATTTTAAAAGAAATCAAAACACTGTCGAGCATTTAATCTCTTGTAAAACAGCATTAAAATATAACTCCAATCCTGATTAATCTTAATGTCACAATATCATGTAAATAAACTAGGTTTAACACACGCTTTTGTGTTTTAACAATCAAAACGTTTTTATAACACTTAATATGCATTCCGTTTTTACACAGAATTTATTACAAATTGAGGTATTTTAGTCATTTAAAAGTGAAACATCTTTTAATAAACTACATTATGTATGTAAGTAAAAAAAATAGTACCTACATTATGGAGAATGTATTTAAGAATGGGTTAACTTTAGTTTATAAAATTATTTAATAAATTTCACTGCCTCATAGCCTCTTGGTCGTAACCGCGACTACTATGCTAGAGATCCTGAGTTCGATTTTCAGGTCGAACGGTGTTATTTGGCCTTTTCCCCATCTGCCCTAGGACAGTAATGTTTTTCTATAAATTCAGTAGCAGCTCGGAGTTTCAATTTATGCTCGGCAAGTGCCAATAGGCTAGCCCCCTATTACATGGGTCTTAAATACATCGGTGAACTGTGGGTGTAAGTAGATTGGTACACCTCTGCCTAACCCTTAGGAGAATACAGGCGTGATGGTGTGATGGCACATGAAAAAAAAAATAGGTTCTAATTGCGCATTAATGTCATTCTATACCTACTGATTATTAAGAATGTTGACATTAGATCTTTATCAAAACCTGATGTACTAACTTTCGATAACACAAACAACAAAGTTTGTCAAAAGCAGCCGACTAACCAGCTTAATAACTCTTCGTTATTGATCTGAGTTTCGAACGCAGCTCGTGGTAAATTATGATTACCGGAGCTGCCAGAGGGGGAAGTTTACCTATAGCTAAGTACATAGGGGAGAGCGGGCAAACATTTAGCTATAAACCTTCCAACGACGCCCGAAGCAGTATTGGCCCGAACGAGGGTTGGCGGGAATAGGCAAATATTTGTCCTGAGGGCTGGGAAGCAGCCGACTAATTGTTCTTTAAATACCTCAGGCCCACCCTTCAGCAAACAATTTCAAAATCGATTTATTGGTGCCGACTCCCTTCTTTTAATTTTTTTTCTAGGAGAACATATCTGCATATTTGCTTTTGGTGCATTGGATAGCTTACCGGACAAACATTTTTGGAACTCGATAAATATTTGGTCGTTTAAAATTCAACCAAACGGATAGGACGACGGACACCTATGGTTAGGTTCGTAGTATAGGTACCTCGAAGTTCTGGACAAAACCTCAAAAGCTAAAAGAAATAGCTAGATAATTACGGCTACGGCGGTTTATTTTTCGTCCAAAGGCCTTTCGTCCAAATCAGCATAATTTCGGTACTTACTTACATAACTTTTTAAAAAGTATATGTTTCTTACTGAACTGACATTCGATTACAAATTGAGTTAATGTTGGTGTTCTAGTCATTTTAAAATTCGGTTCTGGTTCGGTCTTCCTTTTAATCTTCAGGTGAATGAATGGATTCACTAGTACGTTTTAACATAGATGTATGTACAGGTGACAAAAGAGTTTAGTGCCTGTACAGTGGGCAAATGACATCTGCGCCTTGATATTCATTTATTTTATTTTGATTATAGATAGCGTTATAAATAAAATTATCGGCCAAAGGGTTTTGTATGTTGGCTGCTAAAACATCTGCGTTTTGACACCATATTGATACATTAAGACACAATCTTTGTCAAAATACAGAATATGTTGTTAGTTGCTTGTATAGGTACCTAACTCTTTTGTCAAGTGTACATGATATAGACATTTGATTGGTTAAATCATAAGGCTATAACCTTATAAATTAAACTAATAAAGTCGTGTGTCTATCAACAATCTTGTATTATGTTACCTTGTGTACCTTGCTACAACTTTATATCTGACTCTAGTGCAGTCAACACATTTTCCACAAGCGGTCAGTGATCTAAAGTTAGAAAAGTTCGGGGGTATTTCGATATCTTTGTAATGTCAGTCACTAGATTTTATATAAATTAAAAAAGAATTATATCTAGGTTTTTCAATCATATAAAGTTGACTCTTGTCGAATACACGTTAAAATATACAATTTATTAAACGTCGTGGAAAAATGGAGAAAGGAATTGGTTGGAAAATGCGTCTATAGAAATACTACGGTCACGTAGTGCTACGCCGTGCTTCATGCACGTTTTGCATACTTTCTGCAGGATGATTACTCCACTTTTTATCACACAAAAAGGCACGCACAAATAGAGCTCAAATACGTTTGCTAACTTTAACTAGGTATACTTTCAGACTCATTTCTCTTTCTCAGAGAAAGAAATGCATGTTTTTTTCTTTGAGACTGCCTAAATTTAAACTCTACATATTTTGAATATTTCTATCAGAATTTACATTCAAAATTTCAAAGCGCTTATTACATTTTAAGAATCTTATAGAATAAGAATACAATTATTATCCCTTTAAAGTAGATTTAGTGATTATTTAGAGATGTACCTACCTAAATATTATCAGGTATATACGGAAATAAGATATTGAACACGACTAAGTATATTTCGTGGTGAGTACCTACGATTTTATTCCAGAGGTATGTACATGTTCATCGCTTTCTTCCTGTAACAAAATTTCAACATAATGTGCTATTATTACACACGGACAAAAACATAGCTCCCACTATTTTAAATTTAACATGAAAAATGGAATGTGAAACTAGCATTAGCATGCGAACAGATCGACGTGTGTTCCACTGTCAGCGTTTCTATTTCCATCACATCTATTTGTCACGTATGTCTAATTTGTGTTAATGTTGATGTAAAGATTTATTATTGATACATAAAGGTGGAGGAGAAGAACTTCATTGTCAATTATGATGCAAATGTTTTTATGCGGTATACTGCACTAGCAAGTACATATAGGGCGGCCTATCATTCGCCGTTAAATACTTTCTTAGTTAATTACAGGACCGATGCAATTATTGCCTTACGATTGTACAATAATCGAATAGTATAATGAGTTTTAGTAGTAATATATTATCGATATATATAAAATTCTCGCGTCACAGTGTTAGTTGTAACGTGTGTGTCGTACCTACCGCTAAGGAGTAGAAATTCTTGTTGGAACCTTTATTTCCGGTAGCCTTCATGTCAAGAGCAAATCAGTTACTTCTTCGAGGCAAGCGTATTCGTGTGTTATATTATTGGTGAAAGCATATTAGCAAGATTTTTTATATTACATGGGTACCTACGAAAAGAAACGCTTCTATACAGGATTATTCGGACAGGGTATACCAATCTAAAAAAGAGGGTTATAGTACCTACCCTTGGTATATTATCGCATACTAAATTAACGATTAAGTAACTTGTCGAGTTATCGAACGGTAAGTATGGTACTGTGCGTCATTTTATATTTAGGTTATAAATAATTCAATAAATTTATTTACGAACACGAAATGTTAGCGGATGAAATTCATAATTTGCTCTACGGTACAAAGTACGTTCAATATCAACGAGGATGTTGAGAACAACCTGACTGTTAACAAAAGAACGCGCGAAGTGATCAAAGTGATCGAAATATAACGAGTAGGTACGTGTTGGGTAGCGGTAACATACATATTTTGTTTGAAAAGTTATTCGACAGTTGGCCGACCGACACTTTACGTATGTAGGTAACCCTCAAAATTATGACTATGTAAACTGAATAGTTTTTGACAGATTTCGGTGCTACGGGAAACAATAAGAAATAGACTCGAGGTCTAGGTATGCAAAAATGAGTTCTGTTTATGTGATATGAGTCTTTATCTATATCTTTCTACTTCGGGTTGAGCGTAATAATATAGATAGATAATCATATCTATCTATCAAGATAAAGTATTCTTTATTGTACACCAAAGGATACAGAGAAATAAACTAAAAATCAAACGTCACATAAACGTATGGTCTTATTGCTAAAAGTAATTTCTTACAGACTATCAATTCTACCTAATTGAAGAAATTGAAACTTCCGAAGAATTAAGTTTTGCACCCCAGAAATATTTATTTTTTCGTTTCGACATACAAAGATCTATTTGTTTACGTAATGGGTAATTAATAATAGAGAGCCCCACATCATGTAATATCACACATCTGACAATGACTGTATACGTTATGAAACTAAATGGAGAGCTGTTGTGCGGCAATGAAAGAAGTTAAAATAACTTGCGGCATTGCACTCGGGTCCATATGGGAGATGTCTCGGACTACCCTTTCTGGGGCCACTATTTTTGTAATGACAGTTCGCAGGCGGCCGAACGACGCCGCGATCGCTTCAGGGAAACACCTAATTGTGTTGTAGCCACCACTCTTGATGAATGAGCAGATATTTACATTTAGTTTAATTATAGATAACAAATTGTTGAACAAACGCACCGCTCGGTTGAATTTACATGTACTTTAATTTGTAGTTCATTGTTGTCATGTAAAATGTCGTGTAACTCATCTTTCAACTGTAGATTTAGGTATTTAGCGAACTTTGGCACGATTACGAAATGAAAGCTGGAATTTAATGATTTCCATGTCAACTTACGCAACATTTAATTGTAGCGTGCTTTTTGAAGTCACCAGTATGGTGTTTTACTACTAAGTATCTTAAAAGACCTTGAATGAAACTTGTGTTTTCAAATAAATCATTACATTAGGTACCTATTTAGAATAAAATGGCTAGCCAGGCCATACCTACTATACCTATGTAATATAACGCTTATAATATTACAATAATATATGCCACCCGTTGAGCAGACTAACTCTGTATGGCGTGTCTGTCCATACCCACCACCGATCTCACGGTTATGTAAACGTTACTAAGTCAAGGAGTAATAGTAAAGTTTATTTTAAAACGTCTTTATTTATTTACTCAACAAGTGCTTAGTAATGTAAACGTAAACTAAAACGTGTATAGGGCACGATACCCGACCCGAGAGCCGAACCCGGTGGCATGGCGGCGCGCCCGCCGCACGCCGACGATGACGGCTGCGCCCTGTCAGTTCCGACATGTGTTATACTTTTTAACATTTTAAATATCATTTGTACAAAAATCCCAGCAGCCCATCACATTTAGGAGCGGCTTTCCAAATGAAAAAACTGAACATGAAAAATATTATTTATCAAAAAGAATTGACAAATAATGAAAGTTTTAGTTTCTTCGGTTAGGTAACTCATTTTATTTTCCATTCGAAACATCTTGTCTGAAAGGGCGACGTTCTGGGGCCAGTTTCGTGCCAAATTAGATTCGATAAAATAAATATTTATCTAGCTTTCGATATAAACGTAGTAGGAGGTGAGATAGCCGTCAAATCTAATTGCTTTTCGACTAGACTGCGGGTGGTTGCGGCCGGCGTTTCTCGGATTTCCAATGTTGAGATTTTAATGCGATTTGAAATAGGAAATCTATCGGGACACTGCCACGGAACAAGATTGAATTAAAACTTTATCTTTAAAAATATCTTTAGTTGAAGTGAACATTTTAGTTTCAAATCAAATAAGTAGGTAATGTCTACCTAGGTACTGGTAAAGTGTTAGTTAAAGTGTTCAAAGTTATAATTAAAGAAAAAATCTGATAGAAAAATAACATTTAAGTACATAATAATATCTTTATCTGATAATTCTACTGTAGGTACGTGTGTATGTCACTGAACTCCTAAACGGCTGGACCGATTTGAATGTTTTTTTTTGTATGCGTTTGGGTGGCGTCCTGGTTGGTTTAGATTCACAAATCAGCCCAGAAAGTCGGTCAGGTCCTTGTCTCCTCTTTGCCCATATTGGGTAGCTGGAATGGAACGCCCGAAGGACTCTCAACTCTGTCTTGCCTTAACTGGCCGGCCAGAAGGAGGCCAGGCCGGCAGGAAGTGTCTTATGGCATAATAGCGGGGAAACCCAATCCGGGTCTCTTAAAGACCCGCGATAGTGAAACTGGGGCTGCACCTTTATACACCCCAAGCCGCTCACACCACTGTTGCCGCCTTCTGCCTGTACTGGCAGCTTTTCGGGGGTTTAGCTAGTGAGGTGGTGAGTCACCGTCTGCCTTTCCTAAGGATATATGTTCAAGCCTGTAAGGCAAACGCTGTTTTCCTCCGGCAGTAGAGGTTATCAGTCCACCAAACCCCCATATCCATAATCCCAGTAATTTATAGTTCCATATTTTATAATAGTCCTACACCCGTCCGGGTTACTGCATGTCTGTACTTCTATAGTGCAGGTGTGGAGTGTCCCGGGTTGGTCCCCCATCTCATATTTAGATAAAATCTCTATAAGAGGCCTCTACGCATTGGACTTGTGTCCCCGCGCAAGCCTACCAAGGGACCCTGTTTTCCTCACGGGAGATACGCCATGATATCCAAAAAGTAGATACATAGTGATAATAACTTCTTATTTTTAACTAATTGTGATTGTTCTAGATAACGCACTATACCTACAAGAATCACAATTAGTTAAAAATGAAATTGTGACGCTATGCGTCACAATTTCACATAATCAGTCTTAACGAGTTATCATCATCATCCCTGTTATTTAAAGTACTATAACCATAGTCAACAACCACAATTAGTTGGTATTTTCAATCGTTGAACCAAACATTGCCACATTGTTGGAATTTTTTTTCTTAAATTACTACTTTGAACATTTTTTTGTTTGACTGTACTGTTTTTGATTTTTGAACTATAGATTTTAGTATTGCTTTATTGGTGGTCCCAGTCACCGGAAGAAAAATATTTAAAAAAATGGAACCGGTGACTGGGACCGCGGTTCGAGTTAATTGCGGTCCCGGTCGCCGGAATCCTCTATAGAGCATCACGTTTACGACATGCGACGAAATGAAATTGTGATATTTCTGAAAATTGATAATAATATTTCAGTTGTAACAAAAAGGGGCGGCCTCAAGGGCGAACCCAGTCAAAGGGACGAAGACGTAGGATGTCACTACAATGAAAATTTTAGGGCTCCGGGCTGATTGTTGAACACATTAGAATTTTTTGTAACTATTTGGAGGACATCAACTGCGTCACTTGGTTGTTAATAGTATCTACCTAGGTAAGTACCTTTTAGGATCTCTATTTACAGTATCCTTAGGACGTCACGTTAATTTGAAAGATGGGTTTTTCCTGAGGTTTGGGTTGGGTACATTTGATAGGTATTTCATTTTTATTCATTACTGTGAGAGACTTCAGAACTCAAAATAAATGGATATAACATTTAAGATGTACGTAAAATAATACGCAAGATTAGCTATGAATGGGTACATCTAAATTTAGATTTTTAAACTACACCACAATGTAGTTTTAGGAGCTATAACTTATTCTTAAATTGATACTTTCTTGAAACGTCGAAGCTCGTTGTTATATCAACCCCCGGTCGTAATTCAAGCGGGCGGATTATTTTCTTATATGTTGGAGTATGATACATGACTGTGCTCAGATGCTTGCCGTTCCGGTGCATCGGGACTATTAGAGGCATTGGATAAACAAAGGATTAAATTATCGCGTTAAGACAGAGATAATCCATACAGATGATTTGGTTGTTGACCTCCGATCTCCGGGAAAGTAATGCTCTGACTCATTTCAACTTATTTTAAAGTAGAAACTTTGAAACACGCTCGGGCAGTATCACATGGGTTAAATTGCCCTTATATTTAGAATTTAATATCTGATACTAAGTTCAGTAGATTAAAATAATGAGCAGGTGACTAAGTCGAATATTTGGTCTTTAAGTGGTAATACTTACCATATCTATTAGATACTTTTGTCAACTTTGCTAAGATCCTAATCTAGTTACATAATATACTTAACTGAAGAAAGTGACTTTTGATTAATTAGCCTTCTTTACTTAAGTATATTTATAAGGTGTTAATTCGAAAACATAAGAATTCAGACTAATAAAATCGTAATTCGTTGAATGAAAAATTAACTTAAAATTCATTTAAATAAGGCTTTACTTACGACCAATGATGACATCGACGATTGATCCATTTTCGACTTTAAACGGTTGGTCAATAACATTGTAAGTGGTCAATAAAAAGCTTATTTTAATTATTAATATATTTGTCAAATACATTCTAAATTAGGTATCATCAGTACTTACTGAGAACTACTTAGATTAAAAAACACGAATGATTTGTTTGTCTGCAATTCCATTGCTTCGTATTGTTTATCCTCATAAAGAAGTTCCTTCTTACCTACATAATTTCCAAACATAATGAGAACCACCATAGTTGGTATATTAAAGTTTACTAGTGAATGTGTTACTTTCAGGCAAGCGTGCTTCAGTGACGACAGCATCATGGTGAAATAAGATATAAGATCAGAACTAAAACACAAAATAAAACATATCAAAAGCAAGCCTTTGAAATGTAAAATTAATATAGCACTGATCGTACTTACACATTACAGCGCATCGCGGCTCGCGATTGTATTGTGTTATTATAAGGCCATGGTTACGTAAATCTACCTGTTTGTACGAGACTTACCATTTTAAACAAATAGAATTTGTGCCAATATCAACAGTGGTGTTGTAGAAAAACAATAAACATCGGTTCATTGACCGTTACAGTGGATGTTCTGCCAAAATAAGCACCCCTTACCTTCCACAATGTGAATGTTAACTAGATAATTTGCGAAATGTTATTCGTAAACAATGTTAAGTGTAAGTGTGCATATAAGAGAAAATTAAGTGATGTTCGGAGAACTCCCAGATGTATACCTAATATTAGCAGGTATATTATAATATGCAGTGTGGAGCTTAATTATTAGATCGATATTTGATTATTTATTTAACTATTAATTTCTTGAGATATTATTTAGCCATGCTGTTTTTTTTATTATTCTAACCTGTTTTAATCAAAACCTATAATCGGTCAAAACTAATTTTGACTGCGAATCAGTCAATATTAGTTTTGAACAATCTCCTTAGTGAAAACTAGCTATGACTGATTTTTCCAGTCAAAATTAATATTGCCGATTCAATTCGGGATGAAAAGAAAAAAATTAAATATAATAAGTATCAGGTACCTTAGGTTAGAACACAAGTTTGCGGTAAACTCAACTTCAACTTTCTGCACTCATGTTGTATGTTAAGTGTCGATATACCTATAGCATGTGTTCCTAGAATAAATTATTTTTCTTTCTTTCTTTAAAAAAAAATAATGTTTTTATAGCACGGAACACTGATGTTGCAAGTAAGTATCCGTGCAACGTGCGTGTGTGCACTTGGTTAATTTCTTAACGACATAATGGATTGCTTTTAATAAAAAAATTAAGATGTCATCTACGCGGGCGGTGGCCTGTCAGATTGAAGAATCTGCCACTAAATAACGAAGGCCCTCGACTCGGCACACGTTGCAGTGGATCAGTTCAACAAGACCTTTCTACTCAAATGTGTATTCAGGATGTACCTGTCATCAAAACTGGTGGGTGTATCGACATTGTTGTGACCAACTCCAGCGTCTCGTATCGACACTTGATGTTTTATTTTTTGTCATCATTGGAATGTAAAGTGTAGATAATACTTAGTAATCAGTTTAATACGATATTAGTAAATATTTTTACTCAAACCTTGGTTAATTTTATTTATTGTATATCTATTTACAATTATTATTAGATACTTATGCAAGTTTTGGATTTATCTAAGTACAAAAATTAGTGAACATTTCCTGCTCTTCACTTTGACATGGCATACTTATAAAATGAATTTTCTTTGTAACTACTTACGTATATTCTTAAATTATTAATCAACATTTTATAAGGAAATCCCACAATGTCGAACGAATTTCACGTTCCAAAAATGTAATAATACTATCAACCAACCCATGAAATGACAATAATATCTATGTTTAGCAAATTGGTATATTTCGATTTTTTAAGCTCTAGATAATTGGAGTGCACACGCATCTAGGAGTTTAGCTAGCACTTCAAGTGTCTAATAAAAAAATCATCATCATCAACCCATATACTGTCCCACTGCTAGGCACGGGTGTTCTCTCAGAATAAATTATTAATTGCATACTTACTTTATACTAAAATAATATTATCTACTTGCTAGCTTGCTGTTTTGGCCCATTTTCTTTATATTGTCCTACCTTGAATAAACCTTAAACCAACCTTTTGTATAGTACGTATAATCCTTATAGATCGTCTGCTATCTGAGGAGGTGGCAATGTATGACTCTACCTAGGTACTTAAATGTTACTAAAACGAGATAGTACATACTGTATACACATGTCTTCACAATGGCAAAGTATTAACAAGTATCAAGCTTAATGGAGTTAAGTAATTGTCTTGATAAAGTCGGTACAAACTAACTGAAAGATTATAATTATGCGATACTTATAGTCCAATGGAAAAGCTGAGCTCAGGCGGTAATGCCATTTTTCTACAAGCTTAGAGCACTTACTATCTTTACAAAAAAAAAACTTTTACTACAAATTGTTGTAAGCTAAAATTACAGTACCACCTGCTGCATTTATTTAACGTATATTCGAACTACATACATAGGTACTTGCCTGCCTAATTTATTGACAGGCTTTTTCAATGGCTCTGCTCAACTGTGTGTACCAACGCTTGATTGAGTGATGATTCGATAAAATCAGTTTCGTACCGGTTCAATCGGTTGAGATGCCACTTGTACGTTTCGTTTCATTCACACTACAAACAAGCTAAAATTATTACTCACTAACGAACGGTCGCGAAGATACGCGCAGATACCTATTTAGCTTTTTGCCGAGAACACTATTTCGTTATTCGTTTAATGAAATCTTTACACACACTAACATTTAACTATTACCTAATATTGATTGATTCTACTAATGCTATAAAGTGAAAGTTTGATTGTTTGTTTGTCTGAAGTTAAATCACGCCAAAACAGTTAAAAAATAAAATAAATAATAAAATTCTTTATTTGACATAAAAATGTTGCATATATATACACATGAATTCCCTAGATCCTGAGCTAGTTATTAACTGTATTACAGGATCCAGTGCAATCCCCTTGTGATTAGGTACATCTGTTATGTCAAGAAAGTTTTTTATAGTAGAATAAATGAAATAATAGTAGAAAGAAAAACAAAACACGTGTGTGTGTATGTGCGCATGTGCGTGCGTGCGCGTGTGTGTGTGTATGTGTGTGCGTGTGCGTGTGTGCGTGTGCGTGTGTGCGTGTGCGTGTGTGTGTGTTTTGTGTGTGTGGGTATTTGTGTTTTTGTGTGGGTGTGTGTGCGTGTGAGCGTGTGAGCGTGCAATTTTGGAATTATTCTGGTATCTTTGGGTTCGATTCCCACGGGACGCAAATATTTGTGTGGATAAAACATGAGTATTTGTGTTTGTCTGGGTGTTTCTTATGTATTATAAGTATGTATTTACAAAAAAAAAAAGTATATAAGTATTATATCCATTGTCTAGTACCCATAATACAAGCTCTGCTTAGTTTGGGACTAGATGGTGTTGTGTAAAATGTCCCAAAAATATTATTATTATTATTATCTTTAATAGGTTTTCAGTAGCGTTATAGTCCAAGGTGTTTAGCCACAAGAGGAGTACTTTTTTTATTTCGGTGTTGCTGAGTTTACATGTTTTCAATATCTTATTTAGAATATTGTAGATGCGATGTGCTATTACTGAGTAATGTTTTTGGGCAAAAGAAATTTTACACGGGGTACTGGGCAACGAAGTGTTCTGTTGGACTCGTCAGCCAAGTTAGGTATGGTGACCTTGTGATATCTTCTGATAACCTCATAGATAAATATCTTTCTTACAGATAACACATTGGCTTTTTCATACACTGAGGTTGTGGGATGCCGGTAAGTAGATAAGGACTTTAAGAACCGTACGTTGAGCTCTTTCTGTTGCGATGAGGTAGGTTTTACCAGCACTGCCCCATGCACATATACTGTACCTGATCAAAAATTCACATAGTGCCCTGTAGGTTTGGATTAGTAGCTGATGATTTGCCACGGTACGTAAGTTTTTAAAGATGTAAATCTTTTTCCGAATTCTACCCACCCAAGCTTCTATGTGAATGTTCCAGGTAAGTCTCTCATTCAGAATAACGCCTAAATATCTGATGTGGGTGACTCGAGACAGAATTGCGCAGTTACAGTTAGAGCGGTTCGCTGCACGGTTGCAGGGGTAAGTATGTATCTTTAGTGCAAGGTCAGTTGGAGCCATGGTGATTGCTGATTTGGTGAAGCAAATGTACTTGGTTTTGCTGGCATTTAGTGATAGCAGACTGTTTTCTAGCCACCTAGTTACAGTGGCCAACCCTGTTTCAGCTAGTTGGAAAACTCGCTCCCAAGTACTGTCGTGGAAGAATAGAACGGTGTTATCTGCAAACATTAGAATATCTAATCCCGGCAGGGCAACACCACATACATCGTTACTGTATATAAGAAACTAGACCCGTTAGTGCCACTAGACTGGCTAGTTGGTATCAGAGGTGTCTGATACCAACATTTTCAAGCCTGGTCAACAGTATAGGAACGGACACGGTGTCAAACGACTTCTGAAGATCAGTTAAAACAATTTTCATCATATTTAGTAGATATAGAAATTCTAAGTTACTTCTTCTTCTTCTTCTTCGTCGTTCCCTCATTGCTGAGGATCGCGACCACATACGACACGTCTCCAAGCTATGCGGTTTTCTGATGTGTGGACCGTTTGGTACGTACTGCCACCGACAACCCTCTTAATAGCGTCAGACCATCTTGCCGGCGCTCTATCTTGAGCCCGATTCCCTTCAATGCGACCCGATATTAACAGCTTTTCTAAACAATGCCTAGGTGAACGCATAATATGTCCAAAAAAACTGATAGCACGCTCCTGACAAATTGTCTATAGTATCTTGGTGATGTGAAGTTCCTTCAGCACAGACTCATTGGTTCTCATGGCGGTCCAAGGTATGCGAAGTAATCTCCGCCAGCACCACATTTCGAAGGCATCAATCCTGCTTGCATCGTGACTTTTTAAACACCACGTTTCCGCGCCGTACAAAAAGATTGAGAATACCAGTGCTCGAACCAAACGCATTTTGGTTTTCCGTCGAATGCCATGGTTCTTCCAAAACTGGCTTGTTCACTCGGTATCTGGTGATCTACATACGCTGCTAGTCTCTCATTAATTATGCGAGAATTTTACTGGCATGGGATATGAGTGATAAGGTTCTGTAGTTTTCACACTTCTTAGTGGACCCTTTCTTGTGAAGAGGAATAATAGCGGATTGTGTCCAATCTTCCGGCCATTGGCCTGTTTTCCAGATCTTGACGCATATTTGATGTATGATCTTTGTCCCATAGGAGCCAAGATGCTGAAGCATTGCAGCATAAATGCCATCAGGACCCACGGTATTGTGCTTTAGTTTTTTGATAGCATCTTGAACCTCTGATATCAATATATCTGGTTCGTCCACGTGATCATCCAATCTTCTCTCAGTGCACAGTAGTCTCTCTATCTATTTAAAACACGCTCAAGTTCTGTCAAGATGTTACCATCTTCCACAGCCCAACATTTAGATTTGAAAGTACCTGTTAACTGTTTAACTTTCATGGACAGATCCTTTGTTTGCACTTTTACCGCATGTCTCAATATCCTCAAGACATTGTTGATGTGCACATCTTTATCCCTTTGAGTGGATTTTTGTATCTCGGCATGGACGGCATATTTTTGGTATCTGCTTCTCTTTGTGTCAGAAGTCAAAACCTCCATTTTCAGCTGTTTCCTCTCCTCAATCAGTTTCCAAGACTCTTGACTAATCCACTCTTCCTTCTTCTGTACGGTTTTAAAAACATGCTGACTCGCTTTGGCCGTAAAATAATCTTTTTTAGATTATTCCAGTCAGTTTTGCTAGAGTCAGATGTGTCTAATTTTAATGACTTGATGTTGTTGTCAAACGTCTTGTGAAAATGGTCTAGAGCTGGTTTGTTTAGGAAAAGAGTATTGGGTTGAGGAGTCCGCCGAGAGATTTTTGAGCGCAATTTGAAATCAGCGATCAGAAGCTGGTGATTACTACCGCAATCAGCACCCGGAAGTATTTTTGCATTGGTGATTGACGAGCGCCATCTCAACTTAATGGTTATAAAGTCGATCTGGTTTCTATGCCCTGTTGGTGATGTCCATGTATATAACCTCCTTGGGTGGTTTTGGAACCAAGTATTCATGACAGCTAACTGATTTTCAACGCAGTATTGCAGAAATGTTTCGCCCCGGTGATTCATTTTACCAAGGCCATAAGAACCAGTCTCCCTGGATGATCACAACTTCTTTAGAAGGTATTGAGTGCAATATATGGTCCTCATTAACATAGAATTGGTCCGAGACTACCTCATCAGATTGGGATGTAGGTGCATATACCTGTATGATATTAATTAGCACAGGGCTTGCATCTAGTTTAATGGCAATAATACGATCATTCGGCGTTTGATAGTCAAGGACACTGTTCTGCAGTTTTTTCGGTAATATTAAGGCTACACCGTTACCGCTATGTTCTTCAGCTCCTGTATAGTACATGATATTCCCGTTACTAGTAAAAAAGTGACCATTGCCTCGTTTATGCACTTCACTGAGCCCTAAAATATCAATTTTGCAACTTTGCATCTCCCTTTCCACAACTTCTAACTTACCAGGCCTTAACAATCCTCTGACATTCCAAGTACCCATTAGAAGATGTTTTCTCAGTTGGGTTCTCTTTGATCCAGTGCCGAGACCAGATGCATTCTTTCCACTCACTGCCTGGTGGTCCACAGCAATGTGGCTGGTAGAATATTTCCCACTATGGGACCCGGAATCACGATGGCACCGAGGGTCAGTCGGATCGCATGACAACATCCTTAACTTTCCATTACTTTCCATAGGTCATCTGGTTTTCTTAGGAAAATAGTGCTTAGGGATTAGGATAGTGTTTAGGGATTTTTAGTCCACAAGGCCGCTGTAGCCTCTTCTGATCGGTTGGACGTCAGGTGTATGGTTATACCGCCATTTCTCGGTCGCCAGAGCCTCGTTCATTATCTGGCAGGGGGCAACACTGAGGTCTAAGTACCATCGTCATTGGGTATTCATACGAACCACCAACGCGTGCAGGTGAGGATGACAGTTGGGTCAGCTATGTTGTTATTGCTGTTGTCCCCTAACCCCCTTCTATGTTACGAAGGTTGTCAAATTATTAAAATTAGAAACTGACTCAATTACATAAAGTTCATCACAAAGGTATTCGTGAGATAAAATGACTATAACACATAATTATCTTATGTGAGCAAGAATTTAGACAACATAGGGTTTTATTATAATTTGGGACACAAAAGATTCTCCTAATAATACCACAATACCGATGTAGAGAAACGGCTAAGTTGTATAGGTATTACTTGTCACTAGCATATATTATTGCTAGTGACCGTCCCGTCATCTCTCATAAAGGGACAGGCGACGGGTCATGTCAGATTCCTACCGTGTAAAAACACAGGGCCATTTTGAGCTCCGAAGTCTAATGAACGCATCGGTGGCCCTCCTGTACTTTGCCTTTTGCACGTCATGTTATGTTGTATTTTGCCATCCTTCCGAGGTGCGAACACCTTGTTCCGAGTTATTCATCGAGTTATTCTAAGCCCTCACAACCCTACAAGTATTCTCTGCTAGTGGTCCATTAGCAGTGATTCCGCGTTCGCATTAGCTGGACTGGCCGCCAAGGCGATCAAGGCATTCTAACCTCGCACAGCTGCCTCGATAGCGCTTTTCTGCTAGCATTGCTTGGACAACAATGAACAGTAACAAACCCTGCCCAATCAGATCGCAGCTGGGACTTGCAGACCATGCAGGGCACTCTGCGAGCGTTTGGTGTGTGGAATCCTGGCTGGCACAATGGTGGCAATATGCTGTAGCGTCGCGTTCTATATATAGAAATACCTATTGAAATACAATCCCACGGATAATAATGGATTTCAAAAACGACGTATTTTAATTAAATTGCTCATAACGAACTGCTTATAAGTTCGGTTAGTTTGTGTTCAATCTTTATAAATAAAAATCTATTGTCGCAAATATGAGAGATTATGTCTAGAGAATGGCTCTACAGTTATTTTTGTGGTGTCCGTTATTTTCAGGACAATACTGTAGACAATAAAAAATTTGGATGGCTTTTTGTATGAAAACAAGGCACAGACAAAACCACTGGAGATAGAGCGACGCTGCCGGGCATAAAGAGCTAGTCCTATATTGATTATAATTAGGTATGTAAAAATCAATTGCAGCATGTATGTGTGCGACCGACCGATTAGGCTGTTTTTTTTTGTTATGTTCGTAATTGTCAGAACAAGGTTACTAGGTACTATTAATGTTTTTTTTTAAATCCACTTAAATTCACTTGGTACCCCAAGTGAATTTTGCACGCTAGGCACGTTCAGGTATCTAAATATGGGGTATGCAGTTTTCTTCTTTTTGCTATTGTTTTTTAAATATAGCGTTTATGTCTCAGTTAAACAAACTAAAATACGAGAACTCTTCTGTTAATTTCGGGATTTCTATTTAGGTAATGCTTTAACAGATTTGAATTTTGACATGATCATGTTATTACTTTTAACATACCATCACGCCTGTACATATTGCTAGAAGGTTTACGATTAATTTTCATTTATCATCAACCCATACACTGTCCCACTGCTGTGCACAGGTCTCCTCTCACAGAATCAGAGAGCTTACGCTAAAGTTCACCACGCTGGCCAAATGCGGATGGGCAGACTTCAGGCGCCGTCGAGAAAATCTCTAAGGCATGCAGATTTCCTCTCCATGTTTCCCTTCACTGTTTAAGCGAGTGATAATTAATTATAAATACGCACATGATTTCGAAAAGTCAGAGATGTATGCCCTAGGTTCGAACTCGAGACATTCGACTTGGCAGTCCAATAGTTATACCAGTAGGGTATCACTGCTTTTTGCATTATTTTTATTTCGGTAAAATACAAGAATCTTCTATTAATTACGATAAAAAAGGTATCTAAACAGAAAAATTACAAAATGTGGGAATCTCCCAATTAGAATATTTTTCCACTGAACTATAATTTCCACAATACCTCGAGAAATACGTTGGATAAATGAAAAATCTTACTGTTTATATCAAAGACTAATAGGTATATTCGTGTAAATACGTGTATATAATAGTATTCATATTTACTCTCAGTCCAGCATTTATTTCTCGAGTGTTACTATTATTGTAATTTTTTTTTCTATTTACGCTGATCGGTAAATATTGTATCTAAATGTTTATTGTATTCTCTCTCTCTGTAAATCAATGTAATTCTTTATGAGAATAAAGTTTCTTAAACCCGAGATACTGACTTTACCATAGCCTCAATCTAGAACTTCATTAAAAAGGGAAAAAACAATAAAATAAATGTTGTAAAGGGTTTTTTATTCTTACTCAGGGAGATACGTAAGTAGGTATTGAATACACATACTTATATAAATGCCTGAGTTAGTAGCCATTTTGGAGCATTAAGATTTTACCCCCGATATGGCATTTAGGTAGTTTAGTTTTTGATTTTCTCCATAATTATACTTATAAATTAAAATTATTAGTAAGTATGTCAATTGTCAAGCATTCATAATATTCTATGATTCTGCGTCTTGTAGGCTGTATCTATGGTTCATTTAATAAAATGAACCATAGATACAGCTATTTCCTTTTCCTTATTCGGTGACAATTAAGTAGGAACTCTCACTGTAAACTGCTTGCTGCATTGTTTTCCACTGTTTCATTCAGGAACATATTTGGGACAAATTATTAAAAAAAAACAAGAATACAGTCGATATGCTAAATACAAATAAACATTTATTATTAAATACATTTATGTACAAATGATTACGATAATTATCACAAAAAATATCAGCTAGGTAGGTTATATAATACATATATTACCACGCGCGACAATAGGATGTAATAGGTAGGTATGTTTAAGTATTGTAATAGTTATAAACACTGATAGTTTGTTATAAAATAATCTTGTCTAATACATTCAAATATTTTAAAGTCTGTTATTTATTTAAAAAAAACACTTTCTTCTCCTCGACTTCCCCATAAGCAAGGTAAAAGTATATACCTACCTACCATACCTAGTACCAATATACCTAGTAAGAAAATTACGTAAGTTATTATAGACATTACATTTATTACGTACCAATAGTCTACAGCTGGCAGACAAACGCTTGCCGGATCAGTTGAACCAGATTTACTTGACATAAAGAACCACGATAGAACCATTTAGAAGAAGTAGGTAACTGTAGTACCTATGTAGGTATGTAGGCATACCTCTTTCGCCATATAATCATCTAATTACATTTTCAGCTATCGTAAAAATAAACTAAAGAATGACACGGTGTTGCAGTTTGCGTTAAATTAATCCTCTTCCTTGTTTCTAAAGTTAATTAAGGTAGTCGCCGTCGCTATATGTTAGTGAATAAATGACAATAGCATGGACTATTTTCATCTTTCAATGATGTTTGTAGTGCATATCGGACCATTAGTTATAATCATACAAATAAAACAATTTGAACGGGTTGGGTTCATAAATTCCTTCTAGCCAAGAAAATAGGTATTAGTACCTGCCATAATATCATTGTTTTGACTAATTGATAAAATGCTATATCTATGTTTTTCACGACCTTAATCAAAATCTAGCAACTGATGAGAAAAAATTGGAATTCAATATTTTAATAAATACTTTATTACAATATTGAATTATTTATTCTTTCTTTAATCACATTGGATACGATACGAGACAAAATACGTCAGTTCTTTTGAGAAATCTGAAACTTCTGTTCTCTGCTGAAATTGGCCTCAAACGAGAAATAAATAGGAAATTGCGAAAATTAACTGGAGTAGGTATCTATATACTCCAGTTATTTCTATATATCGAGCTTTATAAATTACAAAGATACCTTTACCTACTGGATTACTGATTGTCTCTGTGTCTTGCAATTCCATTCAATGGCATTACAAGACCTTTATATTGTATTGTATTAGATTGTATGTACTAGATAATTGTTTATTATTTGCAAAAGGTTACACAATCTCCACATTATGAAAAGACAATATAAAAAAGTGTGTAATGTTTTTTCACTGGTGACATTCGATAATTGGCTATATAGATTAATGATTTATTAAATAATTATGTAGAATAATCTTTACGTTATTTGTAGAGAATTCTGTAGAAAAATGTTTCCATTTTAAGTGCCTTATACAATTAACGGCTAAGCTTAACTTTATTGTACCTACTGGTTACGTACATACGTACACTATTTATTTAAAACATTATAAAATGTATATTTACTTTTCGGTGAAATGTGCATATTATATAGATAAATTATTATTTTACAAACTTTACCAAACTGACTGAGATTCAATAAAAATAGGATAAAAACTAGATTAAAAATAAAATAACAGGCTTTAAAAATGAGATTGTAGAGCATTCGCAGGATGAACATAATTTAATTTACAAGCAGGATTACCTACAATGTCATTTTGTTTAAATAAAATGTTGATTAATCAGTTCAGTTATGACGTTTACGTCACAAAAAAGACATTATAATTACATGATTAATGTACCCTTGGAAGTGATTTCTGTCTCTATTATACAAACATTTTACCCAAAGCAGACTAGAACAACAGCACATGCCCTTATATTCTCACCAATACTTAAGGATTCTTCACAGGGGCCTTTACCTACACTTAAACATAAACTAGATAAGTATTTATAACTATTTACATTTTATCTAAACATATTTGTTTACAGATTAAATGAACCGTACACGGTTAGTGTACACATACATTATACTTATTATGTAATACTGTTTGTATTGTTAATACTGAAATTTAGGTATGTCCGTCTCAATACCTAGGTACACCAATAAATTATTTATCTATTTGAACGCTACATATTTCGGAATTTTTGGATTTCGTTTATTAGTTGTTCGTAGGTGAACAAATACATTATACTAGATAAGTCTTCGGACACTATCATTCGACAATATCTCTTTGGAGATACGGCGATAGCGTGAACTTTATAAATAAACGTTGCTAGAGTAGGTACGTGCACAATAGTGTTCTCACAACATTACGTGGTTATATCGTCAAAAAACATCTAATACTTTTGTTTCGCCCTGCTCAGCCCCCCGCTGTCTCCTGATTCCGTTGTACCTGAGACAAACAAAAATCAAATTGAAATGATTGCGAAACCTACTTACTTATAACATTCATGTATATACATATATAATAATCTACTATTATATTGGGTCTGGCAGTGGCGAAGGGTCAATTTTGGTGGTGATTCCGGAACCGAAAAGGACTTGATATTTGACACTATAGGAAAGTCGGATTGAACGGATGTTCAATAAGAACCGAGTTATATGGAACCTTCGCCACTGGAGTCGTGTAAAAAAGGTTTGTTTGACGTTGAATGAAAAGATGCATGACAAAAATTATGGCAGTGGCGGCTCATTAAATTCAAATACCTATTAAAAGATTTTCGCAAATCAGGGTTTATAACAATAGTGTATTCATAAAAATAGTGGTTGCGTAAATACCCCATACGTACTGTAATATAAGAATTCAAAGCACACCCTTCGTGGAAGCGAAAATTCTTATATTACAGTACGTATGGGGTACGTACTGTAATATAAGAATTCAAAGCACACCCTTCGTGGAAGCGAAAATAGCATTTGACTACTTAGACTGGAACTGATTTCTTACATAATATCTGCCTATGCTTATGTCGGATCAAGTCGGATGGTAAATGTACCTGTGTACTTACTTAAGGTATAACTTTATAAGTATCAAGATATTTTTCAAACGATTGATTGATAAAGTATACAAGATTTAGCGATTCATAAAAATAATTATGTTTTTCGCATTCTGTAACTAAGTAATGCTAATACATCGTCGCTCGTCTCCATTCCTAAAAATTATACATTTTATAATATCGCCGCATACCTACTACTGGTCCTTTATAATAGATTTATTGTACCTACTTTTTCAGGACCTTTTTTTTAAAGAGATTACAGAATTTTATCTGAGATAAGTGCCTACTTAATTCTTTTTCACATTGAAATCCGGATACACATCCGGATAAGAGATATTTTTTTGCAGCCACGTTAATCTTTTTAGGATAATGTTCCCATCAAAAGAATTATCTATAACTTATAAATTTTATCCGTTAAAGTCTTTTTTCCAGTAAATATTAAACGAAATAAACCAAACATGGATATATTTGGTGGAAAGCAAATATGTCAAATACGAAGTAGATTATACGAGATGCAGTTTAGGTCAGGTTTAGGTGAAACTCCGGTGTTGTGGCAGTTCGGTGTTATAAGAGAAATTAGAGCTTTTATTTTTTTAGGGTAGTCCAATTCACCTATATGTGATTACAAATTTGGTGTAGCAGTTAAGGCCCACTTTTTTTACAGTACGGAAAATCCTCATGGATCGTCTGCTACCTCGGGAGGCGGCACGGTATGTCGGACTGTGCCGACTAAAAACCACACTTGCCTTCCCTTGCCCTATAGTCACGGCCACATCAGTCGTGCACCACGAACATGGCGGGCTATGGTCCGCTACAACCACCGAACACCATAGGGCGAGGCCTTTCCAACTCGAGCGCGCGTGTAACAATGTCGCCGGGGGCGCCTGCTGGGGAGTTCCGAGTCCACAGGTTGTTAAATAAATAGAGAGATACATACTATATTATATCCAATAAAATGTGGACGTAGGTCAAGAATGCTCACTTATGTAGACTTTAGACGATAGAAATTTTGTAATGTCGCAATAATAATAATAATTTTGTAATTTTGTTAATTCTGGAAGCAATAGAAGTATACAGATATGGTATAATTAGATACATCAAGTTTTAAAAAAAAATCTATATAATATTAATAGCTAAACTAAGAACTTTTCATTGTACGAAATAGGTACCTATACAATGCGAGGTCAGCTTGTCTAAGTAGCTTATGTGTGTAGTGGAAATGTATAGCTTAATATGTAACCGCGTGTACCTATTTCTTTAATGTTATTGTCAAAACTGTATTCTAATTTCTGACTTTAACGACAAAGATTCAGTTAAGTATTTTCCTTCGAAGAAACTTGACCCATCCTTGAATAAAAGTGCACGCTCTCGACTCTATTTATAAATTTCGGTGTGCTTACTGGATACTTTTCAAATTAAGAAAACAGGGTACCTATCCCAGTTAGAGGCAGCAATGTCTACAAAACCTTCCTTCCTTCTTCCTGTCATCGTTTAGATACATTCGAAAATTTCGAAATCACAGAGACTGAAGACTTGCCAACACGTTTTCGTCAACCCTCTATGACTACTATGTTCAAACACAACTGATGAAAATCCTTTTTTTATTTATTGAGCCATATCCTTTTGGTTAAAGAATTTATGCGTAACTTATGAACTACCTCTATTCGAAGTCCTGTATTTAATTTTACACAACATGTGAATAGGCCTATATAATAGCTAAATCCAATCCTGTAGACAACCCAATGACTAGAGTTGTCATACAAACCTTTTGTAATCCACAATAGAAACATGTGTTTGCTGCTCTGACACTATTATGATTTGATCGCTAAACAGAAGCTAGTAAACTCCATTCAATCGTAGTTATTGTATACCTACTTTGTTTTGAGGTGAACTGTAATAGCATAGGTATGTAGGTACGCTCGGATACCGATTGTATAGAATGCCTATACAATACGAGGACCGCATATACTTACTAAACATTCGTTCACCCATCATTTAAAGTCGGTTTGATTTTCTCACAAGTAGATTTTTGGCCGATCGACGAGTGTTTGAAGATAATTGAAGTCAGCGCGATTTTATGGAAACTCGGTTTTTTTAGTGTATGCATACCGTTACGTCGTTTTGCGGAAGCTTTTGTTATTATAAATATTATTATTATAATATAGATATTAATCATATTTGACACCCAAATAGAGCAAGTCATCAGTCAGTTCTAAATACTCCAAATAACGCGCTTGACTCCAAGTATTCCCCTTGTCCACAGTCCTGCGGCTGCGACCCAGCCGAGGCCGCGGAAGGCAGGGAGAGCGGCGCACCGTGATACTCCTTTCCCGCCGCGGCCCCGTAAACCTCCAGCCGCAGTGTCGCCCATACATCACCGCGGCCCGCCTCAGTTGCTTCCCATACGACAGAAGTTCCTAGGAGCACTCCCTGTGAAATAGACAGTAGAGCACACTGAGAGAACCAAAGTTTCTCCGCCGCTCCAATGATTCCAGTCTATCTGTAAGTGTGGGATCTCCGACAATTGGAACTGCTCGGATTTGTAGAGAGTCAAGTGGGTTGAGCTAGTATTTGGGGGCTCCTGACCAGAGATGAGAGCAGTACTCCACGTGCGGCCGAACCTGTGTTTTATAGAGCATAAGCCGCTGACTCGGCGTGAAGTACTGCTTGGCGCTGTTCAGGACACCCAACTTTTTGCTTGCCAGCTTTGTTTTGTCATCCAAATGCTTCCCAAATTGCGCCTTGCTCGATATTTCGATGCCAAGGATCCCAATACTCTCAGCAACACAGAGAGATACTTCCTGGAACTGGGGCTGACTCAAAGGGACCGTGGAAGTTTCGAGTTCGATTATAAATGTGGTACTAAATGAGGATAGAGAAAATTTGTTGAATGAAAAGGAAACAAATTATAAACTTACTACTGCTGAGTTATTGTTAGTTGTTGAAAATCTAATATAATAATTAATTATCAATAAAACGCTTAAACGGCGAAGGAAAACATCGTGAGGAAACTTTCCTAAAAGAATTTTCTCGACGGTGTGTGAAGTCTGCCAATTCGGGCCACTAGGCCAGCGTGGTGGACTATAGCGTAATCCCTCTCAATCTGAGAGGAGACCCGATTACAGCAGTGGGACAGTATATGGATTGATGATGTTGAAAATCATACAAAGCAGAGTAGGAAAGATGATTGGGTAGGTACTTGACACGACATCTTCTTTTGGGAAATTCTGGATAGCAACATTGAAGAAAAGCGAGTAAGCGATAAAGCGTAGGTAAACTGAGTCGTATCCAGACGCATAATATAGAAAATAAAATGGTGATTGCTCTACCGACAAGATTTAGACCGAATTTACCGAGAGTAAATTACCTAGGTATCTACCTAATAGTGATAGACCTATTACCTAGGTATTTTAACATTGAAACTTTATTTCTATTTTATATGAGATTAAAATAAATAAATACCTGTTACTACTTTATAAGCTTGAAAGAATAGTCTACCTACATGCGCATATTTTATTTTTGGCTAAAATAACAACAATAAAATATGATTTGCTTACAAAATAAACGGGTGCTAGATCGATAAGTATTGACCGAAACCTAATAAATAATACTTTATCCACATATCTATGTTTTATGGAATATAGTGAGGCGTTAAAATATTTATAGCTGTCGATCGTTATGTTTTACGACATTGTTGTTTTATGGGATACTCAGTTCCTCCTACTGTGGTTCACTCTCCGCCCAATGTTGTTTTACGCATAGCTGTAGTCATAATATTGCACCGTAGACAAATTTCACATTTGAAATTATAAATGTTATAAATGTATACCTAACACTTACAATTCCTCTCGCAGAATCTATAGGGCAAAGTACCTATATGTGTATACATTTGTTTATTTTGGTGCCTACCATCTACGTATAGACGACAGCAGGTCAACCTATCCAAAACTGTCAAAATTTCCCATTTGAATATGAACCTTATTGCGTTTGATTTAAAGTTGAAAATCTATCAAAGAAATTTGATAGATTGGGGTAACTTGATGTGCTGGCGTCTGTACCTACAGTAACTTTGAAAAAAGTCATGGTGAACCTGTAAGTCAACACTTTTGTTTCCAAGTATTGATATTTATTAAAGAATTATCATTGCAGTGATAGCCTAGTGGTATGACCATTGGACTGCCAAGTCGAAGGTCTCGCGTTCGAACCTCTGACTTTTCGAATTCATGTGCGTATTAATAATTAATTATCATTCGCTTAAAACGGTGAAGGAAAACATCGTGAGGAAACCTGCATGCCTTAGAGATTTTTCTCGACGGTTTGTGAAGTCTGCCAACCCGCACTAGGCCAGCGTGGTGGAATATAGCCTAATCCCTCTCAATATGAGAGGAGACCCGTGCCCAGCAGTGGGACAGTATATGGGTTGATGATGAAATAATTATCAAGATGCTTGAGTATTAAACCTACTTAAGTAGGTAGTTTAAATTCAAAATGGTAGGTACCTATCATACCTACCTACGTAGTAAGTTTGAGTAGATAAATATTTTTGTCTATGCTTAGTTACTTAGATTACAAGATAGAATAAAAAACCCTTCATTGTATTAGCAGCAAGTTCCCATGCACACGCTTTTGTTTTCTTTTTTGTGGTTGAGCACTTGGTCACCAGATGGTCAGTTAAAGTTGTTTGACAGATAAAATTATCAACACGGCCAATCCAGCATGCTAGATTTTTACCCGACTACGGAAAAGGAAGGGTAACAACACTATGCATGTGCGACAACGAAAAATATCATCTGAAATTATCATATATTCGGTATCTCGTCAGTATAGTACTGTTATATATATAGTAATTTATTAACGCAATCAATTATTAAATCTGTCCACGAGGTCTAAGTTAAAATTCTGAGGGCCTTGCACTTTTCCGAATGACTAATAAACTAATTCTTTTCTGTATCTGGTCGAACGAACCAGAACCCACAGTGAACGCGTAACCGTCTCATTGGTCGACTTTTTTTGACTTAGGGAGGTCCTTTGGTTAGTCGCATAGGTAAGTTCTAGACCAAAGGACGTTTGTAATAATATACAATTTACATAACTACATTCGATTAATCAAAGCTTTGACCGTTGAAATATGTGATGAAAGATAGTAGCCGCGGCCAATAAGGGCGTCACACACGGCGAAGATACTATAATATTTTATGTTAAGATAAAATATCGCTCACTATACATTTTGTATGAACTATCACAAGATACTATATAATTTCATATATCTTATGAAATTGTATCTTAAGCTATCGAGCGATATGGAAATTTTATGTTAAAATACCGAGCGATACAATAATTTTATGTTAAGGTTCGAAATATATCTTAACATGCTACGAGTATCTTACCTAAAAATGAGAGAATTGATTGAGAATTGAGTGGATATATTATAGTATCTTAACCGTATGTGATACCTTAAGATACTATAATATTTTATATCCAGGCATCTTAACAAACTATTATAGTATCTTCGCCGTCTGTGACGCCCTTATGGTATGATACTTCAACATAAATCGTGATTGGTAGGTAGGTATCCCTTTATTAAGGTCAACTCCCGGTTGTTATATACGATTATCGTTAGTGGTAATTAGAAACCATGAAAGGCTTGACACTTAATTTATCTATACTATTGTTATCTGGTGGTATTCGGAACCATCTGGTTGTACTAGAAGCTGACCTCAACATGGTGTGCATACTTTAACGAGTAGAAAATAAAATATTCGGTAACTATGCATTATGCATGGAAAATATGTGTCAATCTAGAATAGTACAGTCAACAAAAGAGTTTGGTATACAGGTAGCGAAAGAAATCTGCATCTTTACACAGATTTTGATTTAAATAATTACCCGTCAAAGGGTTTGATGTGTAGCAGCATACAATACCTGCGTTTTGACGCATATTGCGTGATACATAATTACACAATCTTTAAAAAAACACGATGTTTAATTAGCTGCCTGTATACTTAACTCTTTTGCCGACCGTACATTATATCCAGAACAAATCAAATAATTTTTAGGAATCGTATCTTTGCAACTTCCGTGAAACGTGTCGAGATGAAGCTGCTCCAACGTGGACGGGCTGCAGCGCACTCACACGCGCTCGCGTACGCACATCCTTCTAGCGTCACCACTTATTGTTACGTCTAGTATTCTAACACATGTGTGGTTTCGACATACCTATAGGTGTGAACGGAGCGGGAGGCGGCAGGGTCGGCCGCCGATCTGTAAACAGTGGTTATTGACGCGCCGCCACTTGCCTCCACGGCATCTCCGGCTACTGCGCTATATTTATACGCTCTGGAACTGACGCGTGCGGCTAAATCCGTTCGGCGCCGAGCGGTGCCGGCCTCCTGCAACCACAACCACGTCACGAAGTGTCTCGGTGCACACCGACGCTCCCCGGTGGACCGACGGAGCGGCACGCGGCAGACCGACACGCATAGCAGAATTCGCGAACGCTACACAAAATAATTATCGCAGTGCGCTAGCTTTAATAGAAAAATATATAGCTCACCTGAGTGCAGAGTCTCAGTAGGACTTATGTGCTGGCGCAGGAGCGGCGGCGACGCACGCTTGGTGATGATAGTAGGAAGGCGCAGGCGTGCGGTAATGGTGGTGAGGCGGTGACGACGTGCGGTACGCGTCCGTTACCGGAGAGCCGCCGCGGAACCCCGCCAGTTGACAACTTGGCGGTTCAAATAAGTCACGGAATGCCGGCGGTAATTGTTCCGCTGGAGGTTCAGGCGCCGCGTACCACCCTGACGTGGCTGCACGAAATTCTTCGGCTGCCAGTGAATATGGTTGAGGTGAACAGTAAACGGCAGAAGCTGGGAGTCGCGGTTCACTAAAGTCATCTAGAGCGTCAACTGGCTTATCATATCGCGCACAATCTGCGCCCGGTTCTCGTTTCGGTCGACATTCGAAGATGCGTGGTTTCACGTCGGGCTTCACGTCACGTTGTTGTCCCAACGCATCTGCCGCGTTCAGTGCCTCCTGCGCGGCGAGCGCTTCTTGTGCCTGCTGCAGCTGCTGTTGTCTCTTTAGTGCTTCTTCCTTTTCTCTCAGCGCATCTTTCTTCTTGAAGCGACGCCGTCGCCGTAGATAGGAGCCATTATCAAACATATTATACGAATCAGGGTCTAAAGTCCAGTAACTTCCTTTCCCAGGTTTTTTATCGTCTCTTGCCACTTTTACAAAGCATTCATTGAGGCTTAGATTGTGCCTAATGGAGTTTTGCCAACCTTGTTTATTTTCTCTATAATAAGGAAATCGTTCCATTATAAATTGGTAAATGCCGTTAAGTGTGATGCGCCGTTCAGGGGCGTTTTGTATGGCCATCGCTATCAGCGCAATGTATGAGTAGGGTGGTTTGACCATGTCTTTAGGAGCACCAACATGCTGCTGATGAGGATGAAGGTAAGGGGCTCCATATCCATATCGGTATTGTTCGTAAGCGTAAGGTGTGACACCAGCGGAGTAGCCGCCGGCGGCCCCACCGCGGTACGCATACGGGCTCTGTTCACCGAACAACGCGTGCATTTTGGCGGCTACGTTCACAGTCGCAACATGCTCAACCCGAAAGCACGGATCCTCCGACGCGTTGCTCTCACGGCAACAAAACGACGACTGACCGATTTTGTTTGGATTCACAACAAGACCGGTTTACATAGCGGAGGCTAAGCGAGAGACGAATTAGCGGTGGTGTGGGCGCCGCCGTATGACGCTATAGTGCCCCGCCCTCAGATAGCGTCCTGCTCGCGCCGCCGCGCCGCGCCATACGCTTCTCTATCTCGCCGCTTCCGTGGGGTGATGTACGCCCAGACTTCAACGATGGGCGGCGCTTCCCCAATATTACCGTACTGCCCCTACAGCGACACTCCTCACCCTAGCCCTATATTCTGACCCATTGTTCACACATCTGTCAACGTCTCTACCATATATAGCGCTTAGTTTAACTGGTCAAATAATTTTAGAAAAACCTTTTAGTAAAATGTCAAATCCACCCCTACAAACGAAATACGTAGATAGGTAAGTAGGTATGTGTGGGTACGAGCATATTTCAAAGAGCCACCAATATAAAACATAAAATTTATTGAAAAAGAATTGAATTGGTTTGTAGGTAGGTAATAAGTATACAATAAATATCTACGTATATACAACCGTACCTACCTACCTACATTTAATTATTATAGACGGGTATTATACCTACTAGCTCGTGCTAGCAGGTCAGGCATTGCCGTTTTGAATGCAATGTTGGACAAGGAACTTTCGGAAACCTTAAAATTTAGAAAAATTTAACAAAAAAAAAATATATAGAATATTTATTATTATTTACCTACATATCTTCCAGGTACTATTATAGCATAATTATAAAAAAACGGTGCTTGGAGAATACCTACTCGTAAATGGGTCGTTCAATTTTAAATCCCATTCCCAAATGGGCGAAACACTGAAAATAAAATTACCGAAACCAGTTTTAAGCTCCAAGTAGATAACGTCAGTGAATCCTGCTATTGATTGATAATTAATGAAGTGGTCTTAGCATTTAAATTTATTGATATTTTACAATGACGAGTAAGTAAGTACTTACCTAACTTAAGAAAGAGGTTTTAAGTTAAGCAGGTAATTAGGTACTCAAGTTAAGTATCTACCTCCTCGTGTACGGAATGTAAAGTAAGTAGGTACCTATGTATTAAAAGTACATTTATTCGTTACGAGTAGCGAATGTTTATCCTAGTGGTCATTTCGATAACGGAGAGTAGGTAATCTTTTTTAATTATGATACATAGGTACTTAAACTTAAGTAAAGAATTACTGCTATGTTAGCTATTTTAACAATGGTGTAAATGTACTGTAGGTACTTACTGGCAGTATTTCGAGAGGCTCAGTTAGTGAAAGCTGTTAATCGAATTTAAATAAACCATGTTCCCAGTGGTAATTATATTTTACGAGAAAGGCAGACGTTTTTCCATTTCCATTGATCCACCAAACACTCACATCCGTTTTAGTTGCACTGGTAAGTATTCGGTTTTTATCTATCGTGGATCGTGGTATGGCCAGCCAATAATTCTTTGTAGCATTCTATCAGCGCAACGTGCTGTCTGTAAATAATGCTATCGACAAATATTTTCTTCGTACCTACTACGGTTCACCGGGAAGCCAGATTTAATGTTTTTATTTCTCCGTGAATAGTATCTACGTTTCACTTTGATAGCTCAACATGATATTCAGCACAAGTGAATTTGCACGACTTTTGAAACTGAAGTCAATTTCACGGTCAGTACTTAGGCACAACTTTGAAAACGTTTAAGGATTTTGGACACCTGACACTTGTCGAGATATTTTTATAGCATTTCTTTTTTTTAATTAATAAGAGCTATCAAAATATTTAGGTTTGAGGGGTTTCATTAGTGTCCACCATTTAAAAAAAAGAAAAAAATCATGACTTACCTACAGTTCAACTTTGAACGAGTTCTTGTAAACGTGACACTTAAAATTTTTAAGAGATATTACAGAGAAAGATTCGTAAATTAATGTGACCTATCGAAATGAAACCAATACCTACCTATCTTTCATTAGTGACCGCATTTATTTTACAAAATAACTCATAAAACAAAAGTTGTTTATTTATAATGTTACTAACATAGTTCTGCGAGGTTATTACGTAAGTTCCTTACTTCCATATTAGGTTGGAGACCAAGGTCCTAGTAATAATAATAATAATAATAAAAGCCTTTATTCGCTGACCGGTGATGTACAGTAATCTGATTTAAATCAACTATAATAAATAAGATATTAAATTGAATGAAAAAAAAAAAACTTAATTTTTTCTTCAGCAACCAGTTTGTTGGTCAGGTTGTCCTTGGACATAGGCCTCCCCTAGTTGTTTCCACTCATCTCTGTTTCGAGCTAATCTTCTCCATCCTTTTGGTACGTCATCTTCACATCTTTTGATTTGTCGTCCCTTTTGTCTTTTTCCATTCCTAGGATACCATTCCATTACGTCTTTCGTCCATTTTTCTCGTTTTGATCTCATAATGTGACCAGTCCAGTTCCATTTAAGTTCTTTTATTTTTGGTAAGGTCCTAGTGCTGTTATCTAAATGTTGAAAAAAAATGTTGCTCCACCCTGTACAGATATATGGGGATTCCGACGACTGGGACCGCAATTAACTCGAACCGCGGTCCCAGTCGCCGGATCCATTTATTTTAATATTTTTCTTCCGGCGACTGGGACCACCAATAAATGAACACTAAAATCTATGGTTCAAAGTCAAAAACAGTACAAAAAAATGTTCAAAGTAGTAATTTATGAAATAAATTTCCAACATTTGGGCAATGTTTGGTTCAACGATTGAAAATATACTTAGTTGATATTGTGGTTGTTGACTGTGGTTATAGTATTTTAAATAACAGGGATGATAACTCGTTTAAGACGAATCCAAGGCACGCACCTCTGACTTTTCGAAATCATGTGCGAATTTATAATTAATTATCACTCGCTTAAACGGTGAAGGAAAACATCGTGAGTACCTGAATACTTGAGAGATTTTCTCGACGGTGTGTGAAGTCTGCCAATCCGCCGTCTATAGTCCACTAATCCCTCTCATCCTGAGAGGAGACCTGTGCCCAGCAGTGGGACAGTATATGGAATGATGATTGTTAAGCTATGATTGTTATGATCATTTTTAACTAATTGTTATTGTTATAGGTATAGTGCGTTGATTATTTTTAATGTTTTTTGTCTATCTTTATATTATATTTTAACATTGTTAAGGCTGATTTTGTGATAGATAATTACTTGTTGTTAATTTTTAAAAACAACTTGTACAATTGTATACTGAGTCATATTTGTGTTACTTAGGAGTATAATAACATAATAATAATAATAACTTTTTATTTGCCATACCTATATGGCAAATAATGCCATAATATGCCATATAGGTATAGGTATGGCAAATAAAAAGTTATTATTATTATTATGTACCTCCTTTTTGGATATCATAGCGTATCTCTCGTGAGGAAAACATCCGGTCCCTTGGCAGGCTTGCGCGGGGACACAAGTCCAATGCGTAGAGGCCCCTTGGAGAGATTTTATCTAAATATGGTATGGGGAACCAACCCGGGACACTCCACACCTGCACTATAGAAGTACAGGTATGCAGTAACCCTATAAATTACTGGGATTATGGATATGGGGGTCAGCAGTAACAGCGTCTGCCTTACAGCCTTGAACATGCATCCTTAAGGATGGCAAATGGTGACTCTCCACCTCACTAGCTCGACGCCCTGAAAAGCTGCCAGTGCAGGCAGAAGGCGGCAACAGCGATGTAAGCACCTAGGGTTGTATAGAGGTGCAGCTCCGGTTTCACCATCGCGGGTCTTTAAGAGACCCGGATAAGGTTTCCCAGCTATTATGCCAGAAGACACATCCACCAATAAGCATATAGCTCTGGCGGCCCCTCTCTGGGCGGCTAGTTATGGCAAGACAGAGTTGAGAGTCCTTCGGGCGTTCCACTCCAGCTACCTAATACAGGCAAAATAGAGACGAGGCCCTGACCGACTCTCTGGGGCAATAAGAACTGCAGTGTCGCCACTCACCATCAGCTCGCCACAAGCTGCCCTGCGGTTTGAGCGCTTTTCTATTCTATATAAGTAGATGTTTTTTTTCTTTAATTATAACTTCGAACATTTTTTTGTTTGACTGTACTTTTTGACTTAAACAATAGATTTTAGTTTTAACTTATTGGTGGTCCCAGTCCCCGGAAGAAAAATATTAAAATTAATGGATCCGGCAACTGGGACCGCGGTTCGAGTTAATTGCAGTCCCGGTCGCCGGTATCCTCGATATATCACTATTATGCTGAAATAAAAAATAAAAGGTACCTATTACTAAAATAATTCACTAAATTTTCTGGTTCTGATTGATTTCCGAAACACCCACTATATGTGTATTCGTGATTTCTGAATGATTTTCTATGCGTATAATAAATATATAATAAATAGCACCATCTAGTCCCAAACTAAGCAGAGCTTGTAAGTACTACCTATGGGTACTAGACAATGGATATCTGTTCATCATATAAATATTTGTGTCTTGTGGTAGTCGAACCCACAACCTCGTGATCAGCAGTCCGTCTGTATAATACAGTCTCAGACGCAGTGGTCCAAAGGAAAATGTACAGTAGTAAGTCCTTCCTATTTACCTAATAATAAATTATTGAGCTATCCTCGGTCGGTACTAGGTATAAACATCACATTAATAACCATTTAAAACAAAAATTGAATTTTATGACATTGTGAGGATACCTACTATTCAACACAGAGCACTCAAACTAGGCTTAATTTTTTTTTAGATATTGTGAAGTCTCTCCTTGCCTATGACTTCTTAGTATTAGAATAATTTTCGGTTTTTTTGTCTGCATTCTGAACAGGGCCGTATTTTTTAAAAGGGTAATTATTTATATACTTTTGAAGATAGCTCAATAATATACCTATTATTATATAATAATATACATGTGCCAGACGGGCGTTAACCTCCCAGCTATATACGGTGTATGTATGTCGAAGGTGGTATATAGCTGGCGAGACGCTTACGTCCTGCACCTATAGGTTCCGGAGAGCTTCGTGTGTTCGATGAAGTTGTGTGTAGGCGTGTGTCTATAGCCGTCACGAGTCTTCAGGGAGATGCGGTGATGAAGAAATAAGAACGCAGAAATATTCTTCAAAATATGCGGGGAAGCGGTTCCTGGTAGATGAGCAGATTTCTTCTAAGAAATAATATGTCGCACCGATGTCTACGATTTGCGTACATTTTGCATTTACTATCGTACGCCCAAACTTTACCTTGACGAGGACCGCGGAGCCGCGTCCCATACGCAGTATAAACTTTATTAAAACTGTTTTACAAAACAATCATTTCTAGGCTTAAATCTAGGTCTAGCATTATACTTAGGTCTATGTGTCATGGAATGTTCATGTCGATGGAAAGCCTATTTTGTAATCTATATGCCTATCTAGGTCCCATCGACCGCATGTCTATAGTTACAAAGATAATTTAGTATGAACTTGAAAATTTTAGGAATTTTTAGGGCACCTAACTTTTTCCTTAGGTCCTACTATTTTTCTATATATGTTAGGTAAATGAAAACACTGTCGATAGCTAGGTAATTACCTAAGCTACCCGGGAATACTAAATTCATTTATTTCTATTTATATTTAATACCTAATTTTAGGGTACAAAGCCTATTACGATAAAAACTTAAATATTGCATTAACAAAACAAACGTTCGAAGGTAGGGTGAAAAGTATTCATACGAGGCTCAGGTCATACAAAAACACTAGATTACTGTTAAATGATCGAAATACTAATTTGAATACTATTTTGACCTGGATCGTACTTACGTTTCACCCTGGCATCGAATTAACACAAAATGACACTTATAGATAGCACTTTTCACTAGACGACTAGACGTAAAGGTGACTCTCTTTAGAGCATATTGTTCAACTTTTTACACTTGCAGTCTGTGGGAGAAATATTCACAAACGGCGTATGCAGCCCTCCGTGTTCAGTATAATAATGCTTTCAGGAGACTGATGGGGTTGCCATGGCGTTGTAGTGCGTCAGGTATGTTTGCGGCAGCGCAAGTAGACTGTTTCTACACTACAATGCGCAAACGTGCAGCATCACTTGTGGCAAGAGTTATGGCCAGCCCCAACAGAGTTCTGAATATGATAGCTGACAGAGTGGATTGTCCATATATAGTTCACTGCTGTCAGTTACATTTACCTAAATACTAACCTAACTACCTGTATACTAACACCTAGTTTTAAGCAAACGAAATCGTTACTAACCCTATGAGTCTTTGTGCTTGAAATAAAGTTTATATTATTATATACTAGTTTTTTAACTGTTTTATTTTGTCTATTTTTCTAACACTTAGCGATTTCTATTATTGTTTAGACTTAGGCACTCGTGTAAGCACTATATTTGGTGGGTGACGTGTCGTCGCGAACAATACATACCTATTAATGATGAGAAATGTGGTACAATTTGCACTTTAAAAAAACTGATTACAAAATACACTGGGCGTTTGAAATAAACCTGCAAATCCTTTTTAATTAAAAAAAAAACTTCAACACCGACACATAAGGCAACATAATTTTATCTTAAAAATAGGTTGCCTTTAACCGTGAGGAATGGAAATAGGGTAGTCTTTATTCCTTTGCCCTGTAGGTACTGGGATAGTAAAAATAATAATGAATCAACCCTATGTTTTTCACCATGAACACCTGTCGCTGGCAATTCTTAAGTATCAGCCATAGTGGTTTTTTATAATTTATTCTGTTTACAAATAAAAAAACATTGTACCTACTTTTATTTTAATTGCAATTTCAGACATAAAGTCAAACGGACAATGGATTATGCTGTTTTGACCAGCATAAGGATAGCACTTACACACATATTAGTTTACTATGTTATGTTACAGTTTTATTTTATTTTACATTTATATATGTTCTTGAAGATCAATTTTATTACGAACTAGTACGAGAATAGAAATAATGCCTCTCATGCACTTACTTAGAAAGAGAGAGTCCGTCTCTAGAGAGTGAGACGACAAATCTTTTTTTATCTTCACGTATTTGTGAGTGTGATCTCCATCTTTACCTTTAGCTTCATGATCAATCATAAAAAACATGGCTTCTTTCAACTGCCACATGTCATTCATGACTGTCATTGTCAAGAAAAACTAGGAAAAAAAAGGATACCATTTCTTTCCGAAAAGGACCGTGCGTGTTTTGAATCGATTCGAATCGAAAGATATTGTAAATGTAAATATTAATCTGTCATCAAAAGTCGACTTTTAATAATTTTAAGTGATTACAGTGGTTTTTACAACCGTAACAATATTATTAACGATATTATAAATTATTAGTTACATTAAACAAGTATCTAATAATAAAGTGTGAACGCTCCATAAAATAATGAATGGATGAATGAAGAATGTCGCTGGAATACCTCATTTTTATGTAATACACTTTTATTGCATGTTTTTATTATTGAAATTTTGTTTGCATTCATACCTATTGTAAAAAAATGAATTGTGAAGTATAAGATTCGTGCAGCCATTGATGTCGCATATAACAATATCAATGCATTATACAATTAAAATTTAACTTAAAATACATTGTGCCCTTCAGTTGCCTAGCGGTCTGAACTTGTCACGCTCACTAAAATGTCCTGCTGATGAAGGCGTTGTGTGTCAGGTCGATTTATTCCTGCAACATGGTTAAGTTGAAGGACGCCAATACGCACGTCATACTCGTGAACGGATGCCGTCTTAAGGGGTTGGTCAGCTCTTACTGTCAATGGCAATCTTACTAATTTTATTTTTTCATTTTTTTCTGTTAAATTTTACTGGATTAATTATACTATTGTACATTATTGTATATTATTATACACATCAAACGGCACTGAAATCTCATGAACCTTTCGGAACAAAATTGTAAACCAAGATTTTCACACTATATATTATAGTCATTGTTTGTTTTAAAAGGAGTGTCTATGGAGTTTCTTACAGGTTCTTCTCCAAAAGACCCACTTTTTGAAACCGTGCAACTAGTTTTGGCTTTTCAAAAGTGCTATTTTAATTGTCTGATTAAAATAAAATATTTGACTATGACAATAGATTTTTTTTGTCCAGAAATTAATTCTACGATTAATAAAATTGATCTCAGATCGCCATCCCTAGAGGTAGCCCTCTAGGGATGGCCCCAGGTAACGAAAGTAGAAAGAAACAAACACCTGTCTGAGGTTCGCTCACTCTAGTGATTCTTGAGTGATGACACGAGTCGACTTATTCGAATCATTTTTCAATTTCACGCGAGTGCCACTCGAATGGTCGAGCATATTTTTCGAGTCAATCGAGAATCCTTAATAAAAACACGTATTAAATGAAGCGGAGGCGTAATAGAACTACAAGCTTAATTAATTAATCAGTTATAAGTTATACAGCAAATAATTTTCAGTACTTATTTCAAAATCAATCAATAGGTAAATAAAATTATTGGAAATTAATAATAATAATAATAATTTATTAGCTCAAATAAAATTTGCAGAGATTACAATATTATGGTACAAAAGAAATAGGTAACATCGCGCAAGACAGAAAAAAATTACGTTGGCACCTGCACTAATGTAAAACATTGTATCACAGGTACCAGCGCCTTCCGTTTAGTTAGTTACAATTTATTATATGTGTTTGTAAAAACAAAATGTTTATATTACGTTTAAAATGTAATCTTTTTAATTTGAGTTAGAACCAAAAATTTAAAACGTAAAATTAGAAAAGAAGACATGCAAGATACATAAGACAACGCAATAACTATGCGCATACATTTGATGAGAGTGTATGTGGTGTGTGTGTGTGTGTGAGGGAGTGTGAGTGTGAGTGTGTGTGAGAGGGATGATTGAGTGAAATGAGTGTGGTGTAGATGGACATACGATACTATGACGTAATTAAGGAGAAACCACCAGGTCAACACATAACTTTTAGCAGTTCTTCAGTTTCTTTATAATTTAATTTTTGTAGCCAGTTTCGTGCAATTTTTTTACATTTATTCTTTGGAAGGGGGTAGATATGTAGAATTTTGTTAATTCGGTTGTATAATCTAGCACCAATTATGTTGTAACTTCCGCTAGCAAGGGTCGTTTTATGGGATTCAATTTCACAGATCTTGTCCTTCCTATGTGTGTTACTTGGTATAAATGCAATTGACCCATGCTTATGTAGTATGGTTTGAAGCACAAAAAGTTGCCTGATGGTTAGCACGGAGCATTCTTGATATAGAGAAGTAGTAGAATATCTTCGAGGTTTGTGTGATAGTACCTTCAAGACAGCTCTCTGTGCTCTTTCCACCTTAAGCATGAACTTCGCAGCAGCACCACCCCAGGCAACGATGCAGTAGGACAGGACGGACTGCACTAAGGTAAGGTATACCAGTTTTAAAATATCGGCATTAGCTGAGGTTCTTAATTTTTTTATTACATAGCATAAGCTTCCTTGTTCGACCAGTTAGAATTTCTATATGCTTGTCCCATCTGAGGTGTGCATCGATTTGGACTCCCAGGTACCTAATATCAGGCGTATGTTTTAATGCTATACAGCTACAACCCGGATTTTCGCGTTTGCAGTCATGAGCTCTTAATTGAAAGCGATTTGGGGGCTGAGTAGCAGAAGATGACGAAAAAGTTAGATACTTGGTTTTATCCAAGTTCAAGGTGAGAAGATTTTCAGCAAGCCAGGACATCACTACGGACAAAGCATGTTCAGCAGAAACATAAGCAAGTTCCCAAGTCTCAGCATGTACAACTAAGGCAGTATCGTCCGCATACGTAATTATTTTGCAATTTTTTATATCAAGTTCACACAGGTCGTTGACGTAGATTAAAAAGAGTGTCGGACCCAACACACTGCCCTGAGGGACGCCGTAGGTTAGTGTTTCGTCATCAAAATTGAAATAATAAAATACAGTAAGTAATCAACTTTGCAACATCATAATAATTTGAAATAAAACTTATTTCACGTTTAAATGAATTAAAATAATCTAAAAAAACGAACAACACTACAAAAAAATTTTTTTTTTGTTTTTGCATATGTATTATTATACAGGGTGGAAGGGACATCGACGCGCAATGGCTTACCATGACTTCAGTAGATGATTCTGGACCCCCTGCGTTGGAATGTTTCGTCGGCTTTTTCTTAAATTTTACGTTTTTTTTTTGCAGTTTTTTCAACTTTAAGCTGTAGAAAATCATTATTTCTATACTATTATTTCTATACCCAATAAGAATTTTAATTAAAAAGTCATTAATTCACTTTTTTCACTAAAAACAGCATTGTAAATTAAACTCGAAAGATCTTCTGGTCAGCTGTTGGGAAACCCTTTCCCAACCTGTAATCGAAGCAATAATAATTATTATGTTCACTTATTTTGAAAATAAAAGCTAGTAAGAAAACAAAATAATAATTATGTTAATTTATAAGCACCGAACATTCACTCAACACAGTCAACACAACAACGCAACACACTCTAGTTAACTTGTTATACTCGTAGGTATATAAACTTGTTTATTTCGACAAATGATTAGAGTCCACTGAACTCAATCTAATTTTTTTTTTCATTTGATTATGATTTCTGCCATAGTAACACGAGTCACTCGATTAAAAGTGAACTCGATTGGCATTACTGGCTCACTCAACTGTTTCAAACCTCAATCAATGTCAATTGTCAATGTCAATCCCAACAAACAAAAAACTTTCCCGCCCAATCTGACTGAAGTTCCGGAATTTCGGATCGGAATCGGATCATGATTGGTAATATTGGTATGGTATTGTTAATTTGTTAATGATACTCTCGAATAACTTTATTCAGTGGATTGTTTTTCATTCAGTAAAGTGACAATAATAATAATTTTAATTAAATTCAGTATTTTCGTGCCGTTAGATCAGATAAGTAAGTGCGTAGTCCTAATAAAGTATTGAGCTAATTTTATTCAATGCTTTGGTATTAATTTTAAAAATTAGGGCAGTAATCAGAAGGTTCTAACAAAATATCATTATTTATACGTCTTATACCTACTTCATTAAGTCGATTGTACTTTATATTATCAAATTAATTATTTGATTAGGTAGTCATTATGTTTTAGATGATTCATTCAGAATAATTGTTCTCATACGGTCAGTCTCCTGTTCTCAATAGAATTAATGAAATAATTGTTAATTTTACTTACTTATAAATATTGATAATACTTCATAGCAATAACATTGTAAGTATAGTTAAAAAAAGATAATTATGATGCATCATTAGTTACAAAAACAGTGAAATTAAGAAATAAATAGATGTAGTGCAGGTTGAGCTCCGCACTCCCACGCAAGGCTGCTATGGCACTTAACTCTATAGTTGTGTTGTCACTTAAATACTCTGTCTGAACATTCGATGAGATTGGAGTTTGTTTCAGTGTTTTTTATCAGAGGTTATAATTTTCTTCTCATTTCTTTGTAGCAATAGATGTCTATAATTATAATATAAGTGTATGTGCCATCAGCACAATCTAAATTTGCATATCTATAGTTTATCTAGTTCTGTAGGTATAATATGAATTTCTAAGAAATAATTGATAATTTTTCATCATGACCATGAATGTTGAAACTAATTAAATGTGACCTATGGGTTCATTGTTATGGTTATGTCAATTATTAAATATTACATTACTATGACTTACTAACTTACTTTGATTATGTGAATATGAATAGAATTATATTTATTTAGTCTTTAAAAAATGAAGAAGTGCTAACCCTTAAATTACTTACTTTTTATTTTTTATTTAACTAGCTTCTTCCTGCAACTTTGTTGTAATTTGCCTAATTAACTCAAAATCATAGTTAAATGTATGTTATAAATTATAGTTAAATATATGTTATTCTTTTGTATAAATAATATTACTGTAGTTTCAGAAAATCCATTCAGTAGTTTATTTTTATGGAAGAGGGAGGCAAACAAGCTAGCCGGTCACCTGATGGTAAGTGATCACTGCTGCCCATTGACACCCACAACACCAGAAGGGTTACAAGTGCGTTGCCGGCCTTTGAGATAAGAATAGGCTCGCTTCTTGAAGGTTGCCATGGTAATTGATTCTACGGAGCAGTTGTTCGTGGTAAAAAGTTTCTTGAGAAATGAATGGTGGTGGGCACCCATTTATCCAGTTGAAATGGATGAAATTTCGATCTCTGGTGAGTGGTTCTGTGGTGGAACATAGCCGGAGGTACAAGTTTTAGACTGACAGAGATACATCCATCCATCCTCACACACTTTCACATTTAAAATATTAGTAGGATGATGTAGCCATTAAAACCAGCTAGAAAAAAGGATAAGATTTTAAATGTGTAAAAAATGCATTTGGATTTGGAGTTAGTTGTCAGTGAGGTCTTTAGCCTTTGCTAGTCTGTCTTTGTTGTTAGGGGTATATTGATGGCTTTGGTTGATCTCTTGAACTATTTCCACTAATTTAATTATGTGGAACCTGGAGGGTATTGTGATAACTCTTACATCATTGGTTTAATAACATCATGAGCTCATTTCAGTCTGCTGTATTGTAATCGAATTTATTTAATCAAGTAGTGTAATCCTAAACAATGTGGAAAAAATGTACTAAATTTAGCATAAAATAAACTCACAATGAAAACTGTTAACACAAAAGTAGTTTGTTTTTCTTAAAAACACTTTTTTTTTATTCCTTCTACTTGCCTTTATCTATCTGTCTTTTCTTTTAATAAGGTATATTTTTCTTGAACTTGGTAATGTTGAGTAGGTATTCGAAGTCGCTGGCCCATTTGTTTTTTGCACCATATAAGTTCTATAAATAAGTTATCATTAAAGTTCTATACCAGAACTTTATTCTGCCATATATATTATAATACTTGCTGAAGTATTTGTAGGTAAAAGATTTGCTATCATTTGATCCTTGCAGCATCCTATTGTCCAAAGAAAATATTTCAGATGTAGTATATTCACTTTAAATCTTTTGATAGATTTATCTATTCAAGCTATCTTTATATGCATTTTATCTATCTTTACATAAATAAAAATGAAATGCTGGTTATTGGTAAGCTCATCACTTGAAAATGGCTGGATTGATGCATCTTTTTTCAAAAGTTTGTTGCAGTCGAAATACCTAGATTAAATAATCACTAGCTTTATTAGCTATAGCTTTACTATAACTACCTATGGTGAAAATTTTAGTGAGAAAGGTTGCAAACCAATTTTAAATCGCTTTAGATCCTAAATGGTCATTCAAAATGATAAGAGAAACATAAATACTAGGACATAATAATTGTAATTTTTAACCAACTTCAAAAACGGAGGCGGTTCTGGATTCGTCTGGTCGTATTTTGTGTTCCGAAGAATAAGAAGTTTTTATTTTGTAACAATAATTTAACGTAAGAAACAATTGACTCGCAAGGGTTGATGTGACTTTAAAAAAGATCCTTATTGATGCTGGAAATTTTTAAGTACCTACTCTTAAACTCTAACTGGGCTTCTGTAACCAAGACTTAGGTTTTATTGTTTAACTTGGGTTTATAACACATTTTAGGAACATACAGCCTCGATACAGATATGGACATAATAGGGAATATGCATGTTTTTTTAATATTTTTAATTCACTTTTTACATATTTTTATCTGTTAAAATATAAATAGTGTTTAAAAATGTTTTCTTCTAAGATACATTGCAAATTGACTTAACATTGACATTATAACATAGTGAACTTGGCTGACAGTAGTGGCAATAGTGTTTAATAATCTGTTTGTTGAACAATAATCAAAAGTTATTTTCGCTACGTTTATCTGCTCTTCATATTTAAGATTGTATTAGGGGTTAAAATATGAAATTTCCGATTTGTACTGAAAAATTGAAATTGTTTTTTTTTTTTATTTAACATATAATTTATTTAATCAAAATAATTACCATTATTATCTACTTTGCTGCCATCTAATAGGAAGGTCATTTATGCCTATGTAATAGAACTTTGGTGATCTAGATTCGACAAACTGTGAAAGCATTTTGTACTGCCTCCTGGGAAGAAAACTTTTTATCACGTAGAAAATTGTCCAAATCACGAAAAAAATGGTAGTCCGTTGGAGCAAGGTCTGGCGAATACGGAGGGTGACGAATGGTTTCTAATTGCAGTTCTAGTAGAGTTAAAGCGGTTTCTCGTGCTCTATGAGGTCTCTCGTTATCATGGAGCAATAATGGTGAAGATCGATTTAAGTCGGGGCTGTTTCACAGCTAGTTTAGCTATCATTGTTCGGAGTTCGGCACAGTAGACATCTGCCGTTATTGCTTGACTAGATCGGAAAAGCTATAGTGAATAACACCATACTGAGACCACCAAACAGTTACCATTACCTTTTTATTGGTAAGTTTTGCTTTAGGACACTGTTGCGGCGTTTGACCTGGGGTCAGCCATTGCATTTTTCGCTTACGGTTATCGTAAAGAATCCACTTTTTACCACATGTAATAATTCAATCCAATATTCCTTCATTTCTGTATCGATTCAACAAGGTAACACAAGTTTCAACACGCGTTTCTTTCTGTAGATCAGGCAAATCATGAGGCACCCATTTTTCATATTTTTTTATTTTATTGATTTGACGCAAATGAGTCAATATTGTTGGTAAGGTAACGTTAAACCATGCCGCTAATTCCCGGGTAGTTTGGCTCGGATCGGCTTCCACCATCTCTTTCAATTCATTGTTCGTCAAATCAAAGTCGTTCTTCAAATTTAAGTTTCCGTCACGAAAGCGTTTAAACCAAAATCGCACGGTGTGTTCATTAGCAGTCCCTTCTCCAAACGCAACATTGATATTGCGAGCTGTTTCTGCCGCGTTAGTTCCGCCTCGGAATTCGTATTAAAAATCACTTGCCGAAGTATCCATCTTTTTGTGTAAGCTAAACAAAAAAAAAAAAAAAACAACTGAGTGTCGATAATCGAATGTTGCACATTTTTTAAAAGAAGAAGTTCATAGGCACCATGTGAAAAAAGTTTCACTCAAAAATCTCAAACCATGAAGGTTCTATGTAAGTTCCTTTTACAATAAAACGGCTATTTACGGGTTAAAGTATGAAACTTTAACCCCTATTATTTCGTACTTAATAGGACTGCTTTATACTAAAATAAAAAAGTAATTATGTGCCTAAAAAAACTTAACCGTGTCATACACATATTTATTAGGGTATTAAGGGTAAGCTTGGTTTGTTCCAAGAGTTGTTTGATTTTGGTTGGCTAGTAAGTAACAGTCCAAATTAACCATTATTACAACGCCTTGTTTCCGAAAGATTTTCGATATCCAGGTAGTCACAGAAGCGAAAGCGAGGGGCTGATGCAAGACCGGAAGGGCAGGGCTGTTAACTCTAATATTTCGCCTCCATAAATTACACGCAAGAAACGCCTGGTAATAGGTGAAAATAGGCTTGGTGGAGGTCGATTTATGTCATCTAGTCCGTGTCTGGCAGAACTAGATGACATCCACTAGATAAACGAGTCGAATGATGATGATGCAAGTTTAAAGCTATTTTAGCGAAGGAAAAATTTTACTGCGGGTAGGATTGGAACATTTGTCTTCTGGTTAAATACACCAGATCATAGTTACTACTAAAGTAGTGCTAAACTAGTAATAAAATAACTTTAAAATCTTAGCATGGAAAATGTAAAGAGATATACAGTTTAATTTCTTTAAATTGAATATTGGTCGAAGTCCTCCGTCTTGAAAATAATATTTTGGAATGAAAACTCGGTGTTCGATTTCCTGTTTTAAATTGTGTCATTTTCGTTGATTGTTTTGTTGCAAACTTTGTTAGTATTCCCTTGTAGGAGTAGGTACCTATTGCAAGGAGGGTTGTGATGTAAAGTGTCCCCTGGCTATTATATTTGTAATATATTTGCTCGCTCCCAGTTCTCCGTCTGTAAGTGTTTAATTGTGTCTATAAAAAAGCTATAGATGCTGAGTTTTAAGGAATCTTAAAAATTTTTATCCCAGTAACTATCCCAGGATTTTCCGAGATGAATACCGACGAGTTTAAAGTTCAAAGTTCATCATCATGGTTGACATGTTTTGGCCAGTTCTAGTTTGTAAAATTTTTCTTGCCATTGGTGTACAAAACAGACGGTAATAATAATTTTATATGATATGATCATAATATTTGATTCAGAAAGCGTGCTATGTGAAAACTATTGCAATACGCTCATGAATCTTATATGTACAGACGCCAGCAGGTCAAGCTATCCAAAACTGTCAAATTGTCCTCATTGAATATAAACCTTATTATTTTGCATGAAAGTTGAAAATCAATCACAGAAATCTGACAGATTGTGGTAGCTTGATATGCTGGCCTCTGTACTATAAAAAATAAATGATATTTTTGAGCAAGCAACACAAAGTGTGCTCCGTGAACTCCAACACTGAATCAACAACGGCTCTCGAGGGCCTTGTCAAAACATTTACAGTTGTTGAAAAGCTATGTATGTCTACCACTTCTAAATGAAGAAAGACTTATTGTGGCTAATAATTATTAACCTTTTGACCGCCACGTCAATAATGAATATCTGTGTTCTCTACGCCAAGCACTATAAAAAAGTGATATTTTTGTCGTGCCATGCCGTCATTTGGCGTCGTGAGCAAGTTTTAATTTGACGTCTATCGACGTCTGTGGCGGTCAAAGGGTTATACGAGCATCGGGTTAGCGAAATACTTAAAGTCCGTAACACTAATTTGTGTGGCACGCTCCAGCAAAAAAGGTTTTCCGCAACAAGTTTTGCAGAAAATACTCAGAAAGAGAAACTTAGAAAATCGCACGACAAGAGAGACGTTCTCATGATTTCTACGTGTGATGATGATGAAATGGTATTGTAAGAGTTTGGAACAATAAGTCTTCAATGTGCACGTTCCGGCCAGTTAAAATGTAACGAACAAAACAGTACCTCTGTTTAACGTTTTAAGGCACATTCCATCTTCCTAAAAATTGAATCATTTGGGGGAAAGCTATGCCCCTATTCAAGGAATCTTATATTAATTTGGTCTAAAGTTGGATGTTCATTTTCCTACTACCCACACGTTGCAGTGAGCTTCATCATTGCTCCCAGTATGTATACCTAAATTGTATATCCAGAGTTGTCTTTTATATATACGAGTACGTGGTAAGGCAAGGGTTTTTCGAGATCAAAAGTCAGTTTCAACAGAAGGATCATCTTTAGCAAGCTTCATGTCAAAGCTCAGTTGGTTTTGTAGAGATTTTGCAATCTTGATGCTCTACCGGCTTCTGTTCAGGGTCGGCTTTATTTTGTTCCGACGACACATGCAATATTTGAATTTAAAAAAAGTCACACTTATTACAGGTATCTTTTTGAAGAGACTTGGTGTGCAGGTTAAATTTCGTAAAAAAAACTATTTCTTGACTTTTGCAGCAGACATTATTTCACGCCAGCGGTTTTCGCTTCATCACTGTATAAACTCGTAGATATATTTTTGATAAGGTCACGTCTGCTCTCAAAAACTTAGTTCCTTCTGTTTTTTCTCGGCGATAGTGGAATACATATGTCGGCAACCTTTTAACAAAGTACCACTCTGTTGCACCCGCCATGCACACCACGATTATCTGTAATGCAGTTGTCTGATCTCATATTACAATGCGATGTATTTATTCTTTTTGCAGACGTCTGTAATGTTTTGACAAACATAGCTCTACAAACCATCTAGAAAATAGTGGCGTTTTCTTTGACACTTTGGTTTTATTGTTTGTTGCAATGTAATGACGCTTCACAAGTTGTTCTTTAATTAAAGCAGTTAAAAACATATTTTGCGCATTATAAGATCATAGAGAATAAAACTTATTAAATTGAGCCAGTCTCTTTTCTACTGGGACATTTTCGTGACACTTTTTTAGGCAACTGCATTGAAAATCTATAAGTTTCTTAGGACTGACAATCTTCTTCCTAGTTGACGTAAATCAAATTTGTGTACTTTCACATTTTCCTTTCTTCTCGCGATAGCCCACCATATTTTGGTTTTCTACCTTTTTTGTCTTCACATGGGCTGCCTTTCAGTCACTGATGATTCGGTTTCGCTAATAGAAACCACTCTTATTCGTGATCTATCATTATTCGTATTATCATGTCAGAAATTTGAGCAGTCTCTAAATTAGAAACTGTTGGTTAACCGACTACTTGGATAACCAACTAAGATTCTGCAGAGTACGAAGTGTCCGGACATATGTGAAAAATAAATAATAAAACATGTATTTTCTTGACAATAAAAAAACAGAAGTAAAAACAAAACAAAATTTTACACTGTCAAATGTACATACTAACTAAATTAAAAGTTAAAATTGTACGAGTACTTATATAAACAAGTAAAATCTCCTTGCTTCAACACTCCTGAATTTTGACTTCATACAAACTTTCATACAAGTAATACAACTTCCATACAAAGTCTTACTACTTTCATATAAACATTATACAACACCCATACTCAATGTGCACCACACAAACTTTCCTTTCAGCAAAATTTTGGTCAATGAGCCGGCAACTATACTATACTCTGAACATATTCCAACTCAACGTGTCCCTGTTCAATTGTGTTTTGTACGTTGGTAATGCACAGGGTTGTGTGCAATTGCAATAGCAGATTTACTGTCACTGTAGACCTTGATTGGCAACTGTGCTTGGCCAGTTATTTCAGCCACAAATATTTAAAAAAATATTGCCTCTCTGGCAGCCTCTGACATCGCAACATATTCAGTTTCCACTGTAGATAATACAATGGTCTTCTGCTTCTTGCTTTCCCAGCTGACGGCAGCTTCCATATGCAAGAATACAACTCCTGAATACGACCTTTTATCATAGCAGGAAGTATGACTTGCATCAGTATAGCAATGAATTTTATCAGATGTTCCTTTCTTAAACATCAAACCAAAATCTTTAGTTCCTTTGAGATATCTAAGCACACGTTTTGCAGCAATCCAATGCTCGTCACTATAGCTGCTGTTGATCTGACTCAGATAGTTAACCGTGTATGCTATATCTGGTCTTGTGCACACAGATAGATACATCAAGGAACCCATCAAACTTTGATATGGTATGCCAGGATCGAGTACATGCTCCGGTCCAGGTTTACTTAAATTGAATAGTAACTGCAGGCGTAGCCGCTGGCTTGCAGTCGTCCATTCCAAAAGTCTTCAAAATCTTGTTCACATCATTTGATATACTTTGATGCTAAGTCCTTAATTTCATATTTGGACATGAGATCCTGCTTGAACTTCCGTAGTTCATCCGCATTGTTCCAAAAGATCAACATGTCGTCAACGTAGACCGCTCATATGATCGGATTGTTGCCTTTTGACCTTGTGTAGTACCTGAATTGAGCTTTGTGTTCCATGCCCTTGGGGCGTGCTTCAGTACATATAATGACCGTTTTAATAAACAAACATGCCTTCCGGTTGTTTCATATAGACAGTTTCATATAGTTCTCCATCAAGAAATGTTGTCTTTACGTCAATCCGATCAATCTTGATTCCTTGTTTCACCGCTTGAGCAATAAGGGCTCGTAGAGAGCTGTGTCTCACTACTGGTGCGAAGGTCTCAAAGTCAAAGTTCTTTATTGCTTCACGTGTAAATACATAGGGTGTTTACATTTGGAGAGTAAAAACATGAAACCCTGTTAGGGCTCAGCATAGAATAATATTACCTTTAAATTAATAAATCAACTTTATTAAAAAAACTTATACCGACCTTATTGGTAAGGTTCTTCAAAAAGGTCAGGTACTAGTAGTACTCGCAACCGGCGTGTATGTATGACAACATGTATGAATGTGGTCGAAGCGAAAGAAGTATGCAAGAATCGTAGCAAGTGGCATTCTTTAGTTTCTGCCTACCCCTATGGGAAAAAGGCGTGAGTGTATGTATGTATGTATGTATTAATAAATCACAAAGTCATTATAAATAACAAATTGTATGCAGTATTTCCATAGAAATAAATTATATACACTTAATCAAAATTAAAATTAAATTGGCTGACAATGTAACAAAATTAATATTAGGTAGATATTTGGAATTATTAGTGTTTTTTGTAGTGGTTATAATTTTTATTATCATAATTATTATTATTTTTATAATTCATGTTTTTATTATTTTATCTTTAAAGTTATTTTATAGTGTAATAGCATTTTTGTAAAAGATATCTATTTAGTCTAATTTTAAATATGTCGTCACTTAGGTATCTTTAAGTTATTCGGGTATTTTATTGTATGTTTTAATGGCCATGACGTATGGACCTCCGGTTAATAATGATAGGCTTGATTTTGGGAGGGCTTATATATTTTGGTGTCTTAGGTTTCGTGTTTGAGTGTAGTAGTCTTTTTTAGGGAAAATATCGACATATTTTTGCGAACAAAGAGGCTTAATTCTAAGTCGCAGAGAGATGCTAGTGTCAGGATTCGATGTTCAATAAAATGTGGTATACAGTTTTCCATGCCATCTATGTTTACGAGGATGCGTATGCACTTTTTTGGAGTTTCAATATCCTATCCACTTCTACACTATTTCTCTTCATACGTCTACTCCCGTGCCTTTGACTAAATCCTCTTCACAACGAGACGTACTTTGAACTGTTTTCTATTCCCCGCCTCTTCTTTGATTTTAAAGAGCCACTTGGACCAACTTGGTCAACGATGTTACACTTCTTTTGAGGTTTCACGAGAATCCATGTCCCATTCTTCTTCAGCGCATCAAGCTCCTCCTGAATCGCTTGTTTCCAGTCTTGCCTATCGCGCTGTCACTGGATCTCGTTCTGTCTCGGCTTGGTAAAGAATGTAGTCAGGAAACTCCTTTCTCTTTCTATCCCGGAGTGGATATTTTCTTTCGCTTTCTTCCTGTGCATTTTCAGGGGCATCAGCTGACTCACAATCTTCAAACACTTCAGTTTCTGGTTCTGTAACTTAAGTTTTTATTTCATGTTCCTCCTCTTTAGATCTCGGGCTCTCAGATAACTGTGTCACTTCCACATTCACGTTTTTATTCGAATCTTCATTGCCAAGAATTCCCTCTGGAGGCATATGTATATACTAGTCAATGTCTTGAGTTTTTTGACTAACTTAACTCCACTAAGTTCTCCCCTGAATTTTCTGTGTCCGTGTATTTGTTGTTTTCCAGGAATACAACAATACACTTTTGGCTTTGTACTCTCTCCTTGTTGCAGGATCTATAAGGCGTTGTTACAAATAAGTAACCGTTTGAACCAATAACATGCTCTTGGCATCCCATTTGGTTCGCTTCTGATTTGGAATGTGCATAAAAGCCTTGCATCCAAATGTCCGTTTCTCCTCCGGTGATGACACCGTTATTTTTCTACCGGTTCCTCACTGCAATGGTTGGTGATCTATTTTTCAGGTATACCGCATGGCGGATCGCATCTGCCCAAAATCGCTGAGCAGTCCAGAATCTTGTAGCATACTTCTTGGTTTTTCAGAAGTGGTTCGATTCGCCCTTTCCGCAACTGCATTTCGTTCTGGCGTGTAGTCAACCGTCAATTGATGATGAATTCCGTTCGTTGCTAGGAAGTCATCCATCCGTTTGTTGACATACACGGTTCCATTATCCGATCGCAATATTTTGATCTTCTTGACCGTTTGGTTCTCAGCATAAGCTTTAAACTTCTTAAACTTTTCAAAAACTTCATTCTTTTGTTTTAAAAAGTATACGAAAGTCTTCCGCGAGAAATCGTCAATAAACGTAACAAAATAAAGATTTCTACCACGAGGTAAGCGGTAACGAGGTAAGAGGGGATACGCATCGGTCCGCACACGTCTGAGTGTACCAAAGCTAGGATCGCAGTAGCCCTCGTACCATTTTTAGTAAACGGTGGCCTAGTTTGTTATCCCATAGTGCAAGATGCATTCAAGTTTGCAAGAACAATTTGGAAAACTCACTCCGGTTGCCATCTTGTCTCAGTAACTTCTGGTTTCTCAAGCCCAAGTGACCCATCCGCTTGTGCCATAAAACCAGCTCATTGGGCTTACCTTCTGATGTTGATAGTGCATAACCGTATGAACAGTCCTTGATTTTGTAAATGCCTCGTTCTTCCACACCTGATCCAACATAATCCGTATGAAACAACTATGTTTCTCTGTATATTATGAAATATATAACTGTAAACATAGGCAAATAGATAATAAAATAAGTAAGTAATAAGTAGCAACATAAGAAAACTGTAAATAGACAAAGAAACAATTTTGTAATTAAAAGACCGTGAGTAAAGTTATTCCCTCAATAAAATAAAAATAAAGTAAATAGTAGAGTAGCAGATAAATAGTAAGTGGGAGTCCCACCCACTAGAAAGAATGGCGAAGGATGTGAGAAAGACCCTGTATGAAGAATAGAAGTACGAGAGGCATGAAAGCGAGAACTGATATGGACGAAAATAGATATAAAATAGGCGCCAATTAGGTTGGCGGATTAGTCGAAAAAAAAAACATAATCCTTATGACCTCACATCCGTCTCTCTTCAATATGTCGCACCCGTTCTCTGTAAATACTAACACATGACCTTTCTTAGCGTTCACACTTAATAAATTTGATGCTAAACCTGGAACATACGTCACATCACTTACCGTCATCTTGTCAGACTCAACCATAACAGAACTTTTACCCAGCACCTGGTTTCCACACACAACACAACACCTCATTGCACACATAATTCTTAAAGGCCTAGGAGTCTTCTTTAAATCCTTCAGCCAGGCTTTCGTCTTCGTCATGTGCGTCGAAGCACCAGAGTCGATCACCCAGGTTTCTCCAGTTACAGTTTCAGGTGCACTTCCGAAGGCAAATGCTGCATGACTTCCTTTTTTGAATTTGCTTTGTTTGGACATTGGTAATACTTATGAGAGCCATCACAAGTTGTCAAATTGGTTGTTCACGCCTTTATCCTCAAACGTCGCATTTAGACCTTGTAGGAGAAGGGCAGCCAACAGCTTATCATCGACTTCCTTTCCAATGTCTCTTAGCTTCTGGGCTATAGCTAATACAGCTGTAACGTATGCCCGTACCGTTGAAAATTGATCAAATTTCAAACTGACTAATCTAGATAAAAGGCGGCAGCTATTGTTCACGCCTTTATCCCCAAACGTCACATTTAGTTTATCCCAAGCTTCCTTTGCTGTCTTCCCAGACTGTATATGTACAGACGCCAGCAGGTCAACCTATCCAAATCTGTCAAATTTTCCCAATTGAATATGAACCTTATCACTTTGCAATTAAGTTGAAAATCAATCAAATTTGACAGATTGTGGTAGCTTGATGTGCTGGCGTCTGTACAAGACATTCAGGTTGCACCATTAAACCTATCTTGGCTTTTGCCTTCTGATCTTTTTTCTTAGGAGCTGCATCAGTCGAGCTTGGTCCCGAGCTAGTAAACTCCCAAAAATCTTCGTAGACAAGTGCCATCTCCATTCTTTGTTGTCGCTACTCCCACCAGGACCTCCTCCTCGAGTAGGGCTTAGTTCTATGTCTGACATTAAATGTTACAAAGCGCCTATAACTTGTTGGTTAACCTACTACTTGCTGATTCTGCAGAGTATGAAGTGTCCAAATATGTGGAAAATCAATAATAAAATAATGTTTGCTTAAACATGTATTTTCTTGACAAGAAAAAATCAGAAGTAAAAAACAAAACACAATTTGACACTGTAAAATGTACCTACTAACTAAATTAAATGTTACAATTGTACAAGAGAATATTTTATTTATTTTCACATTTAGAAAACTTACAGCTAGTTAACACTTATAAAAATATTCTATGATTAAGTTACGGCCAATTACAAGCTTTCACATTTAACAATTATGCATAAAATACACGACTAATATAAAACACACACACGACTAATATAAAATAAAATAGTATGAAATAACGATAACTAGGATAACAATCAACATGCAACCAGTGATGTAAATTAGATATACACTCATATATTCGCCACTCATCAATTAAAATGTCTAGCTTCTATGTGAGAAAAAGTCATTACACATCACCATTTTTAGTTTTGCCACACTCATGTTAAAGAGATCAACATCGACTCTCCGGCACGCTGTATTGAACATACGACAAGCCCTGATCATAAACGAATTCTGCCTGTAGATGCTAAGGATGGCAGGAGTATGAAGAAGGTCATGCCTTCGTAACATCGCAGATGGTACGCGCAGGCCAATTTTGTTCACCAGCTCGGCTATATCCATCGAACCATTTACAATTTTAAATAAAAATGAAATATCCGCTATTTTCCTTCGCTGTTGCAGAGGAAGTAAGTGAAACTTTCGGCATCGGCTGAAATAATCCGGCAAATAATTTCGAGAATGATATTGAATATACCTCAGGAACTTCTTTTGAACGTTTTCTAAACGCGTTATGTAAGTGTCGTAATTTGGGTTCCACACCTGGGAAGCATATTCCAGGTGACTACGGACATAAGCACAATACAAAATTTTGATTGTTTTAATGTTTTTGAAATCTTTAGATATCCTAAAAATGAAGCCTAACGCCTTATTAGCCTTATTAACTACGTCTGTAATGTGTGCATCAAATAATAGCTTTGAGTCGAACGTCACCCCCAGATCCCTGACAATGTTGACTCTAGTTACTTTGGTACCCAACAGTGTGTATTGGAAAGTTATTGGGTTAGGCTTGCGTGTAAAAGTACAAACATAGCATTTGGAGACGTTTAGATCTAATTATCATATCTTGTATATTTATATACAAGTAACATTTCCTTGCTTTCAACAGAAATTATTTCATTTCCAACTTTAGCGATTCGCTGTTGAGCGCTATGAGGTCCTAAATTTACTGGGTCCGGTTGACGATTAGCGATCTCGTTTATTAGGTATTTGGTTGATTTCTGATGTGTAATACCAGCTAAATTGAATCATCAAGCTATCACCACTCGAACCATAATCCGCATCAGCACATTAGTTAGGATCTCTCACCGAATCATCGCTATCAATAAATAATGGAAATATTGGCGTATCAGAGACACGTTCAGTGTTTAAATTATCCATTGAATCAGCTAAACTATGAAGCAACGATTCCGTCTCCGGAGACATAAGAGGAAGCGGTGAAACACTTATCAGCAGAAGTCTCAGTTAGCAATTTAGAGGCTAGTAAAGCATTATTGGAATTGCTGTTTGCCCGTAGGGCTGCAGAAGTTTTGTTATTTTTAGCAATGACTGGGCGAGGGGTCAACGGACGAGTATGGTCAATAGAAGTTGGTATAGCTTTATTTTCCTTCACCAAGTTAGTAGGAAGCTTCAGCAGTGATGGTAAGTAATTTAGCAGGCAAATTAGGATTAGGTATAGCTTCGTCACCCCCTTTGCAAGTCGTTTTTTCATGCGAATTACTAACCACAATGTCCGTACTAAATCTTCTTCGCTTACCTAACAAATATAGAATAATAAATAGCCCTCTGTTAATTACAAATAACTGCTACATTTAAACATGCCTATTGAGTCAATAGCATTTTCAGAACTTAATACCTGTTAATAATTTTGTTTTTCAAAATCATCAGATTGATCAATCAATCATCGGATTTGAACTGTATTCAATAGACACCAAGAAAACAATTTTTTTGCCATCCTTCATATTTTTTCCTTTTAAAAAGTTTACGAGTGTCTGCAATAATTTTTGAGACTGTTTCAAAATTGGTTTGGGACATATTCGTATTGTTACGCCGGATACGTAATAGAACGACTGAGATGGCTCACGAAGGTTCTAGAAACGCGTGGAAGTTTAATCTCGACACTCGCGTAGGTATAGGTAGGTACTTATATCTATAAGTACCTATAACAATACCTCAAGGACACGCGGCTCGCAACACAATAGGCCGAGGTCAACGCCCGCGAAACAATAGGCGCGCGAGTACCTACTCGTATTTTTTGTAGCATTTTCGGGATTATTCGATTCTGGAACTTTCTGAGCCATTATAAATAGCGGTCCTAAGGGGCCGGCAAGGCAGTTCAATTGTGGACACGGACAAGTGAGGATCGAAGCGAATTACGAAGTGACTACAGTGCGATAGTGAATTGTGAAGTGAACTAGTATAGCGACATACTGGTGATTTGTGTTTTGTATTCGTGTGGATAAATAAAGTTTCGATTGTTTGTCGGTTAAATTGGTAACATTTAATTTATCCCGAACCCCAGCTCGTAACAATTGGTGTCAGAAGTGGGATAAATTATGCCAGTTCTACCGAAGGAAGATACGGACGGTATTCGTACCAGGAGTCAGCGGCAGCAAGAGATGGACCAGAGACGGTTTGGAGATTCTCCGTCACAACCTTCGGGCCCTCGGCAGCCGACGTTAGATCCGGTCGCTGGTCCATCTGGAACCCTTCCAGCACCTGCGGTCGACTTGTCGGCCTTGATGGCGCTGATGCAGGATCAGACCCGCCTACTGCGGGAGCAGCTGCTAAAGGACAAGGAGGAGCAGGCCCGCCTACTGCGGGAGCAGCTGCAAAAGGACAAGGAGGAGCAGGCCCGTAAGCAGGAGGAGCAGGCCCGCCTACTGCGGGAGCAGCTGCAAAAGGACAAGGAGGAGCAGGCCCGTAAGCAGGAGGAGCAGACGCGTCAATTGCAGGAGCAATTACAGCGTGGTAAAGACGACCAAATGCACTTTTTAAAGGATGTTCAAGCGACATTTGGCAAAGGGCTCAAGGAGGTGAAAGAGCAAGTTAAGCAACACGACAGTTGGATTTCCGAAATCAAAGTGGAAATATCTGATATAAAGAAGACTTTAGGTGATCTCAAGGCAGGAAACGGAATTGTGGGTCCTGTGGTTGGTGGTTCCACTATGCCTTCACGTTGTGAATTCAAGTTGCCACCATTCGATGGAACGTCTTCGTGGTCTGCATATGAGATTCAACTAGGAGCTGTTAAGAAGGCAAATGGGTGGACAAACGAACAGGCCATGACTGCAGTTATTTTAAGTCTTCGCAATGAAGCCTTGACTGTTCTAGAGGTTCTCGGGAAGGATGTGACCTATGAGCAGGTAGTTGAGGTTTTAGCGAGAAGATACGGTGATGCACACATGGAGCAAGTGTTTCGTGCTCAGTTGAAGAGCCGCGTACAGGGAAATGCAGAGACCTTACAGCAGTGGTCTCTGGAAATTGAGAAATTGGTCCGGAAAGCGTACCGCTCTAAGCCTGCACTTATTGACGTTATCCTGGTAGATGCGTTCATCAACGGAATAAAAGATCTGGAGGTAAGGGCTTCGGTGAGACTAGCGCACCCTCAAACGTTGAAGGACGCCGTGGCTCATGCCTTGGAGGTGGAGGCAGCAAGACATGATTGTGGAACCTATCGTGTTAAGAAGATTGTAACAGGACCTAGATGCTACTCCTGTGGTAAGCAAGGCCACGTTAAGGCTGGTTGCTGGAAAGCTCGTGTGCGGAAGGAGGATCGACCTAATGAGGAAAGGAATAGGTCGGCCGCTCCGAGATGTCACCTCTGCGGAGAAAGAGGTCACCTCCGGATGAGTTGCCCGAAACGAAGATCTAGTGAGAGGTTCCTGAGCAGACCTTGCTTTGAAAATTGGAGGATGAACGGAAATGGCAAGTACACTGATGACCGGAAAGAGGCTGTAGTACTGGTACCCGTGCGAACTTTAAGAACAGACTTTAGTGAAGTACAAAAAGAAAGTTCAGAGCACGTCGTACAGTCAGGGCAACAGACGTCCGAGGAAACGAAGACCCGCTACGACTGCAAGATGAACAATAAAGGCTTCGACGAAGGTTCGCTAGTGTGGCTACATAACCCGGTGCGCAGCAAAAGAAAGTCACCTAAGTTACAGCCAAAATGGGACGGTCCCTATCGAGTCGTGACTAAGATCAACGATGTCACCTACCGAATACAAAAGGGACAAAGAGGTGCTGCGAAGATCGTTCATGTGGATCGCCTGGCACGATATCACGGATCTAATAATGCTCGGGACGAGCATGTCTTAGGAGGGGGCAGTGTTACGCCGGATACGTAATAGAACGACTGAGATGGCTCACGAAGGTTCTAGAAACGCGTGGAAGTTTAATCTCGACACTCGCGTAGGTATAGGTAGGTACTTATATCTATAAGTACCTATAACAATACCTCAAGGACACGCGGCTCGCAACACAATAGGCCGAGGTCAACGCCCGCGAAACAATAGGCGCGCGAGTACCTACTCGTATTTTTTGTAGCATTTTCGGGATTATTCGATTCTGGAACTTTCTGAGCCATTATAAATAGCGGTCCTAAGGGGCCGGCAAGGCAGTTCAATTGTGGACACGGACAAGTGAGGATCGAAGCGAATTACGAAGTGACTACAGTGCGATAGTGAATTGTGAAGTGAACTAGTATAGCGACATACTGGTGATTTGTGTTTTGTATTCGTGTGGATAAATAAAGTTTCGATTGTTTGTCGGTTAAATTGGTAACATTTAATTTATCCCGAACCCCAGCTCGTAACAATATTATAAATAATTTCTGCTTCTTTTCTTTTTTTGACTGCTTCTGTGCACTCAGAGTCCCACCAGGGAGGTGAATGGATTTTACTAATTGCATTATTTTTATTAGGAAACACCTCATCTGCAGCTGCAATCAGTATGTGAGCAAAGCCTCAGCACATGCATTTTCGTTTCCCTTAGATAGAATAGGAAGAGAAGAAAACTTGCTCTCAACAATTTTGTTTGAAACATTTCCCAGTCACTAGCGGCTTTGTCGGGAGGGAGTTTATATTTTAAGTGTGAACGCCTAGGAAAGCTAGCTGGTTTAGGAAACGGAAAAGAAATTACAATGGGGAAATGATCACTACCAAAAGAAGAAGTCAGGGTACACCAAGATTGAAGAATCTAAGTTGGGGGTGCAGACAGAAAGGTCTATTGCACTTTGATTTTGGCCCGACGAGTGGGACTACCTGTATTTAAGGAGCATAAGTTATGAGAGTCAAAAATATCCAAAAGTTCTTCACCATAACAATATATAATAATATATAGCTAGGATATAGCTGCCCTAAGATTGGTGGTGACAGTTGAAATCACCCAGTATTAAGAAAGGTCTAGGCAGAGAAGAAAAGAGACTATTAAACTCTTGAAGGATAGAAGAGGAAGGGTATGGAATATGTACAGAAACAAGACAAATACTATGTACATTTATGGCTACAATTGAAATTTCATATCAAATCAAATCAAATCAAATCATTTACACATTACTGTGAGATGGTAATGAAATTATGGAGAAGGGGATGGAGTCTCTGATGAGTGAAGCGACTCCTCCATACCCATCAGATCTGTCATCTCTAATAGTAGAATACTTTAAAATTTTAAAAACATGATTTGGTTTGAGCCATGTCTCTGACAATGCAAAGGCAAAAGGCTCATATTTATTTAAAAGGTGTACTAGTTCACTTTTTTTGCTGATTGCGACAATTCCATTGAAATAGCTTGTCGGTCTGTCTGTCCATTTTGGTTAATATGGGTAAGCATTTCTAAGATAGGGGCAACGTTGGACGGTGAAAAGTTAAATTGTGTAAATAAATTAAATAGTGCTGTAATAAAATGTGTTAAGGAAAACTGACTGTTTGATTCATTCCCATTTTTGTTCATGAGAGCCATTTGATGGTTCTGGGACTGAAAATTCTTTGATGATGGAATTGTATGTTGATCATACCCATGAGAAGGAGAAGGGGGGGGGGCACGGGGTTTAAGAAATACTGTTTTTTTATGACTCAAAGCTGATCCTTTTTTTTTAAATGCTATGGAAGGAGACTTTTCATGTACATTATTGGAGGGGGAAGTAATCAAGGTGTCAGCATATGATTTTGAAATAGACGGATGTAATTTTGCAGCTTCTGCATATGAAACTGAATTTTGGGCCATATATGTTTTAATCTGTTTTTGTCGCTTTTTGTGCATTTAGTTCATCTGTACTACAGGAGTCACCTGAATGGTTCTGACCACATTTGTAACAAATAGGCTTGGATCGGCTTTGTATTTTAGTATGACCAAAACGACAACAGTTAAAACATTGAATGGTTGGGTAGATATAGAGCTCTACTGATAAAGCATTGCAGCAAATAAAAATCCGTTTAGGTTAAACTTGACAATCAAACGTAACAACTATGGTTTGAGAAGGCTTCCAGACTGTTGAACCATCAACACAGGTCTTAAAATTTAATCGTCTTATCTTAAGTATTGGACCACAACCCATTGGAACAAAAATATTCTCTATAATTTCCTCGGGAGACCAATCTGCAGGAACACCACGCACCAAACCCATTCTTGTTACATTAAGGGATGGGATAAATGCAATTAAATTTTCAACTTCAAGGCAACTCTGGGCTATAGAAGAATTGGCATCAGTGTATGAAGAAAATGCTATGGAAATTTTATTACGGCCAATTCTTTTAACACTTCCATTTATAATGTTTTGGATACCTTTCCTCTTAAGAAATTTACCAAATGAAAGTGGATGCAGTGTGGAGTTGTCATTCGGCGAGTCGAGTTTTTTTTTTGTACGTGGATAACATAAGGTGCGCAGTAATTTTTATCATACTCCTGACGTCCTATTGGAGATGGAGTTATGGCAGATTTTATAGATGTGGCTTGAGAAATATTTTTATTCTTTTCCGTATTCTTATGCACAGATTCCTGAATCGGAATTTCCGACTGAGAATCGGTTCAACTGCAACCCGACGTCCCATCATAGCCATGATGCTTTCGCCGCCTTTTATTGCAATGTTTGCAAACGTGTAAACGACTACGTTTCAAGGAACGGGCAGACGTCGAACCATCTGTGTCCATTCCTGATTCATTCGACATGACTTTATTACTGTCGTAAGTAATTGTATTTACAGTTACAAAGCTGCCTGCCGGAGGGACAAAGCCCTCCGGGTCAGGCGGGTCATTTATGACCACCACCTGTTAAAAAGAATTTATATAAAACTTACCAAAAGACGAAACTATACACTAATAGATAAAGAAAAATAAATATATTATGAATATGTAAATTATTTACAACTAAACTGACCAGTATAAGCTAATTATTATAAATTTACAAATAAAGAAGAAAGGAACCAAAAAATTGGCGTCTGCACAATCCAAAATTTCCTGCTCTCAACGCACGGTTTAACAAGATGCTCGGTATAAAATGAACGGTACTTTTTTAAATCTTAGCAAAGAGTTTTTATGTCAGAAAAGTGGTCAACATTAATTTATGAATAAAATTAACTTTGGGAGATAAAATATTATAAATAAACATTTAATTCTTTAATTTAATTAATTTTCACAATAAATTACAATCAATTTATCTGTAACAAAAACACAAAAATATTAATTTACTTTATTAGTAATACTGGCTGTATTTTGTGCCTTTGCCTTAAAAAAAAGCGCTGATACGGGCGCATCGCTAATTTGTGCCCAAGTATTAATTATTTTTACAAATTGTTCAAATTTTTATAACTGCTTTATTAACAAGTGATTTAAGAAAGTCCGAGATTTATTTATTTCATCGCAAATATGTTATAAAATGTCGTATGACATACGTGCGCTTTGATAATTACAGCCTCTGCTTTTTAGCAATATCGCCTCGGCTGTAATTTTTAACTTACCGCACTTATATATCATAATGTACTATTATCTCACTTGAGAATAATAGCAATGAAACAGTCACAGTTTGATAACAGGTGTCATTATGTACCTACCTAATTGCAGTGAAATTAGAGCCATTTTATGAGCAAGTGTGTTGAAAAATAATTTGTCATCGAAATCTACAGAGGTATTCTGTACATATAAACGTTTATTAAACAGTATTTGTCTTCGTAGGTAACATTTGTAATGTTTATTTGCAAAATTTTTAGTTTCGGTTTTTCCAAAAAAAAACCGCTACGAAAAAAATGCCATACCATGCATTTTTTCTTCATTGTTTAAGATGGAAATGAACAAAGGTGAAGTTAATAAAAGATTTTATTAACTTCTTAATACTCGTCTTGGTTATGAATGTCAAACGTCGAAATCAAAGCATGCACGATACACAACACTTCGTACTCAAAGGCGTAATAATAATTTTATTTTTACATTCTGTTGAATAAAAACGAATATTAACCACAAGTAAAGTAAAATAAATTTGGAGAATTAACACAACAGCGAGACATTGTGAAAGATCTGAACATATATACTTAGGTACCTTCAGTTCTTTCACCATGTCTCTAACACTGCAAAATATAACATTTTTTAGTGTGATCGTTTGTAACAAATATTTAATAAGCGTGGTTGAAATAGATAAATAATTTTTTTCTGGTATTAGGTGCACCGTAATAACCTATGAATTTTCTCCGGGAAATGTTAAGTATTGCATATTGCTATTAGTGCTATTAAAGGACTTCAAATAAGTAGGAAGTCCTCAACTCGACTGTAAGTTTTTCGTATGACTGTTACGCGATATCACTACCCATCGTTAACCGACTTCAACGTTTCTTTCAATCTGATGGAATATACTTCCTAGCTGGTTCCATATAAAAATGTTTGGTGTCTGACTGTCGGTTCTGAAGAAACACCACAAATTTGTTGAAGTCGGCTGTCTTATTTTTTCTAAAAAGGTATTACCTTGTATTACTATTAAATTACAAAATTCAAATGAGTTATTAAATTAAATGTTTTTCTTGATAAATAACTACCGAGTTATGAAAATATTCTTTGACTTCACATATTTCGTTGTTTGATTATCAGGGTTCTATCTATGTAAATGCGTGATGCGGTATAGAAGAACCTAAGATCATTTAAATAACATTTTTTAAACGATCTTCGATTCTTCTAAAAGCGCGATCACGCATCAACTTTAATAGAACCCTGGTAATCAAACAAACGAAATATGTGAAGCAAACTATAGACCTGAGTGTGCGTGCGTAATGCCGTAATGCAAAAGAGGTCAATAATAGATAATAATTGAGCCAGTAATTATCTCTGTTTACGCGGTGTCAATAATGGACTGGCTTAAAGAATTGTCGTAATGAATGACCCCGGGGGGAAGCGGCACTACTTGAGGTATGTAAGAGATTGCGCCTATGAAGGACTATTGTTGTCACTAGAGTGACTATTTCCTTGACTCACATCTCAATGCGCGGAGCAATCTGTACTTATAAACTAGTTTATGCTTTATAGTACAAAGAAGTTATATGTGTTAATTTGTGTGTACCTAAACTCTGTAATCATTCTATTTTGGAAATTATTTCATGGATTGATATTCCAACTGCCAAAGCTTTACTTTTCTGTAACCCACACGAACGAAATTGCGGGCGAAAACTAGTTTGTTATAATATAACGTCATCACGAACTACAAATCCTTCCTACAAAAATTGTCGTGCTCCGTACGCGATGTACAGTTGCGTCTCGCTTGCCGAGTAGGCCAGTGGATATTTATACATCGCGCGTATTACATATTGTGCTCACTGTCAAGTGATCGATTCGTCATTCAGAATGATCTTTGCGTTTCTACTACTGTTCACATTGATTTTGTATGCGATTGTCACCACTATAAAGCCAAAGAAATTTCCGCCGGGTAAGTTTTGGCATTATTTCATATAAAATACATTCAATACTATTCTGTACCCGGTTAAATACAATCAATAAATTGTAGATATGGTTTTTGCTTATGTCATATTATTGATGTGGTTATATTTACGAGTAAAATTATTGTGATGCATTTTGTAAAATAATTATTGCCTTTTTAATTATACATACATCTCAATTAATGGATCTCATAGCGGTGGGAACTACCCTTGGCTTTACATAATTAAAATCCATATTTTTTTAAAGCGCTTATATAAATCTTCTGTATGAAGAATCATAGCTATTTAATTACCGCATATGATAATGTTCACACTTTTGTACAATGTTAATATACTGTTATAACAATGTATTATTATCATATTCTCCAACATATTGATATTGCATGACTGACGATTTTACAAACGAGGCGACGGACAAAACAGGAGATGAAGTGATTTAAATAAAAAGTTTTAATTAAAATAGTGAATGAAGTTAAGAGGAAATAGATAAATATTGTACGGTCATAGTTGTGCAGAGGCCAACACATTCTGTCAAATTTATTTGATCGATTTTCAACTTTAATACAAAAATATAAGGTTCATATTCAATTGAGAAAATATGACAGTTTTGGATAGCTTGACCTGCTGGCCGTACAGACGTACGTTCCATGGTCTAGTGATCGTAGGAAACCGCCCGCGCCGCTTCTTTTTGGGGGCGAGGCGGCGAAACGGTAGAGAGAAGCATTCACTTCTCTCCCGATACTACGTACATACTAGTAGCGTATTAGTAGTGCCAGCATATTTCCGGCCTCCATGAACCGTGCCTGCGGGCTTTAGGCGGCTGACTTGGGAAGTCCGTTGTTAGACCAGACAGTAGCCTCACTAGGTTGCGCGCGTATAGCAAACGCGCCTTCATGTAACATGCGATTGCGCTGAATCAGAGCGTGTCGGGGTCTTCTAGATTTTTTCTATAAAGCAAGGGAAGGAAAAGGCAGTGTTTAATTTTTGTATTGGAACGAAGTTTTGGAACGAAGTTCCTTATCACGCGTTGTGAAAGGGGGCTAGACGGAAAAAATTCTTACGAATAGTTGTCACGACACTTTTTTCGAAAATCAAATATTGTTGACAAGCATTCAAATATTATTGAGTGAATGACAATATTTGAATTTCGCGCATTGTGAATTGTTGAGTGTATACAGGTTTTTTTATTTTTAATTATTAAATTTTAATGAAAGGAACTTCGTTCCATCCGGGTGTCCCTTGACACCTCTCAAGTTTTTATAACTGTCTGTTTGTTTTTATGTAACCCATAAGAAGAGAAAGATTAAAAAAATATCTAAGAAACGAAGTACTTAAATAAAGATATTACTTGGATAACTTTAACCGAAATGACCCTTTATCGTTCCGAGGTGGGGTTGGGTACAATAAGTGGGGTCCGCTGATGCTAGCAGCTGACGAAGATCGGTTTGAGCTGCGAAGAAAGTGCTATCAAATATAGATATCTTGATCATTAGTAGACAATAAACCATACGATGAGAGAGTGGTTCCAGCCGGTAAGATTCGCTACCATAACACCAGCAAATACAAAGTATACAAGCTATTAAACAAAATGCAGTGTAGCGAATTTTGTGTATATGGATTAAAGCGAATGTGATATTGACTATATGAGTGATTGTTTTTAATATCCTCATGAAATTTTTGATTAACACTATTAAAATTTATTTAAAAAGTAAGCATTAATATGCGTAATTAATGCTGTAGCCAACTTACTACCTATAGCGAAAGACACGTCAAGTAAGTCTTATATGCCATACAAATTCTACAAGAAACAGTCGCTTTGCGGCATGTACAGAGTATCTCAATCCTCACTAAAAACTAAACGTCATCCTCATAGCCTTTTCCCAATTATTTTGGGGTCGGCTTCTAGTTTAACCAGATGCAGCTTTTTACACGAAGCGACTGCAATCAGACCTCCGCAACCCAATTTCTGGCAATGCCGATATCCTGCGGAAGATAGGAGTGGTTGTCAGACATTTTGGGCTGTTGACTACCACTAACGATTGTCATACATACGCGTTCATGTGACAACCTGGACCAACGGTAATACGTGTTCTCCGAGGAACGGAGGGTTCTCGATGAGTTAAGTGGTGATACTGTAATTGTTTATAATATTTTTTATAACGGTCACTATTATTAAATAAAAAATAAAGTTTTTAATTATGCGTTTGATAAGGAAGGGCGGGCGTTTTTGACGAAACGTATACTACTTACTATTATATTTTAACAAATGAGTATGAATTTGGTATGTAAATAAATATATAGGTACGGTCCTCTTTTGGCATTATTTTCTTGACACGTATTATGAGTATAAGTATGTTGAGTGTGGTTATTTTGACAAGAAAACCTTACTTTCTTTCGGCAGTCCGGTAAAAAGACGAAACTTTAAAAAAAATACTACTTCATTACTACTCGGAGTAATTAGGTAACCTATTTTGCTATTCTATTGGGGAGAAAGAGTTTCAACTTTCAAATTGTATATAAATAAATTATTATCTAACCAAACATTTTTATGCAGATTTGTTAATATTCTGTCGCTTCCCTTTCGTGAACAATGTACTGTAATATTATTTTTTACTGTCCCGATGCAAAGTAAAATAAATATAATATTATTTTCGAATAGTGGTAGTAGTAATTAATAGAATAGTGTCTCCCCATATCTTTTTTATTTTATGTATAACAAGCATTGCACAAACAAGCTCTTATATTTTGTTAGCAATTATCACTTATATTTTAGTTTGATACGAAATTTGAACTGGCATTGCCACATTCTAAACGTAGGCATGTTTGTCATCAAAATGCAGTGCGCAATAAAACGTTAGGAATTTGACACTATCATTCTAGAGCGATGCAACATACAAGCTTTGTCTCGTTAGTAATACTACCCTAATGTACCATTGTGATTGAAATGTAAGTGAGTTAAGGGATTTCATTGAGCGGGTAAATTGAATGAAAATGGTATAGTAGCACAAAATTGATTATTTGCGGTATTTTCCGTAGAGGTATTTCGAAATTGTCGCCGAATAAAATATTCGTTGCAACATTACTTGTTTTAGTTTTCCTGGATGCAGCTTCACGACGACTGAGTTTTCATGTAGTCCGAGAGAGATAGGATACTGCTAAAGTTCCAAACATTTTTTTAATTCTCTACGTCAGTTTCTCCTTGACTAAGGTTAAATTACACCTTTACAAAATTTATTTTTGTTTCATAATTAGGGACTCCTTATAAAACTTAATGCCGTTATTTATCAAATTAAGCGCGATACTACTTACTTATTATAAACAAAAAAGTTACCTAGGTTGCTTCTGAATATTTTTGGAAAATTGGAAAAACCTAGATTTGGTTGGTGTTAATTAAAAACATTTATGACAAAAAATAAATAAAAATTATATTACAGGGATTCTGTGCTGTTTCGTAGTACCTATGTTTCATAAGTGGTTCACTGACTTGTAGGTGAGACATCTATGTAAATAAAAATAATTTTTATCTTTTTTCTTTACTTGTGGTTGTAGGTACATACAATAACACGCAGGGCCCAGGAAGCGTGATTGAAATCATCACTGAGGTTATGGTAATTAAAATCCACGATATTGTTTTGGCAGACTGTCGAGTGAAGATACGCGAGATAGCTGATGCTGTGCACATCTTGGCTTGACGAATTATTTATATGTATTTTGCAGAACGCGTTTGTGGGCAGTGGACCACAGTTGAATATGAGTAATGCAACAATCTCCTCATAAATAATATACAAATTGTCACACTTTCTGTATTCGTCAGATTTAGCCCGCTATAACTTCTTCCTCTTCCCAAATATGAAGAATCGGCTTAAAGGACAGAAACATACAAATAACTGAAAAGGTTAGACCGTCATTGGACTAAGTATGCAGAATTGAAAGGAGATAATGTAGAAAATTATAACAACATTTTTGGAATCAATTATAATCACGGTTGGATTCAAATAAATAATTGAATCAAACCGTACGACTTGGTGAAAGTTAATATTTAGATTTTTAAGCATTATGAAAAACTGAATATGGTAATTCCAATTTCCTCTGTTACACATCAAATGCATCTAAATGAAAAAACTTACCAAAAAAGAAAGTAAAATCTTAAAATGCAGTTTTTTCCGGTTGTATAATAATTGAGATAATCTGAAATGACGCCAGTTCCGCCTGGATACAACTCAATTTTAAAAGTTTAAAAATCTTAAGGTTAGGTACCTACAATATTGATATTATGTTTAAATTCGGCCATGACTGAGTAAGTATTATGCAGCATTCATGTGACTTAATTACATATACAGCAATCAACAGTCCTTTGCACGATAAATTGTATGGAGTCTCGGTTTTGATGATTTCTCTTCGACGAGGTTGATATCAGTTGTTAAATATTACACAAGTGTACACACTTGAGTAATATTAGTCAGCGTGGTCAGCGTGCTCAAGCCAAGTTTCATTTATCCGGTAGTCAAAGCCAGGTAAGATTTTGAAATGCAGTTCCGATCGATAACCGTAATTAGAGTAAAACAGAATTGATTGTTATTTTTTTTTTGTAAAATATTTTTGCCACAACCTTCCCAACCGACTTTTTTATAAGAGGTAGGTTAGCGTTTGACCACAATCTCACCTGATGGTAAGTGACGATGTGGTCGAAGATATAGCACGCTGACCTAGAAGATACCTAATCACTCGTGACTTAAATACCCCCAAAGTGTACACCTCAGGAAATACAGACTCGCAGCTGATTCCATACCCTTGCTATACGGATACGGAAGGTCGAGGCAAAAAGCTTAGTGCGGGATTCGGGAATTTCCACAGTGAAACGCTGTCGTTTTTCAATTTTCCTGGTTGTTTGATGGTAAAAGGGAGATGGCAATATTAGATTGTGCAGTTCAGATGCACACTCTCCAAAATGTATCCGGTAGAAGACCGACAAGACTGCCACCCTACGACAATGATCAAGGTTTTGAAGCCTATTGTTGACCAGCTTATCGTCGCCAATAAGCCCCCTACCTCTCCTCTCAATAGGTTTCTATGCCTCCAGCTGGTAATTGGTAGAACCGTCCCAGAGGTGAGAGGAGTACTCTATGCACGACCGGACTTGAGCTTAGTACAGTTTGAGCAACTCTTCCGGTGTGAAGTACTGCCTCACCTTCGCTAGAACGCCAAGCTTTTTGGAGGCTATTTGAGCTTTGAACTCTATATAAGAACCAAAGTTGAGATTTGGTGTAACAGAGATGCCAAGAAGCTCAAAATGGTTCACTTGTTTGTTTGTTGCTATCGGCACTGATACATCCCAGAAAGTGGGAGACAGGTTGAACTGACTCCTCTTAGTGGAGAACACGCCTGGGTTTTAGTCGTGTTAAAAATTGACTATTATGGTTTTGGTTGCTTCCACTGGTTGCAGTCCACTTAGCTACTACTGAATTCATTATTTTCTTTATTTTATTTAGATTTAGAGTTTAGATATAGTTCCAAGTTTCATCCATTTCATCGTTTGAACGAATCCTCATATTATTTCCTCTAAACAGCGTTTTGAATCATCAACACGTTGTTTTAGATCAACAAAGAGCCGACGTGGTATTCGCTTTTGCTCATCGCCAAATGTTCATACAATATAATCTGTACACTGTCTTCTGATATCTTCAAGGTGTCATTTATCTTATCTCATGCAACATCAGCTCCAAAACAAATTTGTGCATTTTTAAAAGTTTTTTGGAATAACTACCATATTTTCAGTGACTATACATCGGTGTGTGCACGGCAGTGTTTAAAATCAGCAAACCGATTCTCTATCATCTATGGAGCGGAATCCGAATAACAATTTTCAAGTGATTGATTTGTTTGAACGGTATTTTTTTTATAGAAAAGCAATGCTTTGACACCACAGGAAATTCGTAATTTTCCATTCTTCGCAAATTATTAAAGTATCAAATAACATGAAATTTTGTCACAGATCATTTGAAGAATAGTAACTATTTGAATTCTATTAACTCTTATTTTGGTAATAAAACTATATAAGAACATGTCAATAGTGGCACCATCTATATGTCATCTTACGAAATGATGCAATAGTTAGGTAGTAATTGTATCATTATAATTTATAGGTAGATACTAGTTAATGATTGTGAAATGTGATAATAAGAAAACAAATTAATAATAGGATATATTGTTATTGTCTTATTGTGTACTTCCTACTCAACTGGCTTTTAGTGCGAGGAGGCCTCTTTCAATTACTGTAGCGCGGAGATCATAATTTAGTAATCTGGTAATAGGCCGAGTCGAGCGGTTCCGTAACTTTTCAAAAGATGGCGCTAGGAGTATCAGTTTGAGACCTGCCTGTGAATTGACATAATTCTAAAACAAACAATTAGTTAGAGTCGCCCGGTCGGTTAAAGGCAATTAATAAAGCTTTATATCTAAACTAATATCTAATATTAGTTTAGATATAAAGCGTAGAACAAATAAGGAATATGATTTTGATTCATTCACAATTAGTGTCAATTCGGCCAGAAGTTGTTTAAGCCTCAAATTTTTTAAGTAGTTGTAGGTTATATTACTTGTATTTTCTTTTATTATTTTTCCCTAATTCACTCATATAATTGTATGCCAAGCATTTAGGTAATGCGTTTTATTTTAATTAAAGTGCTGTGATATTTTTTGTTTGTTTTTGTGCTCACACCTTAAAATTATTATTCTAAGTCTATACGTGACGATATGTAATTAGCTTTCTGGTGACTATGGTTTTCCTCTGTATTAGTATACTTTTGTTAGCTGTAAGTTCTCCATGTACTAAATAAATAAATAAATTTAGTTTAGTTTACAATTTGTTGATAACGCAAATTGTTTTGGAAATATTATTGTTGCTTATACTTGTACATACATAAATGAATAAGTATATTATAATATACTGGGATAAGGGCAAGAGGATGATTGTAATATAAATATATTTTGTCAATTTTGCACATCAGCATCTAGTCCCAAACTAAACAGAACTTGTACTACGGGTACAGGCTTATAGGGTACTAGACATTGGATATAATACTTACCTTGATATATTTTTTTGTGAATATAATACATAAGAAATACCCAGCCAAACACAAACACTTATGTTCATCACATGATTATGTTGATTATGTTATGTTGACCATGATTCCCTGAGTTTATTCTGCGTTTCTTCTTAGAAGTCATCAGTTAGGACATGCCGGCGCCATCTAGCGTTGACATTTCAAAACATTAAGCATTAGTGTCTTTAAAATATCTATTTACAGAAATAAATATGTAGGTATGATGGTTCACCCAAAAGTATCATATCAAAAGACTGCTACTATAATGGCAACATTTGAAATCTCTCCTAGTATACGCTAGGACTACCCTAGTATCTACCTATACGCTTTTGTGAGAAATTTATATGAAGAAGTATTTTGGTCTGGAACCGATTTTGATGCGTTTTTCAGAAAAGTATTTGTTATATTCTGGAGAAAGGTTATGGTATACAATAAATGTATGTACCGTGACGTCAACTGCGTGGATCCGTTATTAAGCGATATATTAGTTCAACTGGACCGATTTACACACAATACTTGAAGTCTGTTTTCTTTTCCTAAAAAGTTATTTATTTAATTTGATTAAGGAAACGGAATTCACCGGCTGTCTCTCGATATCCCGCGTCGAAATAGTTTAGATAGCGGCCTGGCCCAACTTCGTACGGGTAGATAGACAATACTACCAATAAATTTGCGAATAATGTATTGTGTTTTTTAGTTAATCTATTACAAACACAGACAAAAACATTGAAATCTTTTCTTTTCTAATATTAGTTTAGACATAAAGCAATATTAATTGCCTTTAACCGACTGGGCAACTGTACAAAAATGCTAAGTATGTTTGTTCTAAGTACATAATGTATGGTATGTCATAATTCAGAGGCAGAACAACTAAACTCGATCTCAAACGAACTGCTCGACTCGGCCTATACCAGATTACTAAAATTATGATCTCCACAATACAATAACTGAAAGAGGCCTCCTCGCGCTTAAAGCCAATTGTGTAGGGTAGTACACAATAAGACAATAACAATAAATACTACTTAACACTAATTTGTTTTCTTATCATCACATTTCACAATTAGTAACTAGTAGAGTACAGTAGTAGGGTACATTGAGACACAATTACTAACTATTGCATCATTTAGTAAGATGACATATAGATGGTGCCACTATCGACATGTTCTTATATTTTTATTATTATTAGGGTTCCGTACCACAAAAGGAAAAAAGGGAACCCTTATAGGATCACTTTGTTGTCCGTTCGTCCGTCTGTCAAGACCCTTTTTATCAGGAACGTGTGGAGGTATCAAACTAAAATTTATATCAAATACTCAGGTCTACTGTCCCTTGAAGCTGTGAAAAAATCGAACTTCTAAGCCAACGCAATCAAAAGATACAGCCGTTTATGCCACAAATTTTTGAAACTCGCAATAGAATCAAAACCTACAGGGTACTTCCCGTGAACTCAGAATCTTGAAATTTGGTACGAAGCAACGTCTTATAGCACAGATAAAGGAAAAATTGCGAAAACGGTAAATTTTTAGTTACATCATATAATAATTTTTTTTTTAATAATTTTACAGTTACTACCTTTCCTTCTTCCTTTTCCTCCTTACCTTTCCTTCTATTCGTTTTCAAAAATATTAAAAAAATCCCAAAAGTTAAAGACCCGTAATATAAATACACGACACAAAAATAGGCTATACCTACCACCATCTAGAATTAACATGCTCAACAAAAGTCCTTATTATATGGCAGTTAAGATATTTAATATGTTACCAAAAGAACTCAAAAATGAAACAAAAGAAATAGTATTTAATAGAAAATTGAAAATATATTTAATACAAACATGCTTTTACTCAATAAAATAATATTTTGAAAATAAATAAAACATCTAATATAATAACTTCAATTTTATTTTATTGTTTGATATTAAAATATAAATAATAATAATGTAATTAAAATTTAAAACGACATGATAAATCTAAATAATTAACATATAATAAAATAATAATAACACAGCAGACATATACATACAGTCGTGGTCAACTAATTAAGGACATTCAAGATAGTGAAGGGCTATAACCGGTTATGTACATATAAATATAAAACCCTATTGATTTCTCAGCACCTATTATTTGCATAATGTGATCCGATTATTATGCTATTAATGGCTGTAAATAAAAGATTAAATAAATAGAAAAAGTATTTAATATCAAAGATTAAACATGTATTAAATATTAAGGTACAATTCTGTAGTGGACATTTAATTAAGGACAGTAAAGTATAATGAAAAATACAGTTAAACAAAACTTATAATGTGCAGTGTTATAATATCTTTAACAGCTCCATTTTATTACGTGTAAAATCAGTACCCAGTAGCAAAACCTTTGTTAGTAATTACCGCTTGACACCGATGTGGCATAGACATTATCAGTTTCTGACATGTTTCAACAGGAATGTTTGCCCATGCCTCACAAAAAGCTTCATGAAGTTCATCCAAATTTGTATTACGATAAGTGGCAACTTTTTTCTTGATTTCGTGCCAAAGGTGCTCAATTGGGTTGAGGTCCGGGCTATTTGCTGGCCAATCTAGCACCGATACAGACTGACTGTAAGAAACGACTTGACTGAATGGGCGGTATGTTTCGGGTCGTTATCCTGCTGAAACGTCTATATAATAGGGAGATGCTCCTCAGCATAGGGAAGCATAATTTCTTCCAATATTGCCTTGCATTGATGTTGGTCTAAGTTACCCTGAACTTTCCTCACAGGTCCCACTCCACGTCCAGAAAATGAACCCCATATTTTAATTTGTTTCCACCGCCATGTTTCACCTGCTTTTTGTGAATCTTGGATTCATTTCCGCTTTTACAGGACACCGTACATATTGGCTTCCATCTGAAGAAATCAAATTAACCTTGGTCTCGTCAGAGAAAAGTACATATTGCCATTGGGCGTAGGTCCAATGTCCATATTTACGTGCAAACGCCAAACGAGCATTTCTATGTTCTTTCTTCAACAACGGTACTTTGCGAGCCACTCTTCCGAACAACCCTGCTTCTACCAAACGTCGTCAAACGGTTCTCGCAGATACACCGGTTCTTTCGTTAGCCCCAAACACTTCGTGTTTAATTAAAATAGAGCCTAGAAACGGATCTTTCTTAGCTAACCTGGTTATCATTATATCTTCTTGCGGAGTCGTTTTTCTCGATTTTTTTGTTCTGGACACATTTAAAGCTGTGTTATAGCGCTTGAAATGTTGCACTGCATTGCATACCATAGTTTTTGAACAATTTAAATGTTGTGCTATCCTTCGGTTATGACCAACCACGCTCGACAAACTTCATGATAATTTTTCGTAGTGTTGGATCGCAACTTTTATTTTTGCCCATTTTTCTTCAAAATAATTCTCAAAACTTAAAATAAAAATCTGGATTGCCGCCAAAACGACCACGAAAAAATAAGAAAAGAAACAAAAAAGTATTAAAATTCCAATTTTGAAATTAGAACGCAATACCTCAGTGTCCCTAATTAAATGGCCAGCCAGCATTCTTTGAACAAATAGCACTATGATAATCTATCAGCTATACTGTAAAGAGGTTTAATGTTTAAGAAGTTGTTATTGTTTGTGTAATCGCGCACATAAATGACTAATTACACTTACATGTAAAAGATATGGAATATTGTTAAGACTCGTTGGAAAATAAAAAAATAATTCACAATTTGGCTTAACTCGAGATTGTCCCTAATTAGTTGACCACGACTGTATATATAACCAAACAAGTTCTACAAATTATCAAACAAAATTGTATTAGGTAATCGGAATAATGATTTGATTGTACTTAACTAAGATAGTATTATGTAGAGATCTTAAAATTTGCAAGGCCTGAAAAAGGTGCTAAGCTGTACACTAAATTATATTTAAGAACCTTAATAACCTTAGTATGCAAATAAATAGTTTGAGTTCCTCATGAACGCGTAGAGTTATTAAATTGAAATTCATATCAAATACTCAGGTCTATAATACCTTTAAGCTGTAACAAAATCAAACTTCTATGTCAACGCAATCAAAAGAAACAGCAATACCTATAGGTTTGTACGGAACCCTCGGTGCGCGAGTGCGACTCGCACTTGGCCGGTTTTAAAAATTATATTAATGTCAATAGAGAGTATAATTCAATTAGAATCTTCAAATGCTCGGCGACGAAATTTTGTTGATATTGATAATTTTATTTTTTTGCGAAAAATGGTTCGCAAAATAAAATGGTTTCTTGTGAATACCACAAGAAATTTCTTTGCTTTTAATAAAAGCATTGCTTTTTTTTTTGAAAAATACCGTTTAAACAAATCTCTAGATGACAGAAAGGGTAGAGAAGTGGTTTGCCTATTTTAAACACTGCCGTATACACCGATGATGCTGAACGCTGATGTCGCCGATTTGGTTATAGTTATACTAAAACATTTTTGTCTATAAGTAAAAGCGAATACCACTTCTGCTCTTTGTTGATCTAAAACAACAACGTGTTGATCAGTCACAACGCTGTTTAGAGGAAATATTTATTATTTTATTACTAGCACCTGCGGTGTAACCTGCCATGTTCTCACTTTTCGGATCCCATATGAATATCACAAAGAATGTCTAAGTGTTCATCTAACATTTTCCTTAACAGCTTAATATATTTACCACTCAGAACATCGCATTAATTTTATATTACCTTTATTTCTCGACTTGAAATAGCTTTATGCTAAGTTACTTTTGATTGACAGACATTAAAATTGTAATGATTAATTATTAATATAATTGACTGATTTTGATGAAGTTGAGATTAAATTAATGTTACGTCACGATACGCCTTATGAACTTCTTTCTAATTTCTCAAACTATGTAGAGTTCACAATTAGTGATCTTATGTGTATTCAGAGACTTACACAGACACAATATAAACTAACGGACAAATATCCGAAAAACAATAGTAATTTATTGTTACCCATTCTTATTTGGCACATTTTGTTTTTGCAAAAGTAAGTAGCGCGTTACTTTTATTCTTTTATTATATTATTTATTTGGTAAAGATACCTATGTATAATCTCATTAAATCCGCATAGGTAGATATTCGTATTGGGATCCAGAACTAATTCCTTTATTAATTTGTAATATTATTATCACATAACACTGATAATTTTTACACCATAAGTGTATTATGTCAATCCGCCCTCTAACGCAATCAATTTTATTGCAAAATTTCAAAGATGATAAAAAGAAGAAGACAATTGTCAAAATTTTCAACTCATATTATCCAGATACTTGTCAGTTTGAATGACAGCTCCAGCTAAATTGACACAATAAAGACGTCATATTTGTATTAGTACTTCTTTACACTTTTTTTTTATACCACTAAGGTGGCAAACATGCATGCGGCCCACATAATGGTGAGCGATTACCGTAGCCTATAGACGCTTGTAACACCAGGGGTATCACTTGCGCGTTGCCGATCCTGTAAAACGAAAGAGGAATAGTTTGGTCGGCAGTATAAGGGTCAAAGTCCCTCCACTGCCGACACAATATTTCCTCGCGGAGCACTGGCAACCTTGCACACTGTAAGGAACATAACACAAATCAGATTTATTTATTTTATTGTCTTAATTTATATTACTCTATAGGAATATTTAGTACAAAAGGATTTTTTGTGCCAGTTTAGTGAAAAAATCTAATTAACAACAAAATTGTAATAACTTTAGATAGAGTGAACCGATTTTATTGAAAGATAGCCTAAACGTAGCCCCGAAACATAGGCTATGAATAAATAATAATAAAAGTCATTTATATCTCACCACATAGTACAATTTTAATACATGGTTAATCGGTACATTTACATATATTGTGAGAGACTGGTTTTCAATTCCTTTTCAGTTTCTTATAATAAATTCAGTAGTTATGATTGGATGCTTATTGAAACACACAGACAAAAATACAGACAGACATTTAAAAAAAATGATAGAAATCTATTGTGATAGTTATTCTCAGTCCCCCAAATTAAGTTTGTTTTTTTGTAAATATAAGCAATGTACAGACTTGCGAAACTTTCATTCTTGTTATAATATGTATAGAAGATTTATAGATTAACAATTATACTTTTTTAGTAGCAGTGATAGCCTAGTGATGTGACCATTGGACTGCCAAGTCAAAGGTCTTGAGTTCGAATCCAAGGCGCGCACCTCTGACTTTTCGAATTCATGTGCGTATTAATAATTAATTATCACTTGCTTAAACGGTGAAGGAAAACATCGTTAGGAAACCTGCATGCCTTTCTAAAATCTAAAGTTTTTTCTCGACGGTGTGTGAAGTCTGCCAACTCGCACTAGGCCAGCGTGGTGGACTATGGCCTACCTCCTCTCAGTCTGAGAGAAAGACCCGTGCCAAGCAATGGGACAGTATATAGGTTGATGATGAATTATACTTTTTTCCCAGTATAGAGTTAAAACGCTTTCTAACTTTTTTATGATTTCTTTAAAAGCATATTCTTCATAATCATGTTTTCTCCTTCTTTCGAGACCAACTGTGTATGTGGGTGTACCATGTTTTTAAAGTTTGTTGTGTCAATGCATGTGCTGATTACTTTTTCCTCTTATGCGTTTCTTCAGGAAATATCTAATATATAAAATTCTCGTGTCACAGTTTTCGTTGCCATACTCCTCCGAAACGGCTTGACCGATTTTGATGAAATTTTTTGTGCTTATCGGGGAGGTCTGAGAATAGGCCAACATCTATTTTTCATACCCCTAATTTTTTTTTATGGCAAAACAACGTTTGCGGTGGCAGCTAGTAATATGTATAATATTCGTCTCACTACTACAATTTAATAATTATTATGTATCAGGTTTCCGTAACCCTTTTATTTAGTGGTGCTTAATATTCTATCCGTCAGTCATTTTCCAATATTCTTTGATATATATCAATTCTCTAATATAAAGCTATGACTGTTTGATATTGCTACTTTTTATCCCAAAGATATGTGTCGGATATTCTGAAAACTGATATAGGAGAACTACTTATGGGATTTGAATGTAATTTCATATCCATATAGTATGTGACCGGGAATTATAAATAGGCTAAATTTTTTCCCAAAATTAAGTAGGAATTTGTCAAAAACTGATATAAGTAGGAGACTTACTAACGGTATTTGAATGAAATTTCGTACATAAATAGTTTGTGACCGAGAGTAACAAATAGGTATTTTATTGGGATAAACTCTTATTATGACATCTACTTCTGAGATTTGAATAACATTTTTGTAAACTTATAGTTTGTGACTAGCACTGTCATATTAAATACTTACAATCCCGGAAAAAACGGGAATTTTCCTGAAACGATTTTGTGATTAGAACATTGAGTACTCCTTATCCCATGAAATTAATCCAACTACAAATGTATTACTAAGTCTGTGCGTAAGAAGTTGCGGATAAAAAGCTAGTTTAAAATATAAATAGGTACTTACAAAAATCTCTTCAAGTGGAATGTGCACGCGGATAAAAAGCTAGTTTAAAATATAGATAGGTACTTACAAAATTCTCTTCAAGTGGAACGTGCACAACGGCCTATCTTGAAGTTTATGCGCTTTAAGCGTAGAGATTATTCAACTGGCCCCTGAGGCCGTACCACATCGTGTTATAGCGATCGTTTTACGATTGAGGGAGGGATGCTACTTACGAATTAAATAATGTCATCCCGTTCTTACGACTTAAAAATGATTGGCGTTAATTGTTGCGTCCTCTCTTAATTTTGCGTGTTACGTCAACAACATGCTATCACTCGATTCAAATACACTTCTAAGACGCCAAGGTTACCCGGTCTTTGATCCCATCCAATGTCATTCCGCTTTCGTAAACGCGCGCCTTTATAATAACTTGCATCGACTAATTAATGTAAATGAATACATTTTGAATCGTTTTTTTATACCGCTTAGGTGGCAAACAAACATACGGTCTGCCCGCAGTTACCGTAGCCCATCATTGAATATTTGTCTTTTATTAGTCATAATGAAGTCTATCTCATTTCTCGTAGAACTATTGGGACTCATCCAGGTCCATTTCCTGTGAAGCGGCTTTAGGAAAAAGGAGTTCATCATAAAGAATCCCTCCTTTTCTAGAAAGTCAGCCTGTCCCCTGGGGTTCCGTTGCCTATAACCAAAGTGCCCCACTCTCAGCGAGTTATTCCCAGTTGTCACCACCGTCTTCGTCACCACTGGTGACAAATGGGAAAAAAATTCCCATTTGTCACCAGTGGTGACGTCCCCAGTGGTGACAAATGGGAATGGCCACTCTTTTTGTTCCCAGTTGCCACCAGTGGTGACAGATGGGAAAAATAAATAGATACGTCCCCAGTAAGGCGGGGCTAGAGCTGAATATATAGTGATGTGAATTCAATTTTTTGACACGAATTATTTTAATTAGATGATATATTCTATTATAAAATGTACATTAAAACGAGAGAAATAAAACGTTTACACGTCACTTGGAAGACATAATTATATTTTTATAAATCACAATATTTATAGTAATCGAAATTAAAACTGCATAAGTACAGTTTTTAGTACTACAACTATTACAGATAATTATTTTACGTAAAACGATTTTCTTAGGTTTTTTCATAGTTTCAACACATGGAATGACGTCTATTTATGTAAATTTGTAATAAAATAGCACTTAGTGAATACTTAATTACAACACATTTACAATAATTTTCGCACTCCCATTCTGCCGATAAACCCCCCTCCACTATGCTGTTGTCGGTTCGTAGATCAGTGACGTCACACTGATCAGTACATTCCTAACAATGTCAGGGTCAAGTGCGTCGTGCAGTTCTGGTGCAGTTTCGTTAGTTTTTATAAAAAGACGTCATGGAACTATTATGCTTCGCGCAGGATATCATATAAAAAGGAAACATAAAAGTGGGTTAATTGTGTGGGAATGCACCAAACGCAGACAAAACTGTAAAGGAATTGTTAAAATAAAAGTAAGTTTTCGGCCTTTGTTGAAAAATTCTATTATATTGTTGACATATTTTTTAAGAGTTTATTTATGTTGTAAATCTTATGTTTAATTATACAAGAGTTAACAAGAACGAATATACTTGGCACAATAAAACTTGAAACAATTTAAATCTAAAAAATGACGTGTAAAGGTTTTATATCTCTCGTTTTATAATAGAATATAAATATCATCTAATTAAAATAATTAGTGAAATAAAATTGAATTCACATCACTATATATTCAGCTCTAGCCCCGCCTTACTGGGGACGTATCTATTTATTTTTCCCATCTGTCACCACTGGTGGCAACTGGGAACAAAAATAGTGGACATTCCCATTTGTCACCACTGGGGACGTCACCACTGGTGACAAATGAGAATTTTTTTCCCATTTGTCACCAGTGGTGACGAAGACGGTGGGGACAACTGGGAATAACCCCTCTCAGCTCACCATCGCATCTTGAGCCCAGTTTTGCGTTAAAGTCCGCCATTACAACCGTGAAGTATGTTTTGGAAGTATGTATGGCCCTACTAACGTCCTCATACATACTCTCAACTTCATCATCAGGGTGTGTCAAGGTCGGTGCGTAGTCCTGTATGACCATCAGGGAATATCTCTTAGATATTCTGAGTATAAGGTACGCTACCCTGCTCGACATACTTTCGATGGTAATTATGTTGTTGAGGGACCTGTGGACGAGGAACCCGACACCACCTTGGGACAGATGGTTGCCCTCTCGGTAATAGAAAAGATTGCCAGATTTCAGAGTTATCGTACCAGAGTTAGAGTACCTACTCTTGAATTTGGACACAAGTTGCTTGAGGCTTTTCTTTACTTTTGGATAAGGGGTGTTGTCACGCCTCTTAAATAAGCGTCATAATATAAATAGGTGTTTCCCGGGCTTTAAAAAAAAGGTTAGTACGCCATGAGTAACTGTTATAATTCGATGTTGGTCTGGGTACACTACTATACTAATAATAATATACTATAATATATGTTATCAAAAGTAAGTTTTTTTTTTGTGAAACCTATTTTATGGGTTATGATTTTAAACACATAGGTCATAGCTACAACAACTTTGGTTGACCAAAGCCAAATAAGATGCACCGAAATCATTTCCAAGCCACGAGCTCTGTCAATTGGATGCCCTGCTAATCAGCAGGGCGTCCAATTGACAGAGCTCGCGGCAACGAGTAACATCACTTTTTCAATCGAAAAAGTGATGTTACTCGTTATAGTGGCATTAATAGCTTTGAGTGTGTGGAAAGCTGTTTTAGAACAGTATTTGAACTCTGTGCAGTCCTTTACAGTAGTCTGTATTTCATTCAACGAATTTGCCGAAAAGGCTATGACTGTTTCAGCTGCTTAAGAAACCATTGTAGCGTGTGGAATGGTGAGATAGCGCAGAAATTATTAATAAACTAGTTTCTGCCCGCGACTTCGTCTGCGTTGGCTTTAGCTGGATAAAAAGTATCTAGTCGTTAAGTTCTGAAATTTGCAATTTCCTGCGCAATTTCAGTAAAAACCCTGTACAAAGTATTAGGAAACTTTAAGAAAAGATGAATTAAAACGGTAAGGTCGTTTTTCAGTTATATAGTGACCAAAGGAAACCCTTTTTTCCCTGTATAAATGTATCAAAATGAATTCCTATTCATTTTTATAAATATAGATACACGAAAGAGCGTGGGCCCTAAACTACTCCCCTGTGGCACGTCATATCTACTGAATTAGACGTTTATTACAGAAGGATGGAGACGGGGATAGTGTCACCGTCTTCAACCTTTCTAACAAGCTCGAAGGTATTGATGTCAGGTTTCTTATGGTTTCATAGTGTGCGTTCCTGGTTAATCTGTTTTGCTGTGAGTATAACCAACATTAATTAACCGGCTATTAATTACTATTCCAGGTCCAGTATGGTGTCCAATCATTGGAAGCAGCTATATTCTGCAAAAGATGACCAAAAAACATGGATCGGAATGGAGAGCTTGTTTAGAATTATCCAGTCAATATTCCACAAAAGTTTTGGGTATGAAAACAAGTACGGAACTATTAGTAGTTGTATTTGGTGTGAAGAATGTTCGTCAAGTATTTAATGACAAGGTGTTTGACGCTAGACCGCACAATTTCTTTTCAAGGTTACGTTGTCTTGGAAAAAAAAATATGGGTAAGATAGGATTCTTCATTAAGTGCAAATATAGTCGGTGCTTTGAATAGCTTTGTACTAAATTTTGTAAAATCTTCTAGGTATAACTTTCGCTAATGGTGATATATGGAAGGAACATAGACAGTTTGCAGTGAAAAACTTAAAACACGTCGGTTATGGCAAAACAGTAATGGAAAAGGAAATACAAAATGAACTGTCTAGATTACTAATGTATATAAAGAAATGTGATGGCGAACCATTAAATTTGGTTAATTTACTTAGTGAATCTATTATGAATGTCTTATGGAAGTATGTGGCCGGTAAGCTCTCAAATAAAAAGAAAATGTTATGTCAATATGCCAGTAAATTAAAGATAAACAAAACTTAAATTATTAAAATGTAACGAAATTTCGTTATTATACAGTTTCCCGTAACCGTAGGTTCTATACGTCCCATAGCTAACGAACCGGAATAACAATATTTTATGACCTTATGACTAAAGACACTGCCTACCCTACATATCTCGATAAAGATTTAAGTAAATTCTTGTTCTCTTTCTCTTTACGAGTACTTACTTACAATTTAATTTTCTTATCTTATAATTCAAATATAATTTTACAATTTTACTATAATTTATCAATAAACATAATATCATCTCCATACATTATGCTCGCTCGTACCTACTACACTAGCTCCGCCTCGGGAGTCGGGAAAGACACAAACTATTTCTCTCTAAATGTTTACATGTGTGCTCTCGTGATCATGCAGATTAAATAGGTGTGCGTTCCTATTAATACGTGGCACACAATGTCACTAATAACGCACACAAACGCACAGGGTAGTCAACGCCTATAATGGCTTGTTTCATAACATTACTAGAAATAACGACATCTACCGAAGTTTTCCGAAGTTGGTTGGTTATGCAACTATTTTAAAATGTAGCATTTTTTCGTTTGATTAGTGATAGAAAAATGACATTACTTTTTTGTCGTATTATTTTTTATACTGAGTCGCCATTGTTGTTGTTTGTTTTGTTTTGGTTGTGAGTTTGAGAGCGATTGATTTAACATTTTAACATTGTTAATAGTGTGAAAAACGATTAATATTCACTGTGAAAGTGGTTCAGGTGGTGTGTGTATAGAGGAAATTAAAAGTGATGCGTTTCTAAAACTATATTTCGGTGAAAAAAAAACAAGTGTTCGTGGAAGGTCCTCGTACATCGGATTTGTAATTAATACAAAATAAAGGTAAAGACAGTCGTAAATTGGATACTTAGGTATAAAACAATATGATTTATAGTACATATTGGCTCACAGATTACATACACAGCAATAGGTTGTTCTGTTTCCCTTGTCTACTATTTTTAAACAATAAAACCGTCCAAGGCACGATGCTGGTTATACACCGATATATTATATTATTTATTTATTTATAAAAAGCGAACTATCTGAAAAATAATTAGAAGCTTCCCACACTTTTGGAAAAAATCGTAGGTATTGAGACGCATTTAAATTCTCAGATACAAAATAATCGACATTGATAGACATAACGCGAAAGTCGATCGGGATCGATAAAGTTATTTTTCAGCTGCTTAGGTCTATTTGGTTACTAATCTGTTTCGTCAGTGAATAAGGATAATTATTTAGACACGGTAAACTTGCTCGCGAAATAAGTAACTACTAATAGTTTTGGAAAATCATTTACGTTACGAGTCTAACAAAACGGATTCAAAATGACCTAATCTTTAGTGTAGCGTCTGTAAATAAGATCAATAAAATAGCAAACCGCTGCCACTGACTTTGTGGCTGTGACGAGCGTGATGGTCGATTAACACTAAGTGTAAGTGGAAAAAAGCTAATATTTTTTTCTGCCTACCCTATCTAAAACCTCTGTGCACGTCACTGTTACGGAACCATTACCTATTAATAGGTATCTGCACTGGCGCTTTTCGCTGGCGGTGAACCATAGCTAAGAAACGAGAGAGATATGGATTTGTGGTATCTCTGTCTAGTTCCCTGACGACTAATCCTACCTTACCTTTGAAGAAGTATTTTCTTTATTTTTAACGACTTTCAGTAGCCTATTCGATTCTTCAATCGATTCTGATGATCTATGGTGATGCGGGTCCATATTGGCTCACCTAAAGTTCTTTACCAGAAATTGTTCTTCCTAATGATTTGTAATCCGAATGATCACTCTTCCTAAAAAATTTTATCTTAAAGTTTTCACTCATACTATTTGTAGTGCTACCGGCGATGTTCATAACACTCATGTTTCCGAAAATTTTAAATAATAATATCATTAATGTAAATATATTTAAACTCCTACTGTTTTTTATCATAACGCTTTTATCCCTAAACATAATTACCATAATATTTTCACTCATACTCGGAAATAAACATTTACCAAGTGTATACAGTGTTACAAAACTACCCGTAAAGCCTAAAGGAGGTTAAATGGGGCCTTATAACGAGTCCATTCGCAGTATTTAAGAACCGTAGTAACGCTGTTTATCATACCCCAAAAAAAGGAAAACTACAACATTTTTGAATGAAAAATAGAAATACTATTAAAGTAGACAATTATTATGTAAAATAGGTACGTAGGCGTTTCTGTTAAGTAATCCGTTAAAGGTTCTCTGACATGACAGCTGACAAAATTTTCGGGTGATAATTAATCATAGTTTTTACGGGGTATTTTTTAACACGTTGTATAGAACCGATTCGGTTCTGGTGGTCACAGTTCTAACCTAACCTAAACCAATATTTATGAATAGGACCGATTCGTTTCTGGAACTTGACTGAATGACTGGAGCGGGACTCGGGCTTCGCTCGCTCGACTCGTGCGTTATGGTCGCAGTTCTAACTTAAACCAATGACTATGAAATCTAAATAAAAAAGATATGACTTTCAATAATAGTGTAAAAGAACCATCTTTTACACTATTATTCAAAGTCATATCTCAACATAGATGCTTATTGCTACTGACATTATGAAGTTGAATGCTTCGGAATTATGAACATTAGAGACAGAGTAGTTAGGAATTGTGATTGTTAGGAAGAACATTTTCGGATTTCCAATTATCGGTGTTGAAAATTTAGGTAAACTTTGGCGCACCCTGGTGATGCGTTAGTGTCTGTTTCTATGCCTACTATAGTGTTAGCCGGTAGTCAAAAACCGTTCAATAGCATGTTGCACAGATCGGCATTACCATTTCTCAGTTTTGGAAATATCTACTACTCTAGTGCACTCGTTGGTCTGAACTAAATCACTGAATATATCGAATGGAGAAAACTGATAAATTAAAAGTTAATTACAAAGACCGTACCAATATTTTTATTCTATCATACTATATTTTTTATCATATATTTTAATCCACCATGAAATAGGGTACCACATTTTGACTATCTATAATAATTTGAATAAAAAATATGTACTTCTCAATAAAATTTGAACAGTTTCTTTATGATTTTAAAGAGTTATTTTATAAATTGGTCTGGGATTGGTGTTAGGTCTTGCGAATTTTAATACAAAATTTATTATTCATAAGCTGATTTTATTTTTATGAAATTATTATGATAGTTTTGATGACTTGATCGAAAACTAAATGTTTTTGTAAATTTTAGGTGAACGTATCAGAGAAGATAAGCTGAAATATTTACTGGATCTTTTTAGAAAACGAGGACAAGCTTTCACCGTTGCCGGGGGTTTGTTAAATCACATACCTTGGTCTAGATTCGTCATACCCGAACTGAGTGGATATTCAATAATAACCGAATTGAACCGAGAAATTGATAGAGTAATTGAGGTACCTACTACTGTATTTGTTGTAACCGTAACGTTGTAACTTATCCTGGTTTGGTGTCCTAAGCACAATAACGGGTGTCCATGGTCGGCGGAAATCGCTTCCCATCAGGCGATCTGGTTGATGATGAAAATGTGAATAGTACCAAAATAGCCGAAATCGCCAAAATACTTAGTCAATAAAATAATTTTATGGATGGCGCCCAATAGCCCCCTGCAGATATTGTACTTGCAACCAAGAAGTATCTTTAAGACTGTTTTCGTGTAATTTTATTATCAACTATTCATGTGGAATGTTATTTCTTCAGGACAGGGCTAAAAGACGTTAAGAAAAAAAACTATATGGCCGTTTGGGACATGTAATTTTCCGTGTCAACATTTTTATGGAACCGTGGATTTTAGTTCATCCCAGACACTGTTCTTGTAATAGGCTTTCTACATGGTCGGAACCAACTGTAGCGTAATGGTTTATTTTATGGTTCACTGTTGCACTGCGACATTTACTGATTGACAGTAACATATGATTTGGTTTATTAGCTTCTTATATAAACAAATCACCCTTCTTTGCGTCGCACAGTCGGCTTAAATACAATGTAATGTTTAATTAATTTCTAATAGTCATTACTATGAAGAATCTCGAAATATAAACTTGTTACATTCAACGTTGTGGGTTTCTTTTCCCATCTACATACCAACTATCAAAATAATTATTGTGTACACAACCACCAACAGAGAGTTGAGCATCTTGGTTGGACAACCTAATTTTATTTCGTTCTACAAGATCGTGTAGATGACATAACTTGTCAGTGCATACCTACTGCGGACGCAAAGGATTAAAGGTTTACGGTTTAAGACATTTATTTTCTCAAAAGACATACAAAAAAATCACTTAAAGAGAAAATAGAATAAATAAAATCGAGTTATTACATTTTGCCGATACACTAATCTTATTGATATAATATTAAGTGGGTAAAAAATAATTGTGTGACGTAATAATGACGTAAGTAGGCGTAATAATTCCGGGTAGGTGTGAGTTGTGCTGGAGTAGAACGTTTTGCGTTATAAATGACTAATTAATTTATAGGACTGTGTTAAAGTTGACTTTTTCCTTCTATAAAATAACTTATAAAAAAATTGTTATTTTTTAAATTCTAATATAGATTTCACATCTTTTATTTTTTTGGGTAATTTGATATAGTGCTGGGCTCCTTCGTACAAAACCCCTTATTTTCCCGTAGTTTGTTCTTGGTGTTCTAAGATAAATGTAAGACTATGTATATATATATATATATATATATATATATATATATATATATATATATGTGTGTGTGTATATATATACTATATGTCTTGTTAACATAATTATGTTTGTTGTGTTCTATGTCCTACTAATATTATAAATGTAAAAGTTAGTGAAGATAGATGGATGGTTGGATGGATTTTTATTACTCTTTCACGCTAAAACTACCGAAAGGATTTTGATGATTTGTTGATTTTGAACTTTAAAGTATTATTATTTATACATCAGAATAAAATAGCTATATTTTATAACGAACGAATATGATTTAGAGTTAATTAGCCAAATTACAGCGATAATTAAAAGTAACTTTTCCACGTTGACGAAGTCGCGGGCAGAAGCTAGTTTTTCATAATATGATTTGGGTAGGAATATCATTGGTTATTTTTTCTTATCATATGGGTTTGAGCAAGGTTAATTATTTTTGAATCTTTGTAAATCTGTAAAGATAATCAGATAATTATATCTGAATAAGGTCTTTACTATTTTGTTTTGAGCGATTTATATTTTAGTTAAAGTTAATTCTACACGGTAAATTTGGATGCAAATTAACCAAGGTACATACTCTCCGTTGCGGGTTGGTTCCGACCGCGTAAGTTGGACACAATAAATTAAAAGTAAAACGACATCACTTGGGGCTTCGTTGAATGTTATTGATCCTGGGTTTATTTATTTAATCATGATCCATTGTTGAACCGAGACACTGATTATAAATAATAATAATTTATTTAATTTCTCCACCACATAGTATAGGATTATGTTACAATATTATGCCTACATTAATGTTGTGGAAACTGGAGCCTGTACTAGGATTACCTGTGTTACAGGTCTCCAGGCCTCCGTACCCAGATAAATTAAGTAATACTATACAACTATACAAAACAAACATCTGCTTATAACTGAGAACTAACTAAATAAATCCAAATAATAAAACCATTGATAAATAATAATTTATACTATGCGTTTCAAATAAGAATAGGACTGACCTCCAGCCATCTTGTGACGTCATAGCTGTCAATTCAAACCAGCTGGGTAGGGTGAGCAAAACATATTTTTGAATTAATATTTTTTATGTATTTAAAATATTCCACCGATTGTTATTTAGAAGAAAATTAGATATTTTATTACCCGTGTTTATAATAAAACTAAAGTTCCTTATCATTGTCTTGAAATATTTCCCTTTTTTTGGTTTTTATTTTCGATTCATTTGACGTGGTTAATTTCTTTTTGCCAATCGTCACTGATAATTGAATCAATAGTTTCTAGTGTTAGATTCTCAATTTAGCTTTCTAATTGTTGAACATTATTGTTAGCTACCCTACGCTTATCAAGTGCCAGGTATATTCGATTGGATTTAAATAACAATTTATAGGGTGCAGCTTCAAAACTTCAAAGCCATGGGAGTTTAAAATATTGTCTATAATATAGTTTTTTTAGCCGATTGTGCCTTTTTATTAACTCGGAGAGTTCCGGATTTGGTATTACTGCTTATAAATATATTAGGGTTTTAAAATTTCAAAAGATAAAATTAAATTTCTTTGCAAGCTGTACTTTTTTGACAGATCGGGGTCATTCGAGGTCATTGACGTTCCTATTCTTATTTGAAACGCATAGTATGTCCGTCGTACCTCTCGCATACTATATTCTCGAATTACCCATTCAATTTATTTGAAATTTCCCCTGACATCCGTATAGATTTTTTTATTTTTATTGAATTTTATATTATAATTTCGACTCAATATATTTATTACCTTGTATAACATTTCTTTAACACCTAATGTATTTTATTTATCGCTCTGTTTATGTCCTATATATATTCATAATTATATTTTAAAGAGACGCTTTATTTCAGGAGGCTATTGCAAAACATAAAAAGAAAGAAGTGAAAAGCAATGATTTTATTTATTTGTTCCTCGAAGAAGTGTATGCGAACAAAAGCCCGACGTTTACAGGCAAGTAACTTCCTTTTAGGATTTTCCTAGTTAAGGTGGTCCAATTCTGTCCCTCATATTAGCTTATTATTTCCAGAGGAGCAACTGAAAATAGTATGCTTAGACTTACTCATTGCGGGGTCTAGCACTAGCAGCAACGTACTTGGCTTTGCTCTTCTCAGGGCGTTGAAATCTCAAGAAATACAACAAAAAATATATAACGAAATAGATAATGTAATAGGAGACAGAACACCTGGTTGGAACGATAGTGATAGGTAAGTTTACATTGCCATTACACATCTAAATATTCCCCGAAGGCTTAGGCGGAGGTATACCTTTTATTTTAAACCCATATTTCGCCGGTATGTTATGTAGGACGTATTTGTATGTACTGGTATATTGTATTTATTGTATGGTCGGACATCCAAATTAATGTTTCAAAATGTAGGTACTATACAGGTCTTTGTACTATATATATATATTGTATAAGGTGTACAATTTATACATAACAATTTTCTCTTGAAAATTTATTAGACCTGGCGAAACAATAATTTACGCTTGGAATTGCAAAACACCGTCACGGCGAGAGGGTAAAAGTAAGTAATGAGAGGTAAATAAATAAAGATGCCATTATGATGTTTGACATCGCAAGTCCTTATCAGTGATAAGGACAGTATTAACTTTTATGGTTTAGACGTTTTATTTAATATCGGGAAAAATACACACAATATTATAAAATACAATTCTAATGTCTGTCAGTAAAAAAAACTACAAAGACGAATATACGGCCTCTTTACACCTTCGGAAGTTTTTAGAATTTAGAAATTCTTCCAAGGCCAATCTTGCCGCTCAAGTCTTCCAATCTGGGACCGTAGAGAGATTTGGTTAACATGTCAGCCAACTGTCGTAATGACGGTACTTGTTTAACATCCAGCTCACCGTTGGTTGGTGACACATTCACGCACAAACAGATGCTTTAGTTTAATGGGTTTGGTGCGTTTGTGATACTCATACTTTGTATTATGTGACAGTTTTATAGCAGATTCATTGTCCAAATAGAGTACAGGTTTTTCGAGTTCCACTAAACCCTTCAAAAGACTGTCGTTCCACACAATTTCTTGTGCTGTTTCGCTAGCTGCAATGACCTCTGCAGCAGTTGATGAAATCGACACAACTGTTTGTCGGTGACTTCTTCAGCTGTTAACTGCTCCTGAGAGTAGACACACCATGCCAGACGTTGATCTACCAGGAGTAAGATCTCCTCCTAGATCAGAGTCAGAGTAACAAAGACTTTTCGGCGTCTCTATTGTATGTCGGTATACTGAAGTTTTTTTTGAAAACGGAGAATTCGTTTCACTAGCATGATGTCATGCATGGTGGGTGTATCCAGATTTCTGGACACTTTGCCTACTGCATTAGCGATGTCGGGCCTTGTGCCCACTGCCAAATAAGTAAGCGCTCCGACTGCTTGTTGGCATGGAAAATCACCGTTTTCAGGTTCTTTCATTTCGTCCTGTTGGTTGATACTTTCCTTAATAGTCGGAGTCGGTGTAGGTTTGCAGCCAGTCATATTAAATTTCTTCAGGACCTTTTTTATGTACGATTCCTGATTTATGCTTATTCTCTTTTTTAAACTTTTATATCCATGCCCAGGAAATAGTAGGCAGGTTTCGTAGCTATCCTGAACCTCGTTTTAAGTTCCTTGATAAACTCATCTCCTGCAACAGTTGATAATTACTTTGGACTGGCCTCTGTTTCTCGTGTACCAAGCAGGGATCTGCTTCATTTTGTTGGAAACCAGTATTCTTCAGATATTCGGCGATACACGAGTTTCAACATCGCGGTGCCTGTTTTAAACCGTAAAGACTGCGATTTAGTTTGCAGACAGGTTTTGTTCTATCTTGAAAGCCTTCAGGTTGTTTTACGTACATTTATTCTTCAACCGATCCATTGAGGAAGGCAGTTGCTACATCGAATTGACGTAATTATAGACCTTCTTTGACAGCAGTTGCTATAATTGCTCGTATCGTGCTAAGTCGAGACACAGGATTTTGTCATAGTCGACCTTGTTGATGCGAATATTTTTTAACTACTATCCAGGCTTTAAATGTGTCAATAGAGCCATCTGGATTAGTTTTAAGCTTAAATAGCCATTTACTTGGTAAAGCTTTTCTATTTTTAGGCAAATTGACTAAACCCCATGTTTTATTCCCATGAGTTGATCGCGCTTGGCATGGCTTCTTGCCATATTTCTTTGTTAGGGGAGCCCATGGCTTCTTTGTAAGTCACTGGATCCTTTGGTAAGTTTGCAACTTCAGAACACCTGCCAGTACGAAGTCATCAAACCGTTGTGGCGGTTATATTGCTGATCTGTCCCTCAGATTATAGCGATTCGGTTCAGGGTCAGGTTCAGTTTCAGGTTTTGGTTCTACAAGTGTTTCTTCACGATCAGTTTCATTTTGTTCACAGTCCTGATAGTCAAGTTCATCCTGTTGAGTAGAATCTGGAACAACTGCAACATTTTCAGTCAAGTCATCCTGCTGTGTGTCTTCGTCGTTATCGATTACTACTTGTGTTTTGTTTGTTTCTGGTTCCTAATCAATCTGTTTTCGTTGTAAGTGAAGTTGTTGACGTTATCAGTAGGGCTAGAATAATAGTTAGCTTTTACAACTCTTACATCTTTTGAAATTATTATCTTGCGTTTAGACAGAACGTAACGTCAGAGTAGCCTACAAAAATTCCTGCTATTGCTTTTTTAGTATAGGCTTAGCTAGAGTTTAGTATAGGCTTTACATCCAGAAAGATAAAGGTGGTTGATGGACCAGACAGGACAGGGTTTTCTTTGGACCCATTTGCCTTTTCCACCAGTGTCCGATTCTTCCGTTCTGCGAAACCGCTTTGGTGTAGGGTATAAGGTGCCGCTATGTGGCGCGCAATCCAAAAAAAAATTTCTTCAAAAAAGTTTGGAATTCGGCGTTTATCTATTCCGTACCATTGTCTGATTTGCATTGAACATATTAGAAACATATTATAATATTTCAGATTTGTTTCTTAGAAAAAAGAGTCGTCCGTATCTACTAAAATCGTCAATGTACCAAGGTATTTGTTCTTGGAATCAGTAGGTGTGCTGATTGGACCGCACACGTCGCTGGATGTCTGGTAGACGATCTCCAGACGTTCAGTAGTTCGAGGAATAGTATTATTTATATACACTTTATTGCACACCAGAACAAAATTACAAAAATAAAAAAAAGCCACATAAAGAGTTGGTACAATGGGCGGTCTTATCGCACAAGGCGATCTCTTCCAGACAACCTTTGGATGGACTGAAGGAAAGGAAACACATTGGGTAGTTTAGGCGTACTAAAATTGAAAATTAATTATTATTTTATATAGTATGTAAGAAATAAGAATAAATAAATATATACTCATAAATATATAGGTACTTACATATTAAATATATATATATATAAATATAATATTAAATATATAAATATAATAATATATTAAGTTAAGGAAAATTAATGATGACAGTGCAAGCGAGTAGCAAGTTAAGCATTCTTGGATTTAAGGGAAAGATAATGATCTTTCACCAGCCTTTTAAAGATAGGTAACGATTGAGCTCGTCTAATGTTAACCGGCAAAGCGTTCCACAGCAGAGCCGCTTGAATCGTGAACGATTTCTTAAAAAAGCTGGTGGAGTGCATTTGAATTTTTAGTTTCAAGTTGTCCGAAGATCTCAAACATCTATTGTGAGTGTCGCAGAGGTACTCAAAGCGGTCTTTTAGATAGAGCGGGGTGGAAGGGTTAAAAAGAATATTATATAAAAGAGAAAGAATACGAGCATTCCGGCGAAGGCGGATAGGCAGCCATTTGAGCTTAGCACGAAATTCAGAAACGTGATCATATTTGCGCAAACCAAATATAAATCTGATGCATAAGTTTTGGAGTCGCTCAAGTTTATCAAACTGCTCTTCGGTAAGATCAAGATAGCTGGCATCAGCGTAGTCTAGGATAGGAAGGAGAAGAGATTGAGCAAGTGCAATTTTGGTGGTAATAGGAAGAAAATTTCTAAGGCGTCTCAAGGAGCCAACCGCTGCAAACATCTTACGGCTAACTTCCTGCAGTTGCGCATTCCAAGAAAGTGTTCTATCAATATATATTCCCAAGTTCTTGACTTTATCGGTAATAGGAATTGGAACATTATTAAAAGAGACCTGTGGAAGTATCGACCAATCAATCCTGGACACCGTCCGGGAACTTCCAACAACGGTTACTTGGGTTTTTAAGGGATTGATCTTCAGACCAAACTTTGTACTCCAGTCACCTAGGCGAGCAAGATCTAAATTAATGACGTCGATGGCTTCTGACAACTTATCAAGTGGCGCTTGATTGTAAATTTGAAGATCATCAGCATAAAGGTGGTAAGAGGAAGCTAGTGTATGAGAGATTGAATTTATAAAAATTGCGAAAAGAAGTGGGGAGAGAACGCCACCCTGAGGCACACCGGCAGACGTGTTGCACCAAGAAGAATAGGAGTCTTCGATACAAATTCGCTGTCGGCGACCAGACAGGTAACTATGAAACCAATCATTCACCGATGGAGATATGTTAAAAGAGCGAAGTATACCAATCAAAATATCAAAATCAACAGTATTGAAGGCATTGGTAAAATCTAATAGTACAAGAACTGTTAATTTGCCGTTCTCCATGCCTGATCTTATATCATCCGTAATATTAACAAGGGCTGAGGTGGTACTGTGTCCCGGACGGAAACCAGATTGGAGGGGATTCAGGAGGCCATTTTTGGAGAGGAAATAGCTAAGTTGCTGATGAATTAAGCCTTCAAGGACTTTGGACAGGAATGGTAATATAGAAATGGGACGAAAATCGGATAAGGATGAGGGATTCGACTTTTTGGGTAGAGGAATGATGTGAGCAACCTTCCAAGCATTTGGAAAGGTACTACTGGTTACAGAGTAATTCAGGATATGGACGATAACAGGAAGGATTTCATCAAGGATAGGAATGATCATATTACGGCTGATACAGTCACATCCAACAGCATTGGATGTAATCGATATGATGCTCCTTTTAACATCACAAGCGGTGAATTGATTAAAGACAAAAGACGAAATATCGGGAGTCGGGAGATTAGAAAGATAATTAAGTGTATGAGCTTTAGTAGTCTGATCAAAGTCAGCCGCAGAAGAAAAATGCTTGTTAAGTGAATTAATATCTAAGTCTTTAGGAATAGTGTCATGCTGTGATTTCCCGACCCCTACTGATTTGAGAAATTTCCATACTTTAGCTGGATCACCGTTTTGAACGGACTTATGGATATGTTGGCGTTGTGCATTCCTACACACCTTATTGCAGTGATTTCTAATGGATACAAATTTTTCCCAACTGTGATCCGAAGGCCTAGTTTTGTATCTCGATTTTGCCATAGCTTTCTTACACATTAAAGTTTTAATTTCATCAGTAAGCCAAGGTGATGGGAGGTGTTTAATTTTAACAGCTCGAATAGGAGCATGCTGATCATAGAGCTTGATCAAATTGTCCGTAAGCAGGTCGACCTGCTCACCAACCGATGTGGATGCAAGCACAGGAGCCCAGTCTATGTTATTAGCATCGTCTCGAAGACGATCAAGATTCATACCACCGAAATTGCGAAGAAGAAGAGTTTTAGATTTTGCCTTAGGTGGGCGAATTTTGTAAGAGAGATAAATCAGGTCGTGATAGGAAAAGTTGTCTGCTGCACATTGACCATGCTTAGCGACATGAAGCGAAGATGAAACCAAGATAAGGTCAAGAAGTGAAGGAATAGAGTTAGGGAAATGATGTGAAGCACCGAGGTCAAGGATGGAAAGATTACAGGACTTCGTTTTGGGCTTGGTACGCGAGTAATTTTTGCTAAAATGCAGTCTTCACAATTTGACAATGTCTCATTTTTATCGAAATTCAGTCCTATTAATGTCTCATTACTGAGAGCTAGGCGGAGGTCTTTGACATTCATGTGACCGAGCTTTCTATGCCAATCTAGTAGTCTTTCTGTCCCTTGTTGCGTGTGTGTTGAGCTAGACGCAGACGTTGCTGCATAGCTTTGTTCAATGTTTGGAGATTTGACATAGTAGAGACCGCTATCCTTAGACTAGCTTCTTTGGAGTGCTGTTATTAGCATGTCTCCTCTCTTATTGCGAATAATGGCTTTGCTCTTGTTAAATGTTACAGGGGCTCGTTGTTCAGTCATTTTTGACACTGATAACAGATTTGTAGAGAGTTAGGGTACATAGAGAGTTTTCTCAAAAAAAAACTTCCGACATTTGAGATTATGAGATCAGAGTAACTCTGCCATCACCCGTTGTTTCAGTTAAATGAGCTTGAAGTGCAAAGTTGAGTTTTCTCGACACAGTGTTCATGTCCTTGAAATACTCGTTCTGATGCGACATATGAGCGAGAGGTACAACCGCTATCTAGTACCCAATCTCGATTGCTTCGCGAAGCAATCGAGATTGGGTACTAGATAGCGGTTCGGTTAGAAGTTAGGAGGCACTTATCAGCATAGTGAGAGTTATTTAACCATGATCATAATATGACATTAATGAACTTAACTTTAAGTGACCATTGAAGTATATTTCCTATTTTTTTTGTACTTAGTACAGATACTGTAATATAAAGTAAGAATATAAAATAAATAAATCTAAAAATATTATTGTCACAAAGAATTGATAACTTACTTCAATTCAGTTCAGTTATTCTAACACTACTTCAATTCAATTCAGTTATTCCAATTCAATTTAGTTATTCTAACACTAAATAAACATGGCGTCACGCGACATGGCGTCACGCGACTAACAGGAGATTCATTTGTACGGCCCCGGTGGGTGTAAAACCTATATTTTAGAGTAGGGTAACGAGCCTAATACGCGTTGTCTTTATTACCTTAGTCTATTCGGAGATGTCATTTAAACTGACAAGTATCTGGATATTATGAGCTGACAATTCTGTCAATTGTTTTCTTAATTTTATCCGTTTGTTCCCAACGACACCACTGAACGATAACCCAGTGGTGTCGCTGGTAATAAATAATTTAATTGACATTCCCAACGATACCACTAACTATTCAGTGTTGTAAAACAATACGAATTTATTTAAATACAAAATAATGAACATTTAACGAACAAATATGAATATTTTTATCTTAGTCTATCTAAAGCATGGCCTAAACTTATTTCTCCGTTAATTAAATGCATTTGGATATGTCATAAAGCGTCATCATTAGCCACTAGTCTTTTACTCCTCATGGATTCATTTGATGTATTTTGATGTAACTTGAGCATGTAATTAAGCAATCTCATCAATCTATTTGTATTTCTATTTATAGCTTTGTTTAACTTGGAGTGAAAGTCTTCTAGTATTCCGATGTCTTTCACCAAATACGCTTAATATGCTAGGGGAATGTACTTTCAACCAGAACAGTTCTATATATTTAAAAAAAATTGCCATATTATCATCGATGCACTCCATTTTTATATATTCCCAGGCTTCCAATATTGATTCTTCTGGAAGAAGGAGAAGAGCTGCATATAACCCGACTATTCGCCTTTCAATTTTGTATTTCCAAAATATTTTGCCATTTTCTAAAAATTATGAGACCAATGGTAATAACAGCCTTTTATCACTATTGACGGGAATATTTCTGAAATTGTTTTCATTGGTGCTATTTCATAGTCACAATGAAATTTTTTCGCATCCCATTCTGGAATCTCGGACTTAATTAAATTAAAAAGAATTTAGTAGCTCCTTTGCTTTCTTACCTAACGGATATTGTATATCTGTGCAAATGGTTTCGGACAACTACGGAATGTGCCATCTATAAAATATTCCTTTATTTGAGGAATCTAAGTTTTTGATTCCTTTGTACTAAAAACTAATATCCTTGTCCCGTTACAAAAATAGTCCGCTAAAATAAAATTTCGGAAATTAATCGACACTTCAACTTTCTACATTATTAAACTCAGATGTCTTAGATCCCTGCAGCCTTATTCCTCGCATAATACAATGAATTCTTTTCAGTTACTAAATCAAATCCCCGATTTCTTAAATTAGACATATTTTCATGATATATTTGGTTATAGGTTGAACAGATTTGTTTCCCGTATATCAGCAATTTCAATTAGTGCATCATTTCCAATCGTTGACTCACAAGCGTGTCGTTTATTACTTAAAACCTTGTCACCCTGAAATTAATATAATTATTATTTTTGACTAATAATATATATATATAGCAATAAATGATGATAAATGATATTTATTTTTGTAAATAGATCTTTTAGAGACACTTTTACAAGTAAATTTTTAATTAATACTAGATGGCGCCGGCATTTCCTAGCTGACGACCTCTGAGAAGAAACGCTGAAATAAGCTCAGAGAATCATGGTCTCTTAAATTCCAGATATTAACAGTATACAGTGCTTAGGTATCATATAAGTGTTCTAGAATGTAGGTAAATCTGAACTGGCCGTTTGAAGAAAGAGCCATAGCAGCTTTGAGTTGACCAGTCCATACTGACGACACGCGTACATCAGTCATCGTATAGCTCAACTATTATTTAGGGAGCTCAACGACACGTCGCATGACGATACCAGATCAGCAAGACATTTGCTAAGGTCACGTGAAATACTCAAAACTGTCAGACACGTTAATAACCTTTGCACGAGTTTAACTAGCCTACATGGTACTGTAGAGTAGTGATGGTTAATATCGCATATAGTATTATAAAGTAGCATGCTTAGTAAATATAGCAAATGATATCGCGGTTCGCACTTTATGCTATAAAGCTATTTTGCTTTATATCGCATAACACTCTCTCTTTCAACCAAGCAAGTGTCCGTTGGGCGCAGCCCATCCATTTTTCTGTAACATAACAACTTGGCATATAAATTAAGCATGCTATAATATAGCACATAAAATCGCATGCTTAAAAAAATAAGCAATAATATTAAGCATGTTATTGATTTATAGCAACTTTGAACACCACTACTGTAGAGGACGGGTTGCTAATATACGGGAAGCGTATTTTAATTAAAAGGGCAATAATGGAAATACGACTTGTATTCTGATTCAACAAGAAATTCAAAATGACAACCATATATAAAATTGTTTTCTAGACATCTTTTAAATCTACTTACTTTTTTGTTCGTCATATTTTCACTGGCCGGAACGTGAACATTAAATAAATAAAAATAAATAAATATTCTTGGACAATTTTACACACCATCTAGTCCCAAACTAAGCAGAGCTTGTACTATGGGTACTAGACAATGGACATAATACTTTTTTTTGTAAATACATACTTATAATACATAGAAACACCCAGACAAACACTGACCACATTGAAGACTTATTGTTCCAAACTCTTACAGTACCTACTCACATTTACATCATGTATATTTGAAAATAATATAAAGGTCTGTATTAAAATGGCAATTAATAAAAAATTCAATAATAATAATAGGTAACCAACAGTAGAACACACAGACATGTGCGCTAAAAATTCATATTTTATATTAGAAGTACTAATATAAAATATGCATTTTTAGCGCACATGTCTGTGTGTTCTGTTAAAGTTGAATATTTGTATTTAGGCACATACAAGTTTTCAACTTTAACATTGTTTATTTACCAGGCATTACAATAAAAAATACGTAATTATATCAATTGGTAATGTTTACTTACCAACATTGAGACAGATCCAGAACATTTTGTTTTCTTGTAAGTAGAACATCGCCATAAAGTAGAGCCGTTTTTATAAGTTTTATATTTATGATTATTAAAGAGGAGAGCTATTACTCCATATGATTTAATAAATTTTAAACTTTCTTCAGACATTACGGAATAAAAAGTGAACTTTCTTCAGACATTACGGAATAAAAAGTGAATTTTCGAGATGAATAATTGATTAAAGAGAGAAAACAAAACACAATCACATAAAAGTAAAATGAGGAGGTTCAATATAATATAGAGAGAGTTTGTGTGAGAGAGGAAAGTCCTTTATAATACATATTACCAGGAAAATATCCAACACTATTAGTGGTATCGCTGGGAATGTCAAGTAAATTATTTGTTACCAACGACACCACTGGGGTGTCGTTCAGTGGTGTCGTTGGGAACAAACGTCATAGTATAGCTCGATTCTGATATGAAATCTCCATGGTGTAGATACAGTTGGCACATTATGGGTGTTTCTTATAATATTCTTATAATATAATATAAGTACGGGCTAGTTTGGGACTAGATGGTGTTGTGTAAAAATGTCCTAAGTAAAAACGAAATAATGTCTAAAAATTTATTGATAACAAATCAAAAAAATATATAGGCATACAGATTATTCAAAAAATATTAATTGTAATACGTTTAAGAAAAATACTGCCGTAACAGGTATTTCAATTGTTTTTATCTGTGTATTTTAGTTTGTATTTCCTTATATTATTTATTTATATTATTTCCTTATATTATTTATTTTTTTATAGGGGTAAAAATATAGGGTGTAAATTATTACGGTATTTATTAAGTGATAATGTTATTCTGGATACGATAACTTTGATATTTATGAGATACTAGCTTCCGCCCGCGACTTCGTCCGCGTGGAATAGTTACTTTTAATTATCGTTGTAATTTGGCTAATTAACTCAAAATTTTTATAATTATAGCCTATATGTTATTCTGCTGTATAAATAATAATACTTTAAAGTTTTATCAAAATCCGTTCAGTAGTTTTAGCGTGAAAGAGTAACAAACATACCTACTCGCAAACTTTCGCCTTTACAATATTAGTATGATGTGATTTATAGGTATCTTTATCAAAATTTATAATTAAAGTAAAAAAAATGTGGTATATGAACAGAATAACAAAATAAAGGACATTGACAATCTATGTATGGATGTTGGACCAAGTGCTGCCCAGAGTTAACACATAGTGCCTCTTGTTCCATACGTCAATAGTAACCTATAAACTGTTTATAAACTAATTATGTTCAGGGGTTAAGAAAAAAAAACAAGTTTCTGCCAGGACTACTAACAAACCTATAAACAATCTAAGTCTGCGAGAGCGATACAATATTTTTCTCAGAACTCCGATCGAGTCGATTCGAAATGAAGTTACTATATAAGTATTATTATTAAGGGGCTATGTGGAGGCATTATAAAAAAATATTGAAAAAAATGTATAGGTACTAACCTAAACGTATAAAAAACCTGTGTTTTTTATTATTTTTTGATTCAGGTAGGTAAATTGATCTAGCATTTGGTCCAAACTCTGTCAATGTCTTTTCTATTGTTTTTGAACTCTTGCTCATTGATTTATCTGTCATTGTGTCTGTGTAGATCTTTAAATACACACACGAGTAAGATCATTACTTCTGAACGTACCTACCATTTTAAGAAATTCAGAGGTCGTATGTTGACGTCCTCTTCTTCAATTTAAAAGTTCAGCTCTAATTGTTGGTGGAGCAATCGCCACTGTTCTCTATCTTCAGCTTTCCGTTTCACCTCTTGATACGACTCGATCCCCACCCTTGCCTTCACTTGTTCCACAAAACTTCGTCTAGGCCTTCCTCTTCCTCGTTTTCCTTTTACCTTCTAGTACTTATAATTCTAAAGTAGTCGTCGTGTCGTATCAAGTGGCCAAACAACTTTCCTCTCCTATCCTCCTCGGTTCTTAACAACTGTCTTTTCTCGTCTACAATTCTTAAGACCTCATTTGTTTTCATTTCCGTCCATCTGATCTCCATCCTCCACCAGCACCACATTTCAAATGCCTCTAACCTTTCTCTGTCCCTTTGGGTCATAGTCCAAGTTTCACAGCCATACAATGCTATGGTCCAGATATAAATCCTTATCATTCGTTTTTTAATACTAGTTTTTATTTTGGCTGTAATTAAATATCTTGATGTACTTTAGAGGACCTAACATTAATTTAATCTTTACTTCATCAAAATTAGTCATTTCTATTAATAGTTATTATAAATTTGAATCTCAGAATATCAAGAGTAACTTTACTTTAAGGTATTACGAGGTTGGAAGCACAATTCCAAGTCAAGAAATTAATGACGGTAATGTAACATACTTAAATGCGGTTACACCGCGGGTATCAGCTAGTATTGAATATAATCGATTATAGCGCATCATGGTCATGGTGAACGTCACGAAACCCATGGCCATGACTATGAAGGTGAACATGAATGTTTCGATCGATGGAAATGTTTGAAAAACAATTCTCCGTTTTTGAACTGACCTACTTAATAACAAATCCGTTGTTAAATTTGATTAATTAAGTGAAGGTTTGTCATTAAGAGAATGACTGTTAGAATTCCCCATTAAATATGTCTGATCAGGATTTATTCAATGAGGAACTCAAAATTTTTTAATGGCCTCTCGTACAGTCCAACAAGCTAATTAGTTTACATTAACACATGGATAACTGCCGTTGTTATTGTGTGCGTAAACTAATAAGACGATGCAAATCAGTACGTATACTAACGTCCAAGCGAGCGAGTTCTACTACACACACACCAACAACAATACACATGCATGGTTAATACTATAGTCCTTAATATTAATTCATGTTGTTCAACTGGTTACACTATTTCGCACTTTGTCACTATAGCAGCATTAGCACCATCGCCAACGCCTCTGACTTGTAATACCGTAGGATCAAACCACACGTGAAATAATTCCTTTTTGTATTATTTCAATCTTTTACAACTATTATAACCTGTTTATAAAATGACTATCGAAGTTTGTAAAGTTTGAGATATGCCATCGGAACTAACTCTATTTATTTTGTGTCCTTAAACAAAGCTACCCACATTTTTATCAATAATTTTATTTTATAAAATGGAGCGTTGAACAGTTGTCAGTCTATTTGCATTAACCATTACGATTTACGATCTATGTATAAACATCGATTACTTCTTACAAGTTCTGTTTTATTTTGTGTGTGGTGTTAAATTATTTTTTATTGTTTTACCATGCAACATTTAACGATGTTTAAGAAGGCCGAAATTATTGTTTTATTCAAGCAAAACGTTTCTATCAGTGATATAGCGAGGCGATTAATGATATCGGTGAGTAACAGATAAGGACATTTTTATTATCAACGTATAAGAACTCTTCTTGCCTGTCAATGTTAAATAATATTCTTAATGTTAATTGATTATATTGAAACACTTGTATGAATAATTAATTTATCTAAGGAAAGTATCATATAAAAGTAATACTGATAAAACTCAATGTATCGAAATTATATAACATTTTCGGCACATTCTTTGAGTCAACATTTAATATAAGAATTACGTAACTAATAATAATTATGTTTAGTAATGATGATACAAATAATGCAATAATTCTAATATTATAATTCTAATAGAATATTATTTTAAATTATGATTCACATTCTTTTACACTACATAATAAATATTATCAGAATTTATATACTGGTTTCTGAGCATCCTTTTTTTTATTACAGAGAAGAATCCTGCATTTATGGGTTCGACGATTTGCGGATTCCGGTGACGTAGATCATCGCCGACGTGGGCCAAAACCATCGGCATTTTTTGCTAATCGACACTTGGACATTATATCCAGGCAGAGAGTGGACCTATTCCTGCCTACCCAAATAATCACAACGGCTCATTATGTGTGCTTACAAACCGTGCGAAACCACTTGCTTGCTTTACGATGCAAAAGCCAGTGCAAGATTTTGTTGTCCGTGTGTAGTTTGCGAAGTCATATTTAAATGTTGACTGGGAGAACAACATTGTTATTTTTTTTGATGCGAAATATTTTAAGTCGGATATGGATGGATGTAAAATTGACGACTCTAATATCAAAATCTAATTTAGATAACCTTGTTACGTCCACCTGGGAGTCGCTACAGGGCAGTAATAAATATGCGCTAGGATGGTAGCCAACATGCATAGGTGACATGAAGAAATTGATAACGATGGTTTGCCGATACATTTATTAACTGCCATAATGTGTTATATTATACCTAACATATTTAAAAAGAGATCACACTTTTATAAACGACATCTGCTATCGTAAATAATGAGTCTTTATTTAATAGTAGCCATTTTGTAATGTGAGTGATGTTATTGTTACCGAGGTTAGAAATTGACATAATTTCTTCCTCTAACATGTTAATTCACTTCACATTTTATTTTACCATGATTAAATTGATACATACTTATTCATTACTTGGACAAAATACGTCCGTCCTTATCCAACAAACATAAATTTGTCTTATTAAGATATTGTAAAAGCCTAAAAAGTTTTTATTTACTTCACGTCCTTGTTTACTACCTATGTTTAAATTGATATACTCATTACTTTAACGAAATATTATGTTCATCCTTACACATCAAACAACAACAATTTTGTCTTATTAACTGATAAAAAAGTATTTTATCGAGCCTTGAAAGAATTATCATTTCTTTTTAAGGATATAAAGAAATGATAATTCTTTCCAGGCTCGATAAAATTGTTTTTCTATTGTGTCTATTAATCGATCCATTATTTAGTTGATCAAGTGATTAAATATATTTTTTTAGTTTTATTTTAATAACAAACAAATCAATAGAACATCAGTAAAAACAAGTCAATCAATCAAAAAGAGTTTCCGCTTTTTGGTATGATTGACTACACAATTTACTTTTTCAAAAGATAAAAATATGACATCAACACAAAAATAATTCCTCTACCGTGATTCGAACTTAAGCTCACGACACGCATGTTGTTACGATTCCAGTCACCGCACGATAACGCCACGGAAGCTATGATTCCATTAGCTAAAATACTGCATCATATTCCTTTTGTGTATGAGTTTAATTTCTGGTTTGGATGTAGTTGTGTGCAAGTCGTTTTATCAATGCTCAATTAAGCGTGGGCATATTACGCACTGTACGTATATACGCACACAATGAATAAATACACCAGTTGCCTGTACCATCCGCTACGATCACTAGTTACATGTATACTAATTAACTTTGTTTTGTGTAATAGCAATCTTAAAGTTGTTTGATTAAGGTAGTCTTTAATTTAATACTCGCTACTCAACTTTTGACATTTTGGAACACTTGGCGTCGTACTTTACTAAAATTTCTTGTAAAATTTATTCCTATTTGGTAATTTCTCAAAGAAAATATGAGAACATAAAAAGGCGCTCCATATCACTTAGAAGTTCATTCACACAGGAGTACCTACATCAGGCCAGCTAATTATTATGGGACCTCCTCGCGTTTACCAAATTGTACCTACATATCTGCAGTCAGATAGATTTATGTATTTAAAAAAGATCTCGGTTAGTTGATGGTAATGGTAACTACCATTTTATCAAATAAATCATTATTATTATTTTCTAGCCCGGTTTGTCCCACTGCTGGGCAAAGGCTTCCCTTCCCTCTTTCCAGGCCGCACTGTCCGCTGGTAGCCCAATTTTTCTGGTAAGAGTGGCGTAATCAGCTCAAGATCACGCCACCTTCCTCTGGGTCGACCTCGCTGTCGCTTCGCTTCACGTGGGATCCAATTTGTGGTAGCCTTTGCTCACAGTTCGTCCGGCGTGCGACCGATGTGTCCTGCCATATCCCACTTAAGCTGTCTGGCTTTACGCGACACATCAGTGATTTGAGTTTGGGAGCGCAGTATTTCATTCCTTATGCGATCGGTGAGTTTTACTCCCAGAACGCTGCGCTCCATCGCTCGCTGGCCAACCTTATTGATATTATTATTTAAAAAAATTAAATTAGTATTATCTTTTTTCAGGCTCATTTACACTTCAGCTTTCATACAAGAAATATACAGATATTATATTATAATTCCTATGGCGGGACCTAGATTGGTACAAAATAATACATCTATAGACGGATACTTAATACCTAAAGGTAGTACTGTACTCATCTCAATAGGTGATATTTACTTCGATCCAGAATTGTGGGACGAACCGAATGTGTTTAAACCTGAAAGGTTTATTGATGGAAATGGAATGTTGAAAACTTCGGAACATATGTACCCTTTTGGATTAGGTAAGTATCGTTAAGATTGTCTTATTTACATCAATAATAATAATAATATTATTTATTTCTTAATTTAAAATAATACCACTGATATACCCGAACTATTATTAGGATTTTGGGTTTTCGATTGGAGACTAGGGTTACGTGTCAACGATATTAATTGGAAAATAATAATAAAAAGTATTGCAAAGGGGGATCTCCTCCTTTGCAATATATTTTATCCATCTGGATAGAAATACTTTATAAATAGATTAGACTTTTGGTAGACAGTCACTTTCTCCCTTAAGCATGAAGCAGATATATCAATCAATGAATTCTAATAATACAGTAAAAAGCAGTGTGTCATTCTAAAGTACAAATTACAAACTTGTGTTTCACGGCTTATGCACACTTGTCAGTAAGTTCTCATTTTAATACTTTAGTGAACAATGTAATTATTATTTCAGGTCGTAGGCGCTGCCCTGGAGACTCCTTAGCGAAATCATTTATATTCATCACATTAGTAGGTATACTCCAGAAATACAGGATCCAAGCCAGCGGTGAAAAATCGCCATCGGACGTCCCAGTGATAGGTATTTTGGCATCGCCAAGACCATACACTGCACGGTTTACGTTAAGGAAATAAAATGATGTTAAGAAAAGCTACAAGTGGTTGTCTGAAGGTATTTAATTAAATATGAATGTGCTATATTTTATTTTATTTTAATGCATTTGCACATACCTTATTACCTGAATGATGAAGGGTAACATTAACCAGTAACATACGCACAGTATATAAATACTACCCTTTTTATCTAAAAATAATGCTGGCTAGCGATGGGTCGCCGCCAGATATATGTATGCTCGGGGATGGAAGCGTCTAATGGTATTATAGCAGGAAAAACTTCGGAATTAATAATATCAATATAACGCGATAAAATCCGTAAAAAGTAGTTTTATTTCAACATGTAACCTAACTTCAGCAATACAAGAAACACTATGGCTTAAAGAGTGGTTTATCAAACTTATTTCACCTCTAACAATTTATATTGATAATCAAAGTAAAATAAAACATTCAGGCAATAATGTTTTTCATAATCTAAGCTAGCACATAGATGTGAGATACCACTTCATTTGTGAATAAGTTACAAGAAAAGTGATTGATGTCCGTTATGCAGGTACTGATGACATGGTCGCTGATGTACTAACCAAGGGGCTTTACCACAACAAGTACGAGTTTTGCTCAACAGCGATGGGTTTGCGTTCTTAGAAGGGTGTTGAAATGAAACGCAACCGCAAGATATCTTAATGTGTGACATAACGTTAGCTGTCAATCTTTGCTTCACTTTTCTCAATTCTGTACTTCCGTTTGTTTTTGTTGTAATAAAAGTTACATCTGTAAAAATTATCTTTATTATCTCTTGTTTCTTTTCAACAGTAACAATGTGTACCCACTGTTCACCAGTGTTTAGGTCCCATGTAATAGGGGGCGAGCCTATTAGAAGAGAATAGAATATTCTTTATTGTACACCATAAAAAATTTTTATTGTACATTTTTATAAATGACTAGCTGATCCCGCAAACGTTGTTTTACCATAAAAAAAAAAATTTAGGGTATGAAAAATAGATGTTGGCCTATTCTCAGACCTCCCCGATAAGCACAAAAAATTTCATCAAAATCGGTCAAGCCGTTTCGGAGGAGTACGACAACGAAAACTGTGACACGAGAATTTTATATATCAGATAGAATGGTACCGCCCATTGTCGCTAAAAGCGATCTTTTACAGACAACCTTTATAGACAGCCTATTGCCATTAACCAAATCCAAACTCCGAGCTGCTACTGAGAATATTATAGCAATCAAATAACACTGCTCAGTTACAAATTTTACAGCTACCTATGTGTAGATTTGTTGTTCTTCTTTTGATCGTGTTACATCACTGTAAACGATCGTACTTTAAGGAGAATAAATAAGCTAAAAAGGTAGTTTTTGTTGAATTATAATAGTTACGATTGATGAATAACGATATGAAAATAGTTTAGGATCGGGTATGGGTTTTAATGTATTGATTACAGAGACATTGCCCAATGTGGTCATTTTCTCTTTCAAAGCGTGAAAAAGGAGTCAGTAATAATAATAATAACGTTTGAGCAGGGACTTATATCTATTTACGCAGTGCCAATAATGTTACTTAATGAATGACCCCTGGTGTAAGCGACAATAACCTACCTACCTAACTACACACATCAACGAGAATCTAGGGATATTTTATATTTTATCAAATATCTAAAAATCTATGAAGAATTTTCTGATATAGCAAATGAAAGAATGATAGGTTATTTTAAGATCTTTAATAAAGAATAAAAAACATTTCGTGATTGTATTGTTTAAAATAAAATGAATAAATTTTTTAATCGCCATAGAAAATGAGTATGATAAAAACTTCATTTCTTATAAACCTATAAATTTTAATTAAAATGGAAAAATATCTTATAAAATCTAATTATTAATAATCAGTGTTGCCGCCACTTAAATTAATTACAAATCGACATCGATTGTTCATACTTAAAATTAAATTGTCAATGTCTTGCTGTGGCTTCTTTGCAAGTGTTCGTAAAGTTGTTCAATCGTCAAATTTGTCTGAAAATGTCTCAAAGCTTTTCGTTGTAGCCTGTCCCAGGCATGCTCGATAGGCTTTAAGACGGGCGACTGTGCAGACCAATCCAAAACTTGAATATCGCAGTCTCGGAGAGCGACCGACACCAGCCGCGCCATATGGAAACAGACAAATCGTACTCATACGATTTTTTGGCATTTTAGTCATGTACAATCGCTAGACCAAGATCGTACAGAAAATGTAAGATTTTTATATACCTGACAACATTTCATAAAGAAATAAAGGTCATCCACCGGCAAGCATGAATTTCGGGGAATTCCCCAACAACTTAACGCTAGGCAGGCGATCACACCTATTTTTATATGAATGAATTGTTTAATAATATTGGTTTAAACGCTTTCGTAATGGAAACTTCGATTTGAAGAACGAACCACGTGGAAGACCGCCCACAAAGAAGAATAAGAATTGAAAGAGATGGTGGAAGCCGATCCGAGCCAAACTACCCAGGAATTAAAATGTACCTTACCAAAAATATTGACTCATTTGCGTCAAATCAATAAAATAAAAAAATATGAAAAATGGTTGCCTCATGATTTGACTGATCTGCAGAAAGAAACGCGTGTTGAAAACTGTGTTGCCTTGTTGAATCGAAACAGAAATGAAGGAATATTGGATCGTATTGTGACATGTGATGAAAAGTGGATTCTACGATAACCGTAAGCGAAAAATGCAATGGTTGACCCCATCGTCAAACGCCGCAACAGTGTCCTAAAGCAAAGCTTACCAATAAAAAGGAAATGGTAACTGTTTGGTGGTCTCAGCATGGTGTTATTCACTATAGCTTTTTCCGATCTGGACAAGCAATAACGGCAGATGTCTACTGTGCCGAACTCCGAACAATGATAGCAAAACTAGCACTGAAACATCCCCGACTCATGAATCGATCTTCACCATTATTGCTCTATAGATACTTGCGGCACTGTCTGCGATATCTATTGTCCTCCGGTAAGTTTTGGAGAGAATTAAAAGTCCAGTTTACGTTAATTACTTATTTAATAACGGTAGACCAATTAGGTTACAAGAAAACACTTCGCGCGGCGAGCGTTCGGGAGTGACTGCCATAACAAGGTACGTATGCATAGTGAAGGCGAAGCTTGTGGCATATATGATCCCTACATAACAGCTCCAACGCGATACCTCATACAGCACGAGAAACCGTTTTAATTGTACAGGAACTGCAATTAGAAACCATTCGTCACCCTCCGTATTCGCCAGACCTTGCTCCAACGGACTACCATTTTTTTCGTGATTTGGATAATTTTCTACGTGATAAAGAGTTTTCTTCCCAGGAGGCAGTACAAAATGCTTTCGAATTTCTGCTCACACCATGATTGTCCCGCCTTGGTATGAGTGGACCTCTTGAGGGTGCCGTAGACGGCTAACTCTCTGTGATGTTCTTCAAACGCGTGTTCTACGTGAATCCGGAAACCCAAACCGGCACTCATCGGTGAACAGCACTAAAGACCATCGTTCGTCAGTCCATGGTAAATGCTCCCGAGCTCACGAAAGCCGCCGTCCGCGATTGCCACGTCGCAATGTTGGAACACGTAGCGGTCTTCGAGCACGAAGACCAACTTCATGCAACCTCCTTCACACGGTTTAGTCGCTTACCAGCAGCTGGTGGTCCTCCTGGAACCTTTGTACCAGTTGCATCGCTGTGATATTGGGTTGTCTTCTGGCGGTCATATGGAGAAATCGATCCTGTCGCTGCGTAGTAACACGATATCTACCCGTGTGCCTTTGTGTGAATAGCTCCATTTTCTAACATGCCCCAGGCTCGTAGCATTTCATCTCGACATAAATGACGACGTAACATTACACTTTAACTTTATACGGCACGTTAAATTAAAAAAGAAAAACAAGATTATCCCTTTACATTAATTAATATTAATAAAACAATTTTAATTTTCCCTAATGTAACGAGTTATTAACAATTTTGTTATTTCTTTTCTTTTTTTTACATTTTCAAATTTGAAAATAGAATAAAAGAGATTTCAATATGTGTATAAATAATAAAATAAAAAATAAAAGATTTAAAATTTATTATAAAGTCCTAAATAACTATTTGTGTCATTGACGGTTTTTGGTTAGCGATGCAATTGAATAAACTTACTTTTAGGCGCCGACCAATGTATAATTTTATAATAATCTAACGTCATCACGAAAAGCAAACCCTGTCTACTAAAATTGACGCGCTCCATATGAATTGTATAGTTGTGTGTCGGTTACCGAGCAGGCTAGTGGCTACTTGTACCACGCGTGTGTTACACTATACTCTCTCTGTAAAAATAAATTCAGAATGATTTTTGTGTTTCTACTATTGTTCACATTGATTTTATACGCTTTTGTCACCACTATAAAGCCAAAAAAATTTCCGCCGGGTAAGTATTACTTTATATAAAATATATTTAATATTTGTAAAGATTAGATACCAAAACGTTATTAATAATTATTATTCCTTTTTTATATTTAGTTTATTTGTAATAATACTAGCTAATACTAGTAGCCGGTGACAGCCAATGTATGCTTTCAGTACGCATGTAATATGATGCGGTTCAATTCCCGCGTAAAATTTTTGTATTGCAGTTCAATGCGCATACCTTAACAGATGTGTAAGTAAACATGTGAAATACATTGGTTCCTTGGATAATAATAGTTATAGAACTACTTAATGTCACCGTCACCGCCCATCATATTGATCAGTTTTGTCAAACATTGTACCGTAATATTAATGTAATCTCCCATTACAAAAATCTCCATTATATTTACATATTGCATGACTGATATTTAAATTTGAAGAGAGAATAATACGGATGTAACAAATAATGTGATGGACAAAACAGGGCATGAATTGATTTTACTTAATTTAAATATTAACAAACCTAAATTTTAAACTTTCCTTATAATATGAAACTAGATTTTCTTACCACTGTGTCGCGGCGCAAGCAAGCGCGAATATTGCACACGAAAATTTAAATATATACGTGTTTTGCACACTCCAATCAAGTAAAAAGTTTTTTTTTTATTAACTAGTTCAGTTTTGGTTAAAGTCAAACGATGTTATATTACGTTGAAACATAGTCAGTACTAAGAAGTTTGTGTTTTTAATAACCTGCCAAAGAGTATTTTTTTTATTCATAATTATATACGTATAAAGAAAATGCTCATATGCAGATTGATTATGTAAATCTAAAAAAGTCTTAAGTTATGAGTGAGAGCGAGATTGACGTACATAATTAGGGTATGTCTGCAATTTGATATTGATATTCCTAGCAGTATATTTTTATAAATGAAATTTTTGATTTTTCTACTTACGTAAATGAAAATTTACGGTCACCGTTCGTTATTTTTTTCTTGACCGTTATTTTTGTGTTGCGGATAATCCTCAATGGTCATCTGTCACCTGGGGAGGTTACCCTCCGGTCTGTACCTTCCGGCGCTCTGTGTGTCTCCAATGGATTGGAAGCTAAAACGGCTGAACAAATAACCAATGTAATAAACAAAAACACAAATAGTATGTGACCAGTAATAACATATTGGCTAGATACTTTTAAGCCTAGGAAAATGCGAAAATCTTGGCATTGAAAATGCCAAAATATACAAACAGGTATTAAGTAGTTCCGACCCCGGAAAACTGGAGGAATTTCCAAAAACTAAGTCATGCAGCGGAATGAAGATGATTCACAACATGAATTAGGTACCTATATTAAAACGCGTCGACTGTGTCGGCCTGGCTCGCTAGAAAACAGGTTTTTGTGAGAGGCAAACTTAGTTTTTATATGGGTATAAAAACTAAGTATAATATTATTATCTTTTTGTATTTTTTTGGCATTTTCCATGCTAAGATTTTAAAGTTATTTAGCGACGGAAAAAATCTGAATGTGAAGGCAAAATTCGTCATGGCGGGTGGGACTCGCGGTGGCTTAGCAGTCATAGCGTCTGGTGTACCTAACCAGAAGACGCAGGTTCGAATCCTGCCCGAAGTCGAATTTTTCCTTCGCTAAATAACTATAATATTATTCTTTATTCACGGATAAATATTGATTATAACATAGGTATAATCAATATTTATCCGTCAATAAAGAATAATATTATTTATTTATTTATTTAATACTTTATGCACAAACATAGTACAAAGGCGGACTTAATGCCTGAGGCATTTTCTACCAGTCGACCTTAGGGTGATGCAGAGACAGAAATTGGTAGGTGCACTAGCGGTGTTGTTATATAAACAAAGAAAAAACAATATTTATTATTGTTCAACTAAATATATGCAATTTATAAATATATTACGTACATCACATAATTATATATCCATATGCATACATAAATAAAAACACATACATAATATAATACAATTCAATATATATATATATATATTAATATTTATACAAGGAGAGGTTAATGTTAAGAATCTGCCAAAGAACAGAGGAGATGTTTCCGAAGTTTACTTTTAAAAGAGTAGCGACTGGTAGCCGTCCTGATCTCCCGAGGTAGCGCATTCCACAGGATTATGGATTGTACGAAGAAAGAAGATTGCATGAAGTCAGTATGATGAGATGGACATCGCAAGAGACGATTAAAAGAAGACCGAAGATTTCTGTCATGATTTGAGCATATAAATTGAAATTTCGAAGTACGGTAAATAGGGGAGGTGGAAGAATCAAGTATAGAGAATAAAGTGGTCAATGCCCTTTGCACTCTACGCTGACGGATGGGCAACCATTTTAAAAGCCTTCTATATGCTGAAACATGATCATACTTACGGAGGTTGAAAACGAATCGAATGCAGTTATTCAGAAGACGGTCAAGTTTGTTGAGCAGATCTGCATTCAGGTCATAGTAACACATATCACCATAGTCAATAATTGGAAATATGAAGGTCTGCACAAGCATTGCTTTTGTGTTGGATGGGAGTAAATTTTTCAATCTGTAGAGAGACCGCAATGCTCCAGTAACTTTTTGGCTTACATTGGTGACTTGTGATCGCCAGTCTAACGTAGCATCTATAAGCAAGCCAAGGTCTTTAACTTCAGTGCCAAAGGGAATGGTTGTTCCATTAAAAACCATAGAAGGCAAAGTTGCACTATCCACCTTGCTCAAAATGCGTTGACTCCCCACAATTATTGCTTGGCATTTTGTAGGATTTACCGCAACACCGAATCTATCAGACCAATTCTTGATAGCTGCCAAGTCACGGTTCAGTTTGTCGATTGCCTCCGGTATACTTTCAATTCTTGCTTGACAATAAACTTGTAGATCGTCGGCATACAGATGATACGTACACTGAAGTTCAGGAGTAAGGAAATTAAAAATTGAGAACAAGAGAGGAGAAAGAATACCGCCTTGTGGAACGCCAGTTTCTAAGTCAAACCAGCTTGAAGAGATCTCACCAGCTTGAACTGACTGCTGACGTCCCTGAAGATATGAAGAGAACCAACCCAGTGCCTTATGTGAGATCATAAGATAAGAAAGAATTGAGAGAAGGATATCGTGACTGACAGTATTGAAAGCATTGGAGAAATCCACCAACACTAAAACAGTGACTTTGGTGTCTTCCACTCATGGAGACTTCGCTGCGCCCCCGCCAGGGGGCGCGCGTGTCGGGCCACGGGGCTCTGCCCCTTTCCCGAAGGATCATTCTCCGCCCGTGAAGACGGGCGGGTCCTTGGGTGGCCTAGTTCGGCTAGGCATTTTATTAGCGTGCGGCCGTCCGGCCGCTACGCTACTAGTATGAGTATCTGTTTACCTATAGTGTACTGTGGGAGCGCCGCGGAAAGCGTTCCGCTATCTTCACGCCACCTCGGCGGTCGGGCCCCGCCAGGTGAGACTCCCGGTTGCCCGGGAGAGGCCCGGCGAGGGACGACCAGCGACAGAGGTGGCGACTTTGGGGCGCTCCCCACAGTGGATGCGGGGCCCCGCCCGTGACGTTTCCAGAGCAAGCCGGTTGCGCTCGGTACAGGAGCCCGTGGTGTGTGTATGAACGGTTTGTACATGTGAGTAGCACCGCTCAGTGTTTGCGTTGGAGGTGCGCGCCCGCGCGGCACTTTCAACGCGTGAGTTTAGGCGTCTGTAACGTTATGAGTGTCTGTTATGAGGTGCACGCCGTGCCTATATTAACTTAGCACACGTCGCGCACCTGATGCATGTAGTGAATGTGGAGTGTTTATGTTTGAATAAGCCGCGTGTAGGTGAAAACGACTTACTCAGGCGTCAAGTCCGGGTTGGTGGGGGGCAGCGTCCGCAAGCAGGTCGCGCGGCAGGCGTTTCGCGTCGGGTGGGCGCGCGTGCCACGGCGCCAGGCCCTTGATGTGGGTCCAGGCCGATGCGTCGGCTCGCGCGAACATATTTTTGGCCAGCCTGGCCACGAAGTCGTCCAGGCTCTCGAGCTTCATATCCCGCTGGATGATGTCATTCCTCACGAAGCGAGGAGCGGCTACGATGGTGCGCAACACCTTGCTCTGTTGCGCACGGAGTGTCTTCTTGCTCGACTCGCTCGTGAGGGCGAGCCAAGCTGGGGCGGCGTACGTCAACACTGGGCGTATGTACGTCTTGTACACACCCAGCTTGACACGTAGCGGGAGGCGGGATGTGAGCACTGGGCGGAGGAGAGCGCGGGCTGTCCCTCCCTTCGCGGCGACCTTGCGGACGTGCGGTCCCATGCAGAGCCGACGATCAATGGTGACGCCCAGGTATGTTACCCGGGGCGACCACGTGATGTCGGCCCTGTGTAGTTGCAGGGGCGTTGGTGGCGGTCCGGATCCGGTGACCAGCGCCTGTGTCTTACTCACGTTCACCGAGAGCCTCCACTTGGAGAGCCAGTCGGGAAGCAGGTCTAGGGCGCGCTGCATTTTGACGGCCGCGTGCCCCGCGTTCAGCGAGGTGGCAATGTACGCGGCATCGTCAGCGTACAGCGCGAGCGTCGTGTCCCCCGTGGTGGGGATGTCGTCCGTGTAGCGTGAGTAACACACCGGCGAGAGGCAACTGCCTTGCGGGACTCCGGCTGCCACCGGATGGGCGCTGGAGAGCGCGTCGTCGACCGCCACTCTGATGGTCCTGTGGGCAAGGAAAGAATGGATTACTTTGACTATGCGGCGGGGCGTACTCGTCGTCGACAGCTTGTACAGCAGACCGGCGTGCCAAACACGATCAAACGCTTTTTCCATGTCGAGGAATACTGCAACTGCCTGCTCCTTCTTATTCACTGCCGCTGTCAGCAGGTGCAGTACCCTCGACAGCTGGAGCGTCGTGCTGTGTTCCGCGCGGAACCCGAACTGCTCTGGGCGCGGTGTGATATGTGGTGTGAGATGTCGCAACAGGAGTGATTCAAACACCTTGGAGATGGTCGGAAGCAAGGTGATTGGCCGATAGCTCTCTGGCCGCATCACGTTCTTGCCCGGCTTGGGCAGCATAATGACGCGCCCCTCCTTCCAGGCGCTCGGGAAGGTCCCCGTGCGCAGGATCCCCGTGTACAGGCGCGCCAACGTTGCCACGGTCCGGTGCGGCAAGTGGCGCAGCGCTGTGTTGGTGATCCCGTCAGCTCCGGGGGCCTTCTTCAGTTTCGTCCTAAGGATGGCGCGTCTAACTGCGCCGGGGGAGAAGTGGATGGGTTCTTCGTCAGAGGCTATCGGCGTGGCGAAGTAGTCTCCAAGGTGCCTCTCGACCATTGCGACATGCTCATTGTCGTCGGTCGGGTTCGGCTGGAATTGACGCTCCAGGTGCTCAGCGAAGATTTCCGCACGGTCTGCTGCGACGTATTTCACTGCCCCGCCGCTGTCTAGCAGGGGGCGCACTGGAGCTGGGGTATTCGTTAGATGGCGGCACAGTCTGTGTATGGCCGGCCAATCGCCTTCCGCGGCATCTATGTGTGACTCCCAGCTCTCGGAGTTGTGCGCCCGCAACTCGGCCTTAACACATTAAACGCCATGGGGGACAACATATGGGCCTCACTTAAGTAGTCGATAGAGCCAGGTCAAAAATAACAAGTTTATAAAATTTCATGTATAAGTTTTTATTGTTTGAAGGGTTATAAAATGTGGTAAATAACCTGTAAAACATCGAATAAATGTAATTTGTGACTTAATTTATCTAAAACACTAGTGTCACTCATTAGTTGTCCCCCGTGGCGTACGCGGTAAATAATTCGCATGTCCGTTAGCGGGGGCCGCGGGGGTCAGGGTGTCGGCTATCCACACTATATAAACCATTTCTTTGTTTTGAGTGTTTCCTACAAGCTATATTCATTCAACGTGCCAGACCGTCTCGTGCTCATCATTCGAGGTTTTCTGTCGAATCGCACCTTTCGCTATCGTATAGAGGGCGGCACACTCTCGTCCCCTCATCCTATCCGAGCCGGAGTCCCTCAGGGCTCCGTGCTCTCCCCTCTCCTTTTCACGCTGTACACCAGCGATATTCCAAAAAGATCCAAGTCGCAGTTGGCTCTATTCGCTGACGACACGGCTATATATTATTCCGGCATCAGCCTAACAAACATCACCAAAATTCTCCAATCCTCAGTCAATGCCCTAGGGAATTGGTTCAGGAAATGGAGAATAGAGGTGAATCCCTCCAAGAGCGCGGCGGTTCTCTTTCACAAGAGTTCCGACCTCTCCGCTCAAGCCCAACCCATCTCCCTCTTCGGCCAACAGATCCCTTGGGAAAAGAAAGCCAAATACCTGGGCGTGGTTCTAGATTACCGACTTACGTTCCGAGAGCACATAAAAACGGTGCGTTCGCGCGCCGCTTTTGCTCTAGGACGTCTACATAGCATGCTCAATGCACGCAGTAAACTCTCCCTCAAATACAAGGTGAGAATTTACGTGATGTGTATTCGCCCCATCATGACCTATGCAAGTGTCGTATTCGCTCACATAGAAAGTCCCGCTATCCATAGGATGCAGACCCTCCAAAACCGATTCATGCGCAAAGCCACGGGTGCCCCTTGGTACGTGCGCAATAGGGACCTTCACTTAGACTTAAAACTGCCTACCATCAAGCAGTTTATGAAACGCGCCTCTAAGCGCTATTTCGATTTGGCCCCCCTTCACCCTAATCCCCTTGTGGTCAGTAGCGTAGACTACAAACCCTCTCAGATAAGTAGAGTGCGCCGCCCAAGGCACGCACTCACTTACCCTGACGACCAAATCACCCTAGCGCAGGAGTCAAACAGAGTGACTAGCACTCTCAAAACACACGCACAAAAACGCCGCCCGATATACCGTCCTCGCCGGCGAGGCCCGTCGCGAAGACCCCTTAACGGTAATCCTCCCCGTCCCTTGCTCGAGCTGGCCCGTGCCGAGCCAGTAGCTTTAAATTCGCCCCTAAATAATTTAAACCCAGATCCAGCCGTCCCTAGCTGCCCCCCCAGCAACGCCCTAAGCCGAGGTCCGAGTCCCGCAGGGGACACCCTTAGCTGTGTTGCTTAGTTTATAAGTTGCCCCTGGCTGGAGGCATTTGGTGCCTCGCCACCTAGTCCGGTTAAGTTTTTAAAGCTCCCTCGAGCTAAAAACTATGTCCGTCATAATAAACTTGAGTGTTTCCATAAAATTCATTAAATTTATTTACTTACTAAGACATCATTGATCTCAATCTGAAGTCTTATTTATTTGTTTTCTAGTTGTTAATAACTTTCAATAAAACGTCTCGTTTTTTATTTACACATGTGGTTTCACTTATCAAACTACTCCCGAATGAGTAAAACTACTTATATTACTGTATTTATACTAATTTATAGTAGAACCTTAATATTTTAGCTAGTTATGTTTAAAAAGCACAATCCACATAAAATAATAATACACGATCTCATATTGAAATTCTTGTCCCATTACATGTTGTGACATTATATGACATATTTTTCTAAGTAATATTTTTTTCTAAAAACCAAGTGCAAATCATTTGTCTACAGGGCCGTGGGGGTCACGTCTAATACATATTTGCTTCACATTTATGCCCGACGGCTCAAACGAAACGCTTAAAGTCGCCTCTAGCTCGCGGTCACATGGTGTCCCCCGCGGCTCTAACGGAACAATCGCATGTCGGCTACATGGTGTCCCCCATGGCCCAATCAGAAAAACTCAAAAATCAAGGCGGCGTTTAACGTGTTAACCCTCTCCGCGAGACGGTTTAGCTCTGTTTTGAGCGTCGGGCAGCGTGTTTCTTGCCACCGCTTGCGGAGGCGCCTCTTGGTTGTGATTAACCTCATTACGCGTGCCGGCAGGGGCGGTAGCAACTGTCGCCCCTGCGGTGTTGTGGAATCGGTGGCTGTGGTTGCTGCTTCCAAGGCTTGTTGGATACAAGCGGTGACCTCGGCTGTCAGCTCCTCTACGTCTGCGGGGGCAATGATAGGCCGAGTTGGAGTGGTGGTTTCCATTCTTTCCTTGAACGCGTTCCAGTCCGTTTTTCGACGTGGCGCGGGAGGGGCGAGTCGGGTCGGCATTCCCGACACGATGACGAGCACGGGCTGATGGTCCGACTGGTACTCGTCATCTATCACCTGGTGCGTGATCTGATAGCGTGGCCCTGTATGTATCACGATGTCCAGCACGTCCGGTAGGAAGCTCGGTGTGTCCGGGTAGTGGGTTGGCGTCTCAGGGCCGGACACCGCGTACCCATGGGCCTCCGCGTCTGCGAAGAGCCGTCTTCCCTCGGTATTCTGTTTAGCAGCGTTCCACGCGGGGTGCTTGCAGTTCATGTCGCCGGCGATCAACGTAGGTCGTGACGCGGCCTGGAACAGCAGGGCCCGCAGCTCGGAGTGGTCGAGGCGGGCCGCGGGCGGTTTGTAGGCCGCGTAGACGTTCATGTCTTCGCCGGCCACGTGGAGTTGCACACCCAGCGCGTAGAAGCTGCTGAGTGACGGCGAGGGGAGTTCCTGATGGACGACTCTTCGTTTCACAAGTACTACCAGACCACGGTAGGCGACGTTGAGTGGTGATTTTTCGTCCCTCCTATAAGCGAGATAGCCCGGGAATTTCACCCTGTCGGCTGGTCCCAGCAGAGTCTCGCTTATAAGCGCCACGTCTATGTTTTGCTCCTTGAGTAGGTGGCGGAGGGGAGCGACCTTGTTCCTCAGGCCGCGGGCATTCCAATGTAGAATCCTCAGCGGCCTAGCCATTGTACAGCGCGAGAAGTGCGGCCAGACCGTCGAGGATTATTAATTCCGCGTCTTGACCCTGCCTCAGTGCCTTTATAAGGTCCATGAGGATCTGGATGGCGCAGGCGGTGAATTTCTTTTTGTTTTCCTTTGCGTCGCTGCCCGCGGCTATCTCTGCCTTTCGGGGCAGCGACTTTGGACGCTGCTGTTGGCGTGGCCCCTGCGTCGCAGCGGCTGTGCCCTGGGGCGGCCTCTCCTGTCGCTGACGACGAGATGTCGTGCCGTTCTCAGCGGCAGCAGCGCCTGTGGTCTCCTGCTTCGCCTGCGCCGGTTTAGGCTCAGGGTCTGCCTGGGAACAGGTTTCCTTGGGGGGCGGGGGCTGCGCCTGGGTCCCCTTCTTTTTCTTCCTGCCCCCGCGCTTCTTCCTCCTCCGCCCTTCCGCCTTGTTGGTGGTGGTGGTGGTGGCTCCGCGCGCCGTGGCATCATTTGCCGCCGCCATAAGCGACGCTGATTGGGCCTCTTCTTGTGCCGGCTGGGTTTGGGGCCTCTCGGTGGCCGTATCTGGCCGGCGTTGTAGCGTCGCTGACGCCGATGATATGGCCACGGTGCCCGCCTTCCTGTTTTTCATTTCCCTCTGGAAGACGGGACACTTTGTGTTGTTGGCCGGGTGCTCGCCTTTGCAGTTGGCGCACGTGGCGGGTTCCGTCCGCGGGCGCGGACAATCCCTCGCCGTGTGCTCCTCCCCGCAACGTACGCAGGCGAGCTGGCGGTGGCAATTGTGCGAGCTGTGTCGGAACTTCTGACACCGGTGACATTGGGCGGGCCCACGCTTGCTCCGCCACGCCTCGATCTTGACACCCCGCATGTACATAAACACGGAAGTGTCATAGATCCGGCGAACATCCGGTGTCTTCTTAAGGACTGCATGGAATACGCAGCCGGGTCTTCCTTGGCGCGCCTGTATGTGGCGCACGTACTCCGGCTCGTATCCCAGGGCGCGGAGTTCCTCCTCTATGTCTGCTGGTTCGGTCTCCGCCGGTAGGCCTCTGATGGCCACCTTCAGGCTCTGTTCGGCCGGCAAGGAGTACGCGAACCAGGAGAGTCCCGTGTCCTTCTCCAGCTGGGTCAGGTACCGCTGGACGAATCGGTATTCCTCTTCGGAGGTGGGTGTGAACCTTACCCCCCCTTGGTATGGCCTCGCATTGGGGGGGTGTCCCAGTTTGGCGCTGATCGCCTTGAAATGGGTTGCCCAGCTGGGAAGTTTCTCCACCACCAATGGCGGGTATCTTGTCATCGACTTCTTTTGCTTTGGAGCCTTGTCTTGTTCTGTGACAAGGTCCAAGTGGGCAGTTGTTGGTTCGGTCGGGGTAGCATTGTCCGCGGTCGGCGAGCGTCTTGCCGCTTCCGCGAAGGAAGGAGCAGGCGCGTCCGGTGCGGTTCGCCTGCGCGGGTCTCTCTGTGGCAGGGGGGAGATGTCTGTGCACAGCCGCTTAGCCTCTTCGGCGGCTGTGTCCTCCGGGCTCCTCTGCCGACGTTGGGCTCTGGGTTCCAGCCGGAATTCGTAACCGAAGCTCAGCGATTCGGCGGGTGACGGGGAGCGGAGCTCCAGGGCCGATCCGGTCCGCGCAGGCGTATCCTGAGATACGGAGTCGCGACCGGACGCGTACTCGTAGTCGCCCGACGCTATCGACATGTCCGAGCCGGCTCTCGACGAACACGTCGACAGCACTGCGGGCGAGTCGCGGGCGGAGCTTCGGGGGGGAGCGGGAGACGCGGTCGCGAACGCCGACGCTGCAGTCTTCCTCGTTCCAGGAGTCTTCGGTGGGTCCCTCGGTGCGCGGTGCGAGCCGGCTTCGGCCACGTGTCGGGTCGATGTCGCCGAGCTCGCCAGCGGCGGGCGGGGTACCGGCGCGGAAGTGCGCGGGGTCAGGTTGCCGCGAGTGGCAGCGGCAGAGGTGGAAGCGCGCGCGGGCGCGGACGCGCGCGTCGGCGGGGCCGGTACGCGCGCGGTCGGTGCTCGGCGTGTGGGCGCGGCAGGCCCCGGGGCCTGTATCGGCACGGGGCGGAACGCGGGTGGTCGCACCGGCACGGCTTGCGGGCTCGTCGTCGACGGCGCTGGCGCATCGCGCGCAAGCGCCCGCGCGGTCGGCGCGGCGGCGGCACGCGGTGCCGGTAGTAGGGCAGGAGCGGTGGGTGCCTCCTCGGTCGGTGCTGGACCGGGCGTCGCGTCACCGATGTTCGGCATCGACGTCGTCCGGTCCGTCAGCGGACGATTCATTGGCGGCGGGGAGCCAGTGTGGCCCAGCGAGCTGCGGGCACCGGGCTTCGGCATCGTGCGGCTGGCGCTGCTGGTGCGTGGCCTCCGCGACCGCTTCGGTGTGTTGCCACACCGGGCAGCGGCTGCGGTAGTGTCCCCCCTGCGCTCACGTCAGGATCTGAAACAAACCCTGTCGTAAGCACAAAGAAGACGAATAAAAACAGGGGCGGTCCGTACGGAAGTGGTTCTGAGGCAGAAACGACTTGGATAGGCCACGGGCGAATCCTGGTGTCTTCCATACCAGCTCTCATATCTCCAGTCATTTTAAGGAGAGCGGAAGTAGTACTGTGCCCAGGTCTAAACCCCGATTGAATTGGGCTAATGAGGCCATTGCTATGAACAAAACGAGATAGCTGTTTGTGAACACAAGCCTCAAGTACTTTCGATAAGAAGGGAAGGATGGAAATTGGGCGGAAGTGGCTGGGAAGAGACGGGTTGGATATTTTCGGTAGGGCACGGACGTAAGCTTTACGCCACAGGGAAGGAAATGCTCCAGAAGTTAGAGAGAAATTAATAATGTGAGATATTATAAGAAGGAGTTGGTCAAGGATTGTCATAATCATGCGACGGGTAATGCAGTCACACCCCACAGCATTGGATTTAATGGAAACAATTACCTTTTTGATCTCTCCGGGGTCAACTGGGAAGAAGTGAAAAGAGTCAATATCAGGACGCGTTAGACCAGTTATGTTCATGAGAGTTTGTTCTTGGGTCAAACGATCCATAGTAGGTACAGTAGAGAAATGACGGTTGAGATCGTTTAACCCAATAGAGCTAGGTAGATCTAAATGCCGCGACTTGCCAATGCCCAGAGTTCCAAGGAATTTCCAAACATTTGCAGAAGAAGAAGAAATGATGTTTTCGAGAATATGGCGGCGTTTGGCGTTACGTATCATCTAATTACACCGATTCCTGGCAGACTTGAAAGTAGCCCAACTTTCATCAGTGCGATCTTTTTTAAATTTGCGAAAGGCGCGGTCCCTACGCCTCATGGCCATACGAATGCCTCTAGTCATCCATGGCGCAGGTGGGCGCTTCAATTTAATTTTCCTGATCGGAGCATGCAGATTATATAGCTCGAGCACAGCGTCATTAAATATAGAAACTTTATCGTCCACTGTAGAAGCTTGAACCAATGAGACCCAGTTTATATCAGAGGCATCTTTACGTAATGTATTTACATCCATACGCGCAAAACAACGCCTGTACAGTAACCCTAGGACTAGGTTTGGGAGGTTTTAGAATATAGGAAAGGAAAATAAGATCATGATGGGAAAAACCAGGAGCAATATGTTGACCATGGGAGGAAACGAGGGAAGGGTTTGAGGTAAGAATTAAATCAAGCCAAGTGTCGTCACCGACAGTATTGTGATGAGTGGCTTGAAGGGGTAGGAGGTGTAAGCTAGCCGACTCAATTAAGTGACGGAGTTTACAGGATCCGGGAGAGCTGTGGGCAAGGAGGTTTGTATTAAAATCACCCATGATGATGTGATGTGCATACTCAGAACCCAATGATTCTAATACAGATTCGAATTCTGTGAAGTAATCAACAGTGGGGGGACAATAAACTACAACAACTATAGTTTTAACTCCTCTGACATTAACCTCAAGAAAAAGAAACTCGGATGAACAAGTGTTAAAAGACGAAGACGCTATAATTTTAAAAGGGAAGTCGCTACGTAGATATATTGCCACTCCGCCCCCTCTTTTACCAATCCTGTTGATGTTATTGCTACCAATAAACTTCATCAACGCCCTGAAAAGTTTTGAGGAGGTATATGTTAATAAAGAATGTAAGTTAATAGGGATAGGGATTTTCAATTTTGGGAGGTAGCTATATAAATCAAGAGAAGGATTATTCTTGGAACAATTAAAGAAGATGTGTTCCAAGGTGCCTATATCCAACCCACACTCACATAGAGACGAATCCCGAACCCGAATTTTATGTAAAAAGACTGGAGAACAACAATGACCTATGCGGAGTCTGCACAGAGTTGAAACAACTTTTTTTGATATCTTCTTATACGGGTGGAACCAAGGCTTTGGAGTAATAAAAGGTTGTATGGCATAATAAAAAGATCCTTTTTTTTACTTGAATTATTCCACTGTACCTGCCATGAGGTCTGTAAATTCCTTTTGGGAAGGTTTAACAGATCATATCCCTGACATTTATAATGCTTGTGGTCAACAGACTGGGAGATAACTGCCTGTTTTGAGTCAAGAGAGTCAGCACATTCATTTCCTACTATGCCACAGTGGCTTGGTATCCAAACTAAATGAACAATTTGATGGTTCTCGGCACAAGAGAGAAGAGATTTCCTAATTTGAAGCAAGATTGGACTGTAAAGTTTGCTCTTATATGGGTTCTGTTTCAGGGCCTGCAAGCATCTTAGGGAATCAGTGAAAATGACGCCAAAATGTATGTTATGAGACTCGATGTAAAGACAAGCCTCTAAAATGGCAACACACTCACCCGTGAAAACAGAGGATTGTGCAGGACATCTAAATTTTAAAATTATTTTTGAGTTTTGATAATATACTGCAACCCCAGTACAGCTAGAATTATTTAATTTGGAAGCATCTGTGAAAAATCTTTCAAAACCGAGCCATCGTTCACCAACCACCGCACTAAAAATAGAGTCCGCCGAAGCCGACGACTTAGTTATGCCAATGTCGAAAAAAATATCAGGTTTAAAATAAATTACGTTGTAGCTGAATGTAAATATGGGAAGTTTCGGGAATTGAGCGATAGGCGAGTCAAAATTTTTAAAATATCGAAATGATTTTATATAATGGGGATTTTCCTTATTATTCCAATAAGTGGATCTATTACAAAAAATAACCAACTTAATCGCTCTTTGTAAAAGTGGATGAGTTGATTTGGTTGAAACTCTGGTCCAAAATCTAGAAGCCAGATATTGTCTTCTTAAAGACAATGGTGGCTCAGCACACTCTACCTGTAATGCATTGATTGGCGAGGACTTCATACAGCCTGAAATGATCCGAAGACACTTAGCCTGTATCCCATCAAGCCTAGCGAGAGCGCCTTTGTTACAGGGAATCAAAAGAAACGATCCATAATCAAGAACACTTCGGATTAGGGCATTGTATACCAGCTTCATAGTATAGGGGTGAGCACCCCACCAGACACCAGTAAGTACTTTTAAAATGGGGATAATTCTTTCACATCTGTTGACTAAATAATTTATGTGGTGTAAGCCTATTAATTTTGAATCTAAAAAAACTCCTAGAGATTTTACTACAGAAACAACAGGAATACTATGCCCTTGGATAGTCAACGAGACCCGAGGGGTTAGTCTTCTACGGGAGAAAACCACCACCGAGCTCTTTGGTGCGGACAAGCTTAGACCATGTTGAAGAAGCCATTGATTCAGAGAGTCCAGAGAGACACAAAGGGACGTAGCAGCATCATCAATGGAATTATTAGAGACATACAGAGCAAGATCATCTGCATACTGTAGAATTTGGCAATCGTTGTTGAGGCATGTCCCTAAATCTGCTGTGTATAAATTGTATAGCAAGGGGCTTAAAACAAAACCTTGTGGTAAGCCCCTCCATGACAGTCTATGGCCGAATTTTTCGCCTGGAACCCTCAAAACCAATGACCGACCCATTAGTAAACTGCATATGGATTGTACCATCCTCGCCGGGAGTCTTAGCTGTTGTAATTTTTGCCTGAGGATGGGAAGAAGGACATTGTCATACGCAGAAGAAATGTCGAGAAAGGTAGCAACTACAGACTCATTTTTGGAAAATGACAAACGTATGTCTGAAATCAATACCCCAAAACTATCCATTGTACCAAGGCCTTTCCTAAAACCATATTGGGAGCTCTGCAGCAAGTCTCTGGATTCAACTATCCACTCCAAACGGTTCTTAATTAAATGTTCCAGTAACTTAGCAAAGACAGGTGATAAAGCCACAGGTCTAAATGAATTAGGATCATCAGCATGCTTACCCGGCTTTAAAAGGGGAATAATCACTTGAATCTTCCATTGAGAGGGAATCCAACCATTAATATAAAAAAAAATTACTAAGTCTAGGAAATAGTTTTTAGCCTTAGGGCCTGCATGTGTTATGAAGGAATAAACTATGCCATCAATGCCAGGAGCGGAGTCATGGACATAATTTAGAACCATATCAAGTTCCTGAAAGGAGAAAGGTGCATCAAAAGGGACCTCTGAAGAAGAGACTGGCGGCGGTAGCAGACATTCCGCCTCTGATGGAACGTAAGGAGATATTTTATCAAAGAATAATTCTGCGGTTTCTCGGGTAATTGAAGAGGACAAAGAAGAACTACAACCGTTTCTAAATCTGTTAATACTCCTCCAAACATCCGAGATGGGGGTGGTTGGAGATAATGATTCACAGAAGTGAGACCAACCAGCCCGTTTACTGTGGGACGCTTCTTGGTACTTCTTGTTTACTTCTAGATTTTGATTTGTTCCATAACTTGATTTCTGCAAGCCATCTTGTTTGCGCTGCGATGATTCCATCGAAGTAAATTTAGCCTCTAGGTAATCTAAGAATTCTTTTAATATAGGTAATTCTCGCGAGTTTTTGAGTGATTCGATGTAATCCGAATGTGTCACAGCGTCCAAATTTTGCGATAAAATATGTATCAATAGAGGATCCCAGCTACTGACATCCACTCCCATGTTCTTAATAGCGTGCAAACATTCAATTGTTACGTCATGGATCCTTTTCAATGGTGCTAATGATTGTTGTTGCATGTTCGGTAAGTTGAAGAGCATGTTAATGTGCGATGTAAATATAAGTTTTTGGTTATTATAGCGGTTATTGAGAATATCCCAACACACTATGTAATTGTCCGAGCTAATCTGTAAGTCTTTCAGCTTCTCCCTGGACCTTACTTTTCAAAAATTGCATTTTCTGTGCATTTGACAAGCATGTGTTGTTATGAATGGCCTCTGTGAATAGATCTTTAAATGGAATCCACTGATTGAATCTTCCGTAAAAGGCTGGTATTTCTAGCTTTGGTGTTGTTTTTTCTCGATAAGCTCCGGACCACATCTTGGTGTTTAAAACTTTCTTAAGGTCAATAAATTGACCTTCAAATCTCGTGTAGCGCTCTTCATATATTACGTTTCTGTCTCCGTTTAGCTCGCACTCTATCTCCCAATGGTGACTATCAATAGCAGACCAACGCGCTTGTAATGTTTGCAACGCATCCTGAAATTCCCATTTTTCAGTGATAAACTCCACTTGAATGTTGGCAACTGCTCTCATAAAAGCCTTGAAGTTCGCCGATTGCTTACGTAGCAGGTCGTCCAACTTGCTGTTACACCCTGTGTCCCTCTTGGTAGTACTCTGTTGTTGACGAGAAGGCGATGGGTCCCTGTTACTATTACTCTCCTCTGTGTTTCTAGATTCTTCTTCGCTGTTATGTTGTTCCTGTTTCTGTCCTGTTATATTCAAATTACTCACCTGTTCTTGTTGAGGTGTGCCTCCCGACGTTCCCGACTGCACCGACTGCACCGACGACTCCCCTGCAGCTCGTTTGGGCGTCGGTATTTGTTGATGTTGCAGACGAATCAACTCCTTAACTTCTCTACAACATTGCACAATTATATTGTATAAATCGGTAGTGAAATAAGAATGATTCATACTTACCTCTGTAGCTAAACGGTCATGGTTAAACTGGAATTCGCTCCAAAGGTTCTCCAGCATCTGCATCCGCCGTTTGAAGTAATCCGCGTTCTTTCTATCCCAGCCATCTTTCTTGATGTTGATGCCGATTTTCTTGATGTTTTCGTACAATTCGCGCTGATACTCGTATGTTCCTGCTGCTGACGTCATGTTGTCACTGGAAGAACTCGCGACGAATCTTGTTTTTGAAGTAGTAAACCGTGCTCCACACTCGTAGTTCTAGATACTGGTGCAACTTACGCGACGTCTCAATTGGTAACTGGGGATTCTCGCTTCTGAGAGGCCAGCCCAACCGATTCGCAACCGATGGAAAAGATGAAAATGTCACACAATATCCGGCTCGAAGGACCAAATTTTGGGGTTCGATGCCCAACAGTATAAATGTTCTGTATGTGTTATGTTGTGTAAGGTTATGTAATTGTTATGTTATGAATGAGTAGACGAACGTTTCAGTTGAGTCGTTTATTGTCACTACTTAAATTACATCATTGTTGAATTATTTATTGAATTGAGAAATGCACACCTAAACATAGCGATGTGCATTATGACGTGCCTACTCGTTCTAATTACTACAAAGGTCAATGTACAGCGTAGCTCGTACAGTACTTCTCCACAGAAAGAGATGTATAGGCACAGAAAATCCGTTTTGGCAGAACTTGACCATCAAAGGTTACAACACATGTTTCTGTTGGCTTCCACTCAGTAATATTGTCCCTAACAACTCTTTTATTTAACCGTCTAATTTTTTAAATGGGACCACAACCTGCTGGTACAGTTAAATATGATATTGCATCCTCATCTGACATGTCAGTAGGGATACCACTGACAACGCCCATACGAGTTATGTTAAAAGATGGGATAGCAGCTTCAAAAGAGTGTTTGCATAAAAGGCGTTTAACTATAAAAGAATTTGCATCCTGAGGGGAAGCAAACTCAACAGAAACACGATTTCTGCCAACTCTTTTCACACCATCACGGACAATGTTATTGATATTATTTTTAAATAGGAAAAGACCGAAATAAATTGGATGAAGAGTGGTGCCAGAGTTGGGTTGGGTTTCCTGGCGAAAAACATGTACTATATATGGGCCTTCATCTAAGGCTGAGTATTTAACACGTCCTACATGACTTCTGGGTTGTTTGGAAGGCCGGTCTGAAATGGTATCTACATTTACGGGATGCTTACGGGACTGGGATAAGGAGGTTTGGGAATCTAGGTTGCAAACGACATCGGTAAATTGACTCAAGGGGTTTGTTGGTAATAAGCCGGGAATGGCGGGAAGAGACGAAATGTCAGGGGGGTCAGGAGGTTCGTTTTTATCCATATTTCAGGATAATATTGGACGCTGTGATAATAAAAACCTACGATACGAACCTTGGATGAAGTTATTAGTAAGAAAACACTAAAACAAACACAATAACAAGACACAAATAACACAGAAAAAGCCAAAATTCACGACACACGTTTAACCTGAACACACTCCGTGGCGGGAAAAAAACCGTTAGTCCAGTTGTCACCATTGTGTGGGCAGCCCACACAGTGACAGGTGTCAGGTGGCTTTCTGGCTCTCGGCGTATGTAACACAGTACTTCCCGAAACAACCATGTTCTGAGAGTACCTGCGTCAGCCGGAAACTGAGGGCACACTACTTATAGGCCTGTAGAACTAATAAACTAGCTTATTTGCTAGCAAATACTAGAAACTCTTAATAGTTTCTAGTATTTGGTAGCAAGATAATACTTACACAGAGTTAGTAACTAATCCCGTGTATACTTACCGTCCAGCCTCAGCAATCCAATTTCTGGTAATACTGATATTCGAAGGATATTCTTGATTAAGTTTCCGCGTGATTTAGTATTGTAAAGCACGAAACATCTACACAAACTATAAAACTATCAATAGTGGGATTTTAACATATAAACCTATAGATCGTGGTTTTATCATAATATTATAGATAAATAAATAAAATGTTTATTTGTCACAAATAATAGATACAATGGAATAAGCTTAATCTATGGTTTTATATAACATACTAAGAGGTACTGGAACTGGTACCCAAACTAGGCTGATATCGGTATTTTGGGAGACAGTGCTCAGTCAAATTATATGACACTGTAGACATTATAATGAATGTCGGTTATAAAGGTACGTTATATAATTTTATTTTGGAGAATGCTCCAGTAACACGTATTCACTGTGTCGGAGCTCGAACGTAAAGGATTTATAAAAACGCACAGAAAAATATTACTACAAATACACAAAAATACATAAAAGTTTATCTTAACTGAACGTTTACTTAAAAAGTACAAAAAAAATTGCAGAAATCAAATCTAAAATAGGCTTGGCTACCAAAATGAGTATTATTGTTAAAACCATTGGATGAGAAAGAGTCGTGCTAAAAAAGACCATGATGTACGATGGGCGGTGACAGGTGTGCTTTCTCAATAAATATATATAATTCTATATACCTACTTAAATAATATATGTATACCTAAATATAAGCCTGTGGTGATATAAATAATAATTGAATTTGAGCTGTGAGATCTAGTCTAAAACGTTCAAATCGTCCCGCCAGCGTTTTCAATCAAATTCCCGTCAAATTTAATTATTATTACATATTACATTAATAGATATCACTATTCCAGGTCCAATATGGTATCCAATCATTGGAAGCAGCTATATTCTGCAAAGAATGACTAAAAAATATGGATCCGAATGGAGAGCATTTTTAGAATTGTCAAGATCATATTCTACAAAAGTTTTGGGTATAAAGACAAGCACAGAACTATTAACAGTCTTGTTTAGCGAGAAGCATGTTCGTCAAGCATACAATGATACTGTATTTGATGCTAGACCACAGAACTATTTTTCAAGATTACGTTGTTTTGGGAATAAAAATATGGGTAAGATGAAATAATAATAATAATAAATATTTGGGACAGTTTACACGGCAATATCAATACCCTAGAACAAGCTCTTAGCGCAGTTTGTACTATGGGTACTAGAAAATGGATATTATATAATTATTTTTAATTTATACGTTATTTAACGCTAATATGCTCGGGGCTATTATGTTCTAGGTATAACTTTTGCTAATGGTGACTTATGGAAGGAACATAGACAGTTTGCAGTGAAAAACTTGAAACATGTCGGCTATGGCAAAACTGCTATGGAAAAGGAAATACAAAATGAACTGTCTCGATTATTGATGTATATAAACAAAAACGATGGGGAACCAATAAATTTGGTTAATTTACTAAGTGAATCAATTATGAATGTACTCTGGAAATATGTGGCAGGTAAGTTTAAATTAAAACGGAAATAATAAAAATAACTAAAATAAATAAAAATAGCTATGTTAATAAAGAACGTCAATCCATTCCATTTAAGCTGAGTTGATTAAAATGAAACTGTACTTCATTATTATACACAGTGACATCACGGCTGAATTAAGTCTTATCTGTTGACGAGAATCTGGTGGACCTCGTGGACGTTGTCGTCCTCGTCTTGATGGTAAACAGATTTAATAGACATTTATGTTTATGTATAGACAGACATTTGACCTAGTATTATTTCGTTAAGCTTAGAAACTTAACGAAATAATACTAATACAAATGTTTGGTTTAGAAACCACGACATTATTTGATGCTAAAATAGACCTTTGAAAAAGCCTAGAACTTTCTAAATTTTTATGTCTGCGTATCTTGAATCCAATTTAGTATTACTTTAACGACCTGGCAGTGATATTTTGGTACTTCTCATTATTGCTGTCGATTTGATTTGATTTTCATTTGCCAATATTTAAAATCCATTCTACAAAAATCTACAACTAGACCTGGGCCGAAGCCTTTGAAAACTATAAAAAGTGAAACAAAATTATAGTAGGATCAAACCCATTGAAAAAGGAAGAGAATATAACAAAAATGAAAGAAAAAATAATTTACGGGCGATCTGAGGTCGGGAAGTGGATGTGTGTGCGTTTTTAAGGGTAAAAAACGGTTTTTCTCGATTTTCGGAAAAACTACAAGTCGTATCGAAAAAAATTAAATTGCAAAGTTGTAGGTAATAAAAAGATGTACAACTTTTGTATTTACACTTTTTCACATAACCTCAGAATTTATGTGAAAAATTCAAATTATCAATTTTTCGTTTTTTATTTTTATCTTATACAAATAAGGTACTTTTTTTACAATTTAGTGAACAGTTGTCTTTTTATGTTCCAAACACACTGTAATTTTTTTAAATTTAAAATATTGTTTTTTTTTTTATCTTATTTTGACTAAATATCGAAAAAGCACCCTAATTTTCAATCGAAAAATCTCACGTCAAAATATCTGCTTTTTTTATAAAGACGGTAGGCTATTTGTCCGTTAAAATCTCTATTATCCAATGATGTAAAAAAAAATATTTTACTATGGTAATTTTTGTAAGAAAATGCAATAAAACGAATAATAATTTCGTTTATTTTGTATAAAGTTTAGTTATACTCATGATAAAACTGTAAAGGCATTATTAATTTGATTTTGTCTTTTCAGATCATCAGTATAGATGAATCTGTTTATAATCTGCAATAAGGCAGATGATAACCAAGTGTATGAAATAAAAAAAGCAGCTTTAAATCGTTTAGTGGGGTCTAGCAAGAAAATCATCTACAATAAAATTTTTCGATCTTTTGCATTTTCTGAGAACATTTTCCATAGTAATGTATATTTTTTTTACATTGTTAGAAAATAGAGATTTCAACGGACAAAAAGCCTTCCGACATTTAAAAAATTTTTATATTTTGACGTGAGATTTTTCGATTGAAAATTAGGGTGGTTTTTCGATATTTAGTCATAATAAGGTGAAAAAATAAATATTTTAAAACGAAAATAATACTGTTTGTTTGGGACTTAAAAAGTAATTATTTCCCAAATTTCGTGACAAAAAAAGATTTTTTGTAAAAGATAAAAATAAAAAACAAAAAACTTGGTCATTTGAATTTTTCACATGAATTTTGAGGTTATGTTAAGTGGAAATACAAAAGTTGTAGATCTTTTTATTACCTACAACTTTGCAATTTAACTTTTTTCCATAGGACCTGTGGTTTTTCCGGAAATTGAGAGAAACAGTTTTTTACCCTTAAAAACGCACACCCATCCACTTCCCGACCTCAGATCGCCCGTAAATTATTTTTCCTATCATTTTTGTTATATTCTCTTCCTTTTCCGATGGGTTTCATCCTACTATAATTTTTTTTGGTTTCATAAATTATCGACCCTGGTCTAAACTGGCTCGGCTCATATACAGTCGTGGTCAACTAATTAAGGACATTCAAGATAGTGAAGGGCTATAACCGGTTATGTACATATAAATATAAAGTCCTATTGATTTCTCAGCACCTATTATTTGCATAATGTGATCCGATTATTATGCTATAAATGGCTGTAAATAAAAGATTAAATAAATAGAAAAAGTATTTAATATCAAAGATTAAACATGTATTAAATATTAAGGTACAATTCTGTAGTGGACATTTAATTAAGGACAGTAAAGTATAATGAAAAATACAGTTAAACAAAACTTATAATGTGCAGTGTTATAATATCTTTAACAGCTCCATTTTATTACGTGTAAAATCAGTACCCAGTAGCAAAACCTTTGTTAGTAATTACCGCTTGACACCGATGTGGCATAGACATTATCAGTTTCTGACATGTTTCGACAGGAATGTTTGCCCATGCCTCACAAAAAGCTTCATGAAGTTCATCCAAATTTGTATTACGATAAGTGGCAACTTTTTTCTTGATTTCGTGCCAAAGGTGCTCAATTGGGTTGAGGTCCGGGCTATTTGCTGGCCAATCTAGCACCGATACAGACTGACTGTAAGAAACGACTTGACTGAATGGGCGGTATGTTTCGGGTTGTTATCCTGCTGAAACGTCCATATAATAGGGAGATGCTCCTCAGCATAGGGAAGCATAATTTCTTCTAATATTGCCTTGTATTGATGTTGGTCTAAGTTACCCTGAACTTTCCTCACAGGTCCCACTCCACGTCCAGAAAATGAACCCCACATTTTAATGTTTCCACCGCCATGTTTCACCTGCTTTTTGTGAATCTTGGATTAATTTCCGCTTTTACAGGACACCGTTCATATTGCCTTCCATCTGAAGAAATCAAATTAACCTTGGTCTCGTCAGAGAAAAGTACATGTTGCCATTGGGCGTAGGTCCAATGTCCATATTTACGTGCAAACGCCAAACGAGCATTTCTATGTTCTTTCTTCAACAACGGTACTTTGCGAGCCACTCTTCCGAACAACCCTGCTTCTACCAAACGTCGTCAAACGGTTCTCGCAGATACACCGGCTCTTTCGTTAGCTAATTAAACACGAAGTGTTTGCTTCGTGTTTAATTAAAATAGAGCCTAGAAACGGATCTTTCTTAGCTAACCTGGTTATCATTATATCTTCTTGCGGAGTCGTTTTTCTCGATTTTTTTGTTCTGGACACATTTAAAGCTGTGTTATAGCGCTTGAAATGTTGCACTGCATTGCATACCATAGTTTTTGAACAATTTAAATGTTGTGCTATCCTTCGGTTATGACCAACCACGCTCGACAAACTTCATGATAATTTTTCGTAGTGTTGGATCGCAACTTTTATTTTTGCCCATTTTTCTTCAAAATAATTCTCAAAACTTAAAATAAAAATCTGGATTGCCGCCAAAACGACCACGAAAAAATAAGAAAAGAAACAAAAAAGTATTAAAATTCCAATTTTGAAATTAGAACGCAATACCTCAGTGTCCCTAATTAAATGGCCAGCCAGCATTCTTTGAACAAATAGCACTATGATAATTTATCAGCTATACTGTAAAGAGGTTTAATGTTTAAGAAGTTGTTATTGTTTGTGTAATCGCGCACATAAATGACTAATTACACTTACATGTAAAAGATAAGGAATATTGTTAAGACTCGTTGGAAAATAAAAAAATAATTCACAATTTGGCTTAACTAGAGATTGTCCCTAATTAGTTGACCACGACTGTATATATATTTTCGGTTAAATAAATTTTCTCAATTTCTCTCCATATTAATAAACGTTGACTGCATTTTCTTCTGTTTTTATGTGATAACCGCCAATGTCTACCTGATGTCGGAGCATAAAATTGTTACACCGCCGAAAAGCTTATTGTCATTATCAGGCTGTGGCATGACCCACTGACTCAGATGGAATTAACAGCTTTACAAAATATTTATAACTTTATGCTTTGTAACCTTTAAAATATCGAAATGGAACATGCAAAAAATTAAAGTTAAAATTCTTGTTGTAATCCCTAAAATTTTCATTGTAGGTATTCCGATAAACCGTTTCGAAACCTATTTGATACTAACTTTAAGATAGACTTATGCAATACAAATTACTGAAAACGGTAATTATCTAGCAGTTTTTACTTAAAATTTGAAATTGTGGACCGATTCTATAAATAGTAATATACATATAAATAAATATTTGGGACATTTTACACAGCTCGATCTAGTCCCAAACTAAGCAGAGCTTGTGCTCGATGGATGGGTCTTGTGATGGATACTAGACATTGCATAATATAATACTTACCTATTTTACTATACCAGTGCTCCGCGAGGAAACTTGGGGGACTGTCACCCTTATACTGCCAACCCAACTATTCCTCTTTCGTTTTAAAGGGTCGGCAACGCGCAAGTGATACCCCTGTTGTTGCAAGCGTCTATAAGCTACGGTAACCATCCGGTGGGCCGTATGCTAGTCTGCCAACTTAGTGGATTAAATAAAAAAAAAAAAAAACAATTACAATCTAGTTTTAGTGCCTACGTAAAAAATGACACCTTTAATATTTTTTTTTATCTCAATTCAATCTTAATTTATTCGCATTTGACGTTCACTAAAATACTATTTATCATTTACGAGACACTAAACTAGATCGGAATATTTTGAACATTTTTTAAGTCCTGGAAGTACCCTTCTGAAGGCTAGTATAAAAATGTTCATCGATAATTGAGGTAAAGGTGACATATTTAACATTTGTGTCACTGCAACTGGCCCGATATAAAATTGTATGATATAAGAATTACCATCAAAACTTTACATACATAGTTTTATCTGGTTCTATAAAGATTTGTTTTATTTCTAGGTGAACGTATAAAAGAAGATAAACTGAAATATTTACTGGATCTTTTTAGACAGCGAGGAGAAGCTTTCACGGTTGCCGGAGGCTTGTTAAATCAAATACCTTGGTGCAGATTCGTTATACCCGAATTGAGCGGATATTCATTAATAAAAAAGTTGAATCGAGAAATTTCCAAAATCATTGAGGTACTTTTTTTTTTTAATACGTTGTGTTATAATAATATGCTTTACTTTGAAGTATCAAAAAAAAACAATATAATGTAGATAACATTTACAATACAAATAAAATTAAATATTATACTACCTATATAGATAAAAATAAAATGCTATTCGTTCGTAAGCGCATCACTTGAGAATGGCCAGACCGATTTGGCTATTTAATCTATTTTAATGTTCGTAATAGTCCGAATAAAGTTTTTGGGGAAAGAACAATTGAAAAAGTTGCAGAAAATAGGGATATAAGGAAAAGCTGAAAGTATTATTTCCATGGGTTTTTTGTATGATAAGGACCCGACAGACGTTATTCTATCTAGTCTTAGCTATTGAAATAAAACTACTTTTTATGGATTTTATCGCATACATTGATATTATTAATCCCGACGTTTCGGATTAGCGTCCATGGTCACGGGTAGACTTAGGTGGTGGGCGTCTTGATGAAATAATGACTGACAGCTACCCTACATTTTTATTGTTACATGATCAGTGATATTTATTACTAATTATTAATTAATACTAGATGGAGCCGGCATTTCCTAGCTGACGACCTTTGAGAAGAAACGCCGAAACAAACTCAGAGAATCTTGGTCTCTTTTAAAATAACAATATTCAATGATCATGTTTTTGTTTTTTAATATTTTTTATTTCAATGTATAATATTCGCGTAAATGTCAGAAATTAATAATCTTAGCTAGAAAATAGTTCTTTTGTATTTATTACGATTCAGGGATTTTAATTTATAATACTAACATACATTTTTTTCTTCTGTGGGTAGTTGCAAGGTGAACACAAAGAAAAGTTACTCTGTATTTAAAACTTATTATTTATTATTTCGTGACATTTTTTATAACATTTAATGATATTTTTCAAAAGTTAAGTCTATTTACCTGCTGGTACAGTGTTATCCTGTCGCTATATCCTCTATTTGCTTAAAAAAATTAACACAATGGATGCACTCAAGAACACTCTAACTGAGGTAACTGAAATGTTCTACTCGAAGATGTCTGAATTTGAAGGAGAACTGCAGAATGCCTCTTCTTCACCCAGCACTACTTCAAGCTTAGCAGCAGAATTTTCACTATTCAGAAAATTTATTACTCAAGCTCTCAGCAGTCTCCAACAGCAAGTGGAGATACTTGCTCGCGGAGTGGACACCCTGGAAATGCGTAGCCGTAGAAAAATCCTTCTGCTTCACGGAATCACTGAAGAACAGAATGAAAATACAGAAAAAATACTCGTTGATGTGATCCGGAATAAGCTAAACTTGAATAACTTTGCTCAAACTAACATTAGTCGTTGTCATCGAATGGGTCGAGCAGTGCCCAATAAAACCAGGCCCATCCTATTCAAGCTGGGGAGTCTGGCCGTCCGTGATGAAGTCTGGTTCTCCAAAGCAAAGTTGAAGGGCTCGGGCATCACGGTATCGGAGTTTCTGACCAAAGGTCGCCACGATGTTCTCTTAGCAGCGAGACAAAAATTCGGCGTAGCGAAGAGCTGGACCAAGGCGGGGTATGTTTATGTTCTCGGCCCTGATGGTACGCGACTGCGGGTTGAGACACTTGCCGAACTAAATAGAATTGCGTCGGATCCCGTCGAGCCCAATCCATTACCGGCTGCTGCAGCGAAGACAACTACGAACACGAAAGTTAAGCGTGCTGCGTCTGGTCGAAAGTAATATTATCCATTGTTATTAACTTGTAAGGCAATGTCCGGGTAACTTTATACTTATTTGTTTGTCACTTTTGTACGTATACCGCCACTTTTTATAAAATTACAAAATTATTAAATTTAAACACAACTGACAGTACTGATACTGACACTTGACAGTTGAACAATCAATAAAGTAGTGATGGATAATTAAAAATAGTTATCCATCACTAGTATCTATGGTTTAGTATGGAACCATAGATACTAGTGACAGCGCGTCCCAAGTAAAGATTAGTAATGAGATGATATTTTTTTTTTTTATATTGAGTTACTTAATATTATATGTAGTTTTATACTCGGACTCGGACGTTGCAAGATTTATTTGTTTCGGTTCATTTAATATATATATATATTTTTTTTTACCTATTGCACTAAACCGGCAGGTGGACAAATTTTTGATATATTTAATTATTATTATTATTTTATAGTCCCATTATTTTTATTGGGATCTTATTATTATTATTTATTAGTTTGTATTTATTATTATTTCTTCCGATTTTGATAGTGATGAAGAACATTTTTATTCTTTATCCAGTCACGACGATAGTTTTATAAGCATTCCTTCACTAGCCGACACACTGACAGCCCAGTTTTCTGATGTTCCCAAAAATTTCAATGTCGTTCATATAAATGCTCAGAGTATTCCGGCCCATTTTCCTGATATGCTGGCGAGCTTTGACTGTAAACATATTCATGCTATTCTTATTTCAGAGTCATGGCTCAAACCATGTCTCCCGTCAACTTCTTACAATTTACCCGGCTTCCAACTAATTAGAAATGACCGCATGCTTGGTGGTGGTGGTGGTGTTGCCATATACCTCCGAACGAACATTCCTTTCACTGTCATTAATACGTCAGCACAGCCTCCGCCACCAAATGCTGGAGAACATCTGTTTCTCGAAGTAGAAATAAACCAATCAAAATTACTTCTTGGTGTGTACTATTGTCCTTCTTTACGTGTCAATTTCTTCTCTTCTTTTGAAAGCATCTTAGAGACGTTAATCCCTTCTTACAGTCATAGCATAATCATGGGTGACTTTAACACCTGTCTCCTTAAGCAAGATTATAGCTCTTCCTCCCTACGTTCTTTACTAGATTCTTGTAATCTGTCCATTCTTCCGCTTAATTCTACTCATCATTTTCCCAATTCTAATCCCTCACTTCTAGACTTGATTATCGTTTCTTCTCCTAATCGCGTTGCTAAGCACGGGCAGTGTTCAGCGGATGCTTTTTCCTATCATGACCTCATTTTTCTTTCCTATAAAATTAGTTTTCCTCAAATTAAACCCAAAACTCTTATGCAGCGTAACTTTGGTGCTATTAACTTGAATGACCTTTGCGAGGATGCTCGCCATATAGACTGGACTCCTCTCTTTGCCTCCTCTTCAGTCGACGAACAAGTCAATTTGTTCACGACTTCACTAGTAGATCTGTACGACCGACACGCACCAGTTCGAGCAGTTAAAGTGAAGCATTTACCGTCGCCATGGCTCACTGACGATATAAAAATATTAATCCATAAGAAAGCGGTGGCTAAATCAAAGTACAAGTGTCGATCATCGGATTTGAATAAAGAAAGATATGCCAAAATTCGTAATCAATGCAATAAGATGTGTAGGGATGCGCAACGCCAACATATCCACAACTCTGTTCAAAACGGAGATCCAGCAAAAGTCTGGAAATTTCTAAGATCAATGGGGGTCGGGAAATCTCGCCAAGAAACCATTCCTAAAGAATTAGATCTCAACCTACTGAATCAACATTTTACTACTTCGTCTAGTTTTGATATGACAACTAAACTTAACACTTTGAATTGTCTTTCATCTCTTCCCACCCCCTGTTATTCCTCGTTTTCATTTAGTGTATTCTCCGCATGTGATGTTAAAAAGGGCGTGGTATCAATTACCTCCAACGCAGTTGGTAGTGACTGTATCAGCCGTAACATGGTTCTCCCTGTGCTTGACATTATCCTTCCCGTTATCTGTCATATCCTGAATTTTTCCATCTCTAGTGGCGTCTTCCCATGTACATGGAAAGATGCTAAAATTTTTCCACTACCAAAAAAATCCAACCCAGCATCCTTTTCTGAATACCGTCCCATATCCATTGTTCCATTCTTATTCAAAGTCCTCGAACGGCTAATATATAATCAACTAAGCTCTTTCCTCTCCACAAACAACCTCCTTAACTCCTTTCAATCTGGTTTTCGCCCAGGGCATAGTACAACCACAGCTCTTGTCAATGTTACGGAAGATATCGGATCAGGCATGGAAATTGGGAATCTAACGGTAATGGCATTGCTAGATTTTAGTAATGCCTTTAATGCCGTTGATTTCGATATTTTGCTTGGTATTCTACGCTCTATTAACATATCTCCATCGGTGATTGACTGGTTTCGTAGTTACCTGTTCGGCCGCCGGCAATGCATTTGCATTGAAGAATCATTTTCTTCTTGGAGCTATACCTCTGCCGGCGTTCCACAGGGTGGCGTTCTATCTCCACTTCTTTTCGCAGTTTTCATAAACACTATTTCCGATAAATTACTTTCTTCCTACCATCTTTATGCTGATGATTTGCAGATTTACTGCCGGGCTCCCCTTGGAAACTTGTCACAAGCGGTTTCCACTATAAATAAAGATCTGGCTTGTATTGGCGACTGGAGTAAGAGGCATGGACTTACGGTTAACCCCGCGAAGACGCAGGTTATTGTGGTAGGTAGTTCCAGAACCGTCTCAAGAATTGACTGGTCAACTCTTCCCCAAGTTTCTTTTGACAATATTGCAATCCCTTTTAGTGATAAAGTTAAGAACTTGGGGATATATATCGATAAACATGTTTCCTGGACCACTCAATTACAAGAAGTTAGTCGTAAATTATATGCATCTGCAGCGAGTCTGAAAAGGCTACGCAACTTCCTGCCTATCACGACCAAAGTTGCGCTTGTTCAATCACTCCTTCTACCCATCCTTGATTATGCTGACGTCAGCTATCTTGACCTTACTGAAGAGCAACTCGATAAACTTGAGCGTCTCCAAAATTTTTGTATAAGATTCATATTTGGTTTACGCAAATATGACCATATTTCAGAATTCAGAGTTAAGCTTAAGTGGTTGCCAATTCGCCTTCGCCGGAATGCTCATATTCTTTCTCTGCTCTATAATGTACTTTTTCAACCTTCTACCCCTTTCTATCTTAAAGAACGTTTCGAGTTCCTTGGCGACACGCACACCCGATTCTTACGGTCATCGGATAACTTGAGACTCAAGATGCCAATGCACTCCACAACTTTTTTTGATAAATCTTTTTCAGTACAGGCTGCTCGTTTGTGGAATGCGTTGCCAGTGTCGATAAGGCGAGCACAATCATTACCAGTTTTCAAAAGGCTTGTGAAGGAACATTTCTTGTCTCTTTAACAATGTCACTTATTCATCGTAGTTCATTCGCTCCTCTTGCTGTTTATAATTTTATATATATTTATATATGTATATATTATAGATGTTATATATTATGTTTATTATTATTATTATAATAAGTATATAATAAATAATATAATATATAAATATTTTTGGGACATTTTACACAACACTATCTAATCCCAAACTAAACAGAGCTTGTACTATGGGTACTAGACAATGGATATAATACTTATATACTTTTTTTTTTGTAAATACATACTTATAATACATAAGAAACACCCAGACAAACACAAATACTCATGTTTTACCCACACAAATATTTGTGTCTTGTGGGAATCGAACCCACGACCCCATGATCAGCAGTCCGGCACACGAACCACTAGACCACAGACGTCGTCAAATATCTTAAGATATTAAGTCTTTCTAAATTTCTGCACCATAGTAAACCCCATTTCTAGTTCTGTTCCGATATGTCCATCCAAAGGTTGCCTGGAAGAAATCGCTGTTTGCGATAAGGCCGCCCATTGTATATTATATTAAGTTGTGTCCTCATATAATGTATTTTTAACGGTGTACAATAAAGTATATATAAATAAATAAATAACATACCTACTAGATTTTTTAAAATATCTTCAATGTACATACAGACTTATCTTTTTTACAATTTTATAATAGTATAGATAACTCAATCCGAAAGTGGTAAATGCTTATTGGATGTAGGTACAGTTCTTTGATTCCTTCATACAAGATCTGTTGCACAGTGCACTTGTTTCATGATGAGTGAATATTTTATTACTACCCCAAAACATTCTCCATTCGGATCGCTACATAATTATATTGCTAGGAAGCACTATTTCATTTCAGGAGGCTATTGAAAAACATAAAAATAAAGAAGTGGAAGGCAATGATTTTATGTATTTGTTCTTGGAAGAGGTTTATGCGAACAAAAAACAATCGTTTACAGGCAAGTAACTTATATTTTAGTTTAGGAAACTCTAGCCATGGAAGTTCCTCTTATTAGCTTATTTATTTTATTTCCAGAGGAGCAGTTGAAAATAGTATGCTTAGACTTACTCATTGCGGGGTCAACCACAAGCAGCAACGTACTTGGTTTTGCTCTTCTCAGGGCGTTGAAATCTCAAGAAATACAACAAAAAATGTATAATGAAATAAATACAGTAATAGGAGACAGAACACCTGGTTGGAATGACAGTGACAGGTTAGTTAGCATATCCAGGCTAGTACTCGTATTAGACACCAGAAAATAGAAAAATAATTGCGTTCCTGTAAACAGTACTAATGATTTCGGTACATGTATATACAACATACGGTTGCCGCAGACGAAAAATATATTTAGTCAATCGATCTTATTTCTGGGACGACTCGCTTTCTCCACGTTTTCACATACAAACTAACAAACTTTGAAATAAATGTTGTGTTACAAACTAAGAACAAAATTACAAAAAATAGATCTAGCAAAATGTTTTACTGACTGTGTCTGTTCTGAGCAGAGCTTGGTCGCCCATAACAAGACAATGAAATAAGACAAAGGCTTTGGTTTTTAGAAACATCGCGGTTATATTGTGTATATCTAATTCTGTGATGCATCTACGAAATCCTGTTTTTACGATACGGGACACATTTGCGTATTATGTATTATTTATTCATATATTGTCGGTGTTGCCCTACCTTCTAATGTCAAGAAACTGACTAATGACCCCTACGAGTCTCAGAATTCTTTCTTGTTTATAAAATTAATATCGCATAGAATTACAACGTTTAACTTAGATTTTTTTTGTTCTTGATAGCGACATCTTTCACGACTTTCACGACGATGTAAACTGTGCTCTTCGTGTTACTTTTTTTCATTCATTTGACGACTATATTATACTCCATCTCAAATTAGAGCATCTTCTAAAGCGCTGTCTATAAAAGTAGTCTTCAGATACTTTAAGACAGGAACCTCGAACATTCATGCGACTGCTATGATTATAAATTCCATAGGTGGTGTAGTAAACTTCTCTCGATTTAGTTCCATTTTGTCTTCTTAGCAAAAATCTCTGTGATATTCTCAAAACTGTTCAGAAGGAGGAGTTTTAAGTTGTTTTAGCTCTCTCCTCGAATAAGAATAACCATCGTATCATTCGAATAATATTTTAGTGAGATGTACCAAACGTGACAGGTAAGTGTAAACACTGATCTGCCACGGTTGCAATTTCCGTGTTTGCTAGTGTACCAATATTAATATTGGTACATTAGCAAACACGTAAGTTTTTAAATGAAGTTTGATTATTTGATTATGTGGCTGAAACTCACACACACTGTAAGAAAATCACATGTAAGAAATCATGCAATGACACGTAACATATTTAACAATTTCTAATAGAGAAATGCATAACATACGATGTAGTTAATTGATATGATCGTTTCTATGATATCGACGCGGATTCCTACGCATTCATACAACATACGCTTTTGCAAATATCTCCGATGCGCTACTTGAATGACAAGTTATTTGCCGTGTTGGAGTTGTGGTTTTGTTTGACGTACCAGATGCAAAAATAACAATATGTTTATCATCAAACACCTTTGATGATTAACATATTGTAACAAGGTTTCGTCTCACGAAATAAAGAGAAGTAAAAATCCTTCAAAGATGTACATGATTTATTGTTTGCATTCACGTTTTTTATCTACAAGAAACGTAACGTAAATTGTTTATGTTTGAGATGAATTGACGACATTTACATTTTAGATCCAAACAGAATCAACATATAGTTTTATTGCACTCAGTTTTTAATGCGAAAGGTGATATCAGCCTTTTATCCTCGCCTGACCATGGTAATATTTTTACGTTTTTTTTTCAGCCTCATTTATATTTCAGCTTTCATACAAGAAATATACAGATATTATACTGTAGTTCCTATGGGGGGACCTAGATCAGTGCAAAATGATATTTCTTTGGACGGATATGTAATACCTAAAGGTACTACAGTAGTCATGTCTATGGGTGATATTTACTACGATCCAGAATTGTGGGACGAGCCAAATGTGTTTAAACCTGAAAGGTTTATTGATGGAAGTGGAAAGTTGAAAATTTCCGAATACATGTACCCTTTTGGATTAGGTAGGTACCGATGAGCTTGTACGATTAACACGTTATCAGTCCAGTGACACCAATGTGGGCTCACTGTAAAATTTGATGGCACTTCCGTGCCCCCACATGGGGGTCACGGGATTCATACTACTTCGAATAATATTTGCAGGTTGGACTTATGAATAAGTTTATGAAATACATTGGACTTATGAGAGAAGACAAAATTCCTAGGTAACATGAAAAAAAAACATACCACAATTTTTTTCCTGCGGTCAGAAAGAGTCCGTGCCCCCACAAAAATGTTTTTTCGTAAATAATATTTTATCCTTTTATCTATTGTACTAAAATATTTAAAAAAACGAATTCGACATTATCTAAGTTGGACTTGAGGGGTCGATTAAAAATTTTGTTGGGGGGACTGTAAACGCCTACACTACAAGTGTATACACACTGTGAAGCGATGAGAAATCGCGCCTAGCCAGGCAAGTGACTGATGACCTAAGTGTAAATTAATTAAATTCATGTTGCCAACTGTACCCACATCATGGAAGTTTTACATCATAAAATAAATTACTCTACGTAAATAAGAAAGAAAACAAATGATTTGTCCCGTGACGCATGTTTGTGAAAAGTAATAACACGTACATAAGTACATAATAACAAGGGAAACCGATATAATTACCGATAGAAAAATTATTTTATTATAACTGTCGCGTTTTGTATTCCATTGTATTGTATTTAGTATTATTTATATATTGTATTTATTCTATTGTATTCTATTTAATATTTGTAAATGTACTCTAATTTTTACATTGTTATTATAAAGATAGTAGAAGGAGTCATTGTCATTTCCTAACCTTGGTGACCAATGTAATTACTATTTCAGGTCGTAGGCGCTGCCCTGGGGACTCCTTAGCGAAATCATTTATATTCATCACGTTAGTAGGTATACTCCAGAAATACAGGATCCAAGCCAGCGGTGAAAAAGCGCCATCGGACGTCCCAGTGATAGGTATATTGTCATCGCCAAGACCATACACTGCACGGTTTACGTTGAGGAAATAGAAATGAGTGAAGCTACGAATATGTGTTTGAAGATATTGAATTAAAGATAAATTGATTTATAATGCGTTTCTTTATTTGTGCATTTGAACTCTAGCATATACACAGTATTTAGGGTTAAGAGGCAAAATTTAAATGTTCTAGAGTAATATTTTGGTATTAAATTTTACATTAAAATACTGAAAAAAAAACTTAATTCTTTTTTTTTAATTCAGCTGGATTTCACGATCGATTACATACATTTTAATAGCATAACCGTGACATCCGGTTCACGTTTATAACCATGGTTAAGTCTCGACCAAGTTACCTTTTTAGTAAAAATTATGATCAACCGACAGCAAGCATGTGGTGTATCTTCAAAACAGTTGAAACTTATTGGGAACCACTAGAAAGTATATTCTATCAGATAAAAGGGAACTGCCTCGTTGGTCATTTGGTCCTAAGCGCGACTGCTACGCTAGAGATCTTGGGTTCGATTCCTAAGTCGGGCATTGTTATTTGGTTGTTCTATGAAAATTGTCAGTAACGGCTCAGAGTTTGGATTCGTGCCTGTTTAATGGCAATAGGCTCGCCCCCTATTACATGGGAGTGTAGTAGTACATTGGTGCACCTCTGCCTAACCCTTCGGGGAATGCATGCGTGAGGTCACACAAACATCACAAAATAAGTTTACATAAAAATGTCGAATTGAGTACCGTCTCATTTTACCCATTCATATTTCATATCCTACTGATATTATAAATAGTTTTATTTGTTATTCAATCATGCAAAAACAGCTGACACCGCGACCGGGAATAACATACCTATAGGCTACTTTTTATCACAGAGAAATGTGGGATTATCCCGGAAATCCAGAGAAAAACTACTATAGGAGAACTAGGTAGGTAATTACGGGATTTAAATGAAATTTTATTCACAAATAGTATGTAACCGGGAATAACATAAATGTAGGCTTTTTATCCCAAAAAATGTGTAAATTTCCTGAAGTCTTGGAAAACTGATGTAGGAGATTTGCTTAGGGGAATTTAATTGAATTTCATAAACAATTAGTATGTGACCAGGAATAACAAATAGGCTACTTTTTATACCAAAAAGTCCGGAAATCCTGGAAAACTGATAAGCACTGCTTACGGGATTTGAATGTCATTTTGTACACAAATAGTAGGTATGTGACCGGAAATAACTGCGGGAATTTCCCGGAAATCCCAGGAAACTGATATAGGAGAACTAACGGGACTTCCGAACTTTGATAGTTGACAGCGGCTATATTGTTGAAGCTACCTCTGTCAAATTGGCTGTCTTTTATTCAGTCTGTTTTGCCCGGTTTTGCCAAATCACCATACTTAACTTACTCGATTTTAATGATTTTTAGAGTTCCGTACCTCAAAAGGAAAAAACGGAACCCTTATAGGATCAATTTGTTGTCCGTCCGTTCGTCCGTCTCTCCGTCTGTCAAGACCTTTTTTCTCAAGAACGCGTGGAGGTATCAAGCTAAAATTTCTTTAATTTTATTTTTATCAAATACTCAGGTCTACTGTCTCTTGGAGCTGTGAAAAAATCAAACTTCTAAGCCAATGCAACCAAAAGATACAACCGTTTTTGTCGCATATTTCCGCAAATTTTCGAAACTTGCAAGGGAATCAAAACCTACAGGGTATTTCCCGTGAACTCAGAATCTTGAAATTTGGTATGAAGCAACGTCTTATAACACAGAAAAAGGAAAAATTGCGAAAACCGTAAATTTTTAGGTACATCATATATAATAAAAATATTTTTAATAATTTTACAGTTACTACCCCTTTCCTCATGAACGCGTAGAGGTATTAAATTGAAATTCATATCCAATACTCAGGTCTATAAAACCTTTAAGCTGTAACAAAATCAAACTTCTATGTCAACGCAATCAAAAGTATACCTACAGGTTTGTACGGAACCCACGGTGCGCGAGTCCGACTCGCACTTGGCCGTTTTTTTTAATACCTATAGTTTCTAACTAGCACTGTCACATTGAATACTTTCAACCCCGGAGAAAGTGGGAATTTCTCGGAAACAATTTTGCGAGACCAGAACTAACATTGAGTACTTATTATGCCATGAAATCAATCCGACAACAATTATGTTGCTAAGTCTACGCGCACGAAGTCGCAAATAAAAGCTAGTATTGTATATGAAATGGGGAGTGTGGTGGCCCAGCCAGAAAGCCACACATAAAACAAAAATTAAGTAATTAGAAAATAAGTAATTGAAAAGCATAATAAGTTAGTTTTAAGTCTTTAAATTACCGTGATTTGTAGTCGTTCCAGTGCTCTATATTACTATGGACTGTACATTGTATAACAGTTAGGGGGTATAATAGTTCGTATAAAGGAGGAATAAGTGGAAAGTTTTTCCATAAACCATAGATATAATGAAATCATAACAACTGTCAAATTATCTCTCTTGACATGGTTTTGACAGACACATGGCATACAGCTGTACGGAATAAATATTTTTATATTAATTGAATAACGATACATATTAGAGCAGACATATAATATTCTTTATGAGAATATCATTGAGGAAAGATATCGATTTTTTAAGTTATCCGTTCTTATTATGTGCACTTTTAGTCATAGGCGAAAAACTTAGAACAGTATTATAAGTAAGTGTTTTTTAGTCTTCAAATATATGTGGACTACTGTTACAGTGATTCCTTCCATGTGAACTGAAAGTATCGCTTGATCAGTTTAGACCCCAAAATCAAGACTTTTTATTTATGCTTTTGCAATTTATTAAATTGGTTCAGAATCAAATATTATATACATACACATTGTATAGTGGCTACCTGTTAAATTGATGCTGAATAATAAGTTTACTTTATAATTTCAGTCTACCTAAGTGTTAAATTTCTGAAGTGCAAGTGTAAAATCAGAATCCGCCAAAATGCCACGATCAGCTGCTATGATTGATTTAGGCTCCTCCAGTATTTCATTACTAACCACTAAAAAAGTAAGTATTATGCACCTACTATAAATTAAAAAAATATATATAATGTGTCAAATATAACAGGCAAAATTACTGAAGTTAATCTGTGATTAAATGACACACACGCTTCAACATATCTGATAATTGTATTAATATTAAGTCGGCGACTTTTTAATTTGTTCCATAATTTCTGAGATGGGCGATATGGATGTGAATGCACCATATCGATATAAATTGCAACATGATGTATCGATACATTGATATAATTATGTCGTAACGTTTCGCTTTTATCGATTTATACGATGTTATATATTTTTTTTAAGAACGTACCTGTCGTAGTAGATAAAAGAATAAGATTTAAAATATTAATATTATTGAAATAAAAAGACCTCGTTTTCAGGTTTTTAATAACAACGGAAAACATTACAATTTTCGTTACGTTATAGCACTTATATTACGTAATAACAATAAGAGAGAGTAGGAGAGAAGTTGCAGGTTTCTACGATTGCGGATCACTGAAAGTGAGAACTATTTGAGAAAATAAACTACACAAATACGATAACGATACGTACGACGAAGAATACGATAGTATATATCTTTTATCTAGTTTTTAATGGTTTTAAGAAATACCAAACGTGCCGTCAAATTTATAATTTAAACGATTTAATTCATAAAATCATCCTAGGTCCATATTTATTTGTGTGTGATTTGAAGCTCGTTTTTTAGCCAACATTGATGACTTCAATCGAAGCTGCGAGGCAACCATCACCATAATATATAAATTGTATAGTAACAACAGCAAAATTGTACTGTAAACTTAGGTAATAAATATTCAACTTATGGGACACCTATCTAAAAATTAGCTTAGGCAATTTCATAGAACATCTTTTGTTCAGGTGGGTATAGACTAGAGCATTTGCTAGAGCATTACATTGTAATGTGACGTTTTACGAATGGTACAAGCAACTGCTTTTCTAAAATCTCCTACTAAAAACTAAATTTTAAATATTTTTTTGTACGTGACAAAGACAATAGCGTTTTTTAAGGACGCTTTTACATTTTTCTACAAATAACAGTGCTTTTCAGGTACCATTTTAATGTATAAGCCATTACAAATGTGAAGATATTATGGTCTAAAGGTAATCTATTCATCTCCCGATTGGCATCATAAAAATTGTATGACATCATACAAAATTTTCGCATAAATCCGTTTTCACCATCACAATAATCACAGAAAATTTACAAAAATGGGGTCTGAATAGGTACCATTTCAGGTAAACTGACTGCATATTTATCTTCAAAAATAGATTAGATTACGGCATATACAGTCCTCTATATGTTCAGCTAATTATTTTGTACCTAAGTCATCACATTTTTCAAATAACAGCTAAATAAGAATGCTTGCAAATTTATTCATACATATTTCACTCGCGGTGCATCATTCCGCGCTCAGACGCGCCTGTGGAAGGACGGGTGTATCGCTCTATCGCAAAAAATAAATTACGAGAAAGTCGCGCGTCGCGTCGTAGTCGTCGTTTATCGTGACCGGCAGGAGTTGATACTTTTTCGAACCGATATAAAGTTAAGTACTAGGTTCATTGTAATACATGACTGGTGAATAAATGTAGAAAAAGGTAATACTGGTTGATAATTTCCACAGGACTAAGACTGAATTATTATGTAGTACGTTTTCTCCATGGTTTTCATATTTTATCTGAGACATTTGCTTCAAGGCGGGAAGATCTTCTTCACGCATTTATGTTACCCAGGAATATTTTTAAATTTCTAAAGTTAAAATATCCGACCATTTCCGTTTGGGTAGACTTATACGTTTGTGAAAGAGTGTGTTGGGTTTTTTAGGATTATTTCTATAGAAATAAAGGGTTTGCGGCCCAATTTCTTTCCACTTATTCAAATCCAATGAAAGTGTATAATGTTGCGTATTGCAGTTTTCATTTGTTCGAGTGTAGATTCGAAAAAATATTCACGGTTGCGTTTTATGGACAAACATTCTACCGCCCCATTCTTCTGCGATTTTGCAATACAGTTATGTGGAAATGTGGAAGGGACATCGACGCGCAACGGCTTACCATGACTTTACAGTTTAAAGTGGAAAAAACTGCAAAAAAAAAATTTAAGAAAAAGCCGACGAAAAATTCCAACGCAGCGGGGTCCAGAATCATGTACTGAAGTCATGGTAAGCCGTTGCGCGTCGATGTCCCTTCCACCCTGTATTATCGCCATAAGAATTGGTCGAACTTCATACGTAAAAAAAACTTTAATTTAATTAGTCTTTCTTAGACTAACTGCACCTATTATTCCCATTACGGTAAATATATATTATGGATTTAACATATAAGGTACCTCATGAATTGAATTCAAAAAATTCAATGCCTTCACATTAAAGAAGGATGGCGAGGTTGCATGTAATTTGGAACCCATTGATAAGAGTAACGTACATAATGGAAACCTCTAAATAATTTTAGAACGTTAAAAAACTAACAAAAAAGCGAATGGAAAGTAAGTTATAGAAGTTAGGAGAAAAAAGATATGCAAGGTAGAAAGATTATAACCCATAATGGAATAAGCATTAGGAACTGACAGCCAGCCTATATTTGACAGCGAAACGTTCCGTTTTGCTTGTCATAATAATTAATTATTAATAAGTACAAATAAAAGATATGCAAGGTAGAAGATTATAACCCATAATGGAATAAGCATTAGGAACTGACAGCCAGCCTATATTTGAAAGCGAAACGTTCCGTTTTGCTTGTCATAATAATTAATTATTAATACGCACAAATTCGAAAAGTCAGAGGTCCGTGCCTTGGGTTCGAACTCGAGACTTTTGATTTGGCAGTCCAAGGTCATACCACTAGGCTATCACTGCTTACTGCTGCTCAAATACATACGTGTTAGTAATCTGGCATTTTATACTTACTTAATTTTTCATCACACATTTCATACATTTTTCTTATGATTTATGTATTAACATCTCTTTAATCAGTACTAGAACCGTCTACGACTAGGAAAAGTAGTGTATTTTTTATAAAAAACACAGCCCTTCTTTGGTAGATAACGTTCATTTTCTTGTAGATCTTTGTAATCTCGGCATAGATTCGCAAGTGATTTTTCGCTTGGAATGAATTCTCTATTTGTTTGTGCTCGAAAGTGATGAAATTGTATTCTGGGGACAGACTTGATGAAAGCGACAACATTTTCTTTTATTTCATGAGGTATAGTGGAGTGCTGTCCGTGCTTACCCCTTCGGTCCTCTTCTATGAAACCGCCTTCTTGTCGTTTTAAAAGAGCTATCCTAACATTGGTCGCTTAAGTTAAGGGTAGTTTTAGAAAAAGTCTTTCAAACTCTAATATTCTTCGAAGATTGCCTTGTCCCCAAAATTTGACGAACAAAGATTTACGTAATATTTCACTTATTTTAGATTTGCATTTCAATTTGCTCTTATCGTGGCATGAAGGCTTGACTGCTCTTTCAGGAACTCTCTTATTTGTTGAACTTACAGGCTTCTGGCTCCGGCTTTCCGGTATTTCCACGAAATATCTTAATATGTGTGTACCAAGTGGCAGGGTTTCTTGTCCTTTTTCTACACCTTTGCAGATTTTCAGAATCAGCAGATTGATCTATAACCGGTTTTGAGGTGGAAGTTTTAGCAAATGGATAGCTGTTTGGAATGATTGGGATAATTCTGCATGCCAGGTGGCACAAAGTTACTATGTAATTACTCTATGTCTGCTGCTTGAAGAGCTGCTAGAACTTCTAGATAATGAGCTTAGAGCTAGAGGACCTGGAAGAGCGAGACCTTTTTTTGTCATTTTCCTACCACTTTGAACATTCTCAGAATAAACAGATTGGTTATCGAGTGGTGGACGTTTCAGCATCCGGGTTCTCATTTAAAAGATTATCAGAATCCGGGTTGGCATATGGTACAGTCTTATCTTATCTTACTTAGGGGGCCGGCCTAGCTAGCAACACTTCTTAAGATGTGATCTTTTGTGTTGTAGCCTTGTGCATTCCTTACTTTTCAAATACGTGGTTTATGAAGGAGGCTCATCCGTATCATCGCTAGGACGTCACAATCATATAAGATGTGCTGCATTGTTTCCTTGAATTCACCACAGGGCTCCAAACATTATTTAAAGCCAGCTTAATTTTATGGAGCATGTCATTGGTTGGATAATGATGGTATATAGTTGCAAAGTTGAGAATAATTAGAACTACAGGTGGAGGTAGTACTGGAGGAACGATAGCTTTTTCTTGGAACGATGAAAGATGGATGGTGAGTTCTCTTTTTGGAAGGTTAAAGATCGGATCCGCATCTTAATTTTCAAAAGTATACTTACATTATTTACAATAGAAATTTATCGCACTGCGTAACTCGTTAAGACTATCATGTTCACGGGTAGGTATAAACGAGTCTTTTTATTTCTGACCACAAGAAAAAATCCCGGGGCGTTAACTCCGGGCTCCTTGGTGGGCAAGCCACGGGACCGCTGCGGCCGCGCGCCAGGCCTATCCATCGATCACCGAACTGATTGTATAGGTAAGCACGCACAACACTTGCATAATGAGCCGGGCAGCTGACATAGGGCGATTCTTGCCGGTGCATCATTGTTGTTGATGACGCCATTCTCGTGCTTTGCCGCGGATCCCGCTCGAAGTACTCCAAGATAGCGTCTTCGATCTCCGGCGAGTTATTCAGGCGTCCTCGACCTTGTGCGTGAGCCAGCACACGGAGTTGTCCATGGTCGAAGGCGCTGGGTTGCAGCCAAGATGGTAGGAGTTGAAAGTATTTGAGGACTTTCAATCCCTCGTAGCCGCAGCACCTTTAAATGTTCTGGCCGGGTATACAACCGCCTGGCCTCTTCCAAATTGTAATGAACCTGTACGGGTTAGGTACATTAAATGATAAATGATACGAAGAGGATAGCTATATAATATAATTTATTAACACTGATAGATAATATGTAATAATGCTAAAATATATAACTGATATGACACGTATAATAATTATAACAAAATAATGATAATTGCTAGGTGAGTACACCATCCGATTGCTAACGGCGAACTGTCGGTGACATGACCGAATGGCGCCATGTAGAGTAAATTGCTGACTACAACAAATGTGCGGTCATTAGCCCGAACATACTCCCGGGCCAAAAAGATATACAATAGGTTAGGGTAGGTGCTTAGTAAAAATAAATTTCTTAGGAATAGGTGAAGTTGATATGTCTTTTTGCTTAGAACTAGCCGCACTGTCCGTTTCGATAGTCACTTCACTAGGTTGCCGATCAACCGCATTTTGGTTACATGAAAACACAACACTAGGCACTTCACTTTGAGGAGAATTAACCACCGTGGATGCTCGTCTCCTTTTCCACAAGAACACCGCTGCTGCTACCACGGCAACTCCCATAAAACCATAGCTTATTGCGTACTGATGAACGTCAGGGGCGGATAGTTGATCCCCTGCTGAATCAGTGCTCGCTGTTTTCAATTGCTCTATTTGCTTCCCCAAATTGATAAGAGTACTGTTAATGGTCTCATCTGCCGACGCCATGAAGTGACTAAGGGAGATATTAACCATATGATTGATTTCTGTTATTCTCGGTGTGACTATTCCAGAATCCAAATGGATAGTATTCCCTGAATTGGAACGCGAGTATATAGCAAAGTCTTTTCCTTTTATTATGCACTTTGATTCAAGACTGATTATGCCTGCTCCAGTCAGCTGTTCGAACGTAACGTGATCTGGACATATGATTCGTAAAGAATACGAATTGCAACAAAAATAAAAATACTTGGACGGGTCATTTAACTCAATCCATATGTTCTTGCAAATTGCCTTGCTAACTACGCATTTCTTTGTGTTGGTATCTATTTGGCAAAACCTTTCTTCTGCGTGTAAATAATTGATAGGAGTACTAATATGACACAAGTAGGTATGGTCGTGATATAAACATAGTTGCAGAGTACTCTTCGGTAAGGTCAAATAAGCATCTTTCCCCAGATTGACTGCTATGTATTCATCAACTGGGATGACCGTGATCATGTCATTTGCTATGTGGTGAGGAACCGGTACGATCTTATAAATGTTATAACTCTCTCTGCTCGCTAAAGGAAACGTGATTTCAAATATAAAATACTTCTGTAAGATTCTTGCTTTAATTCTCAGCATGTTATAAATGTTTTTAAAATCTGTTTGTATATTATCTAGTGGAATTGTAATGTCCTTTGTTAATTGACTTGAAATAAACTGTAGCTCACTTCGAAGTTGATCAGGTGTTAACAAATGTGGATTGAATTTTCCATGATAAATGTCTGTGACAGTATCTAAAAGGGTATCCTGTATCCTTTTTAAGTTTTGAATTAGATTACTAGTGGTCATTGCTGATAGAGTGAAATCTTGAACCTCACTGATGCTTGTGACTTCGCTGTCCAAGTCATTAAGATGTTTATTAATTGTTTTATGCTGCAAAGAAATAGCATTTTCCGTTCTTTTTAATAAGTTATACTCCGCTTCGACCACTGAGGTTTGATTTTTTAATAAATATGCAAGATGATGTTCGTTTTTTCTCACGAGTTCGATATCCTTCCTGTACTGTTCTGCGAAACGCTCATCTAATACGCCGAACAGGCTATTAGCGATGTATCCAATTCCATTGATGACTCCACGACGCTGTCTGGAGCGCGTGTCAAACTGCTGATTCAGTAACAAGCGATTATAATGTTGTAATTCTTTGAACTCGTGCTGTAATTGAACTAATATGATACTGCATTGACCTTTATTTGATAGCGATGAGCATATTGTTTCCGAATAATTTAAAAACTTTGTGGCTGCTGTAGTTCCTTCCCAGTACGGATTCATGTCATAGTAAACAACAAGAGTCCATTTATCCCGAATTATTTTTAAATTATCAACTGAATCAAAGTACAGTGACATGTTTTTAGGTAACTCTGATATAATATTGGATGCTTCGGATGACATCAATATAGACATAAAAACGATCAGTGATATTGCCATGGAAATGAACCCTGGTTTTATGCCACTGGTCTTTCCTAAACAGCGTTTATTGATTTTTTCATCCACTTTAGCGTTGTCTTTCGGCTCTTTGCTGTTGCTTTTTTCCTCAGGATATACCGGTAAAATTGATAATTTAATCACTGGTCTCTTGATTATGCCATTTCTAGTTTTTAATGAGACAACTCTAACTAATTTATCTTGACCTGGATGAAGGCACAATACTCTTCCCATCATCCATTTTCCTGGCGGTAAATTTTCATCTTGTATGGTGACTAGATCTCCAACTTTTATGTTTTCTTGAGTATTTAGCCACTTGGGTCGTACTGATAACTGTGCTAAGTACTCAGATTTCCATCGTTTCCACAAGTCTTCAAATAGCTTTGCTATAAGATGCCACCTTGTACGGGCATCTTGTGCAGTTTCTATTATTGTTAATCCTGGTCTCGCTGACAAAAAGTGGGAAGGGGTTAGAAAATCCAGATCTTCTGGGTCTTCTGTAAGGGCACAAAGAGGTCTTGAATTTAAAAAAGCCTCTAATTTTGATAGTAAAGTAGCGTACTCTTCGTAGGTCAATTTCTGCTCCCCTACGACTCGTTTTAAATGATGCTTTAGGCTTCGAACGGCTCTTTCCCATAGACCTCCAGCGTTCGGCCAGGAAGGGGCATTAAAATGCCACTCTATACCCATCTCTGATATTTCTGATAAACAGTTGTCATCAAATATTTGCTGAAAATGGTCAAATTGTTCTTGTATCAGCCGGTTCGCTCCAACAAAGTTCGTCCCGTTGTCACTAAATATGTGATGCGGGGCTCCTCGCCGTGATGCCATTCTGCTTAGTGCTGCTAAGAAAGCTGAGCTTGTTAGGTCTGACACGAGCTCTAGATGAACGGCCTTCGTCACCATGCAGACAAATACGGCTATGTAACCTTTGGTAGTTTTTATCCCTCTGCCCTTGTTTGCTTTAACATCTACGTATCCAGTATAGTCGACGCCCGTGTAATAAAAAGCACTCTCAGGATTTATTCTTGAAGAGGGTAAGTCACCCATGAGCTGACACTGTAGGATCGGGTTTTGCTTTCGGCAAGTTACGCACTTCCGTATCTGCTTTTTTGTTGCTCTATTGCCACCTATTATCCAATATTTTAGTCTAAGGTTTGATAGGGTAAGTCGTGGTCCGCCATGAAAGGTGAGTTCATGCGCTTGTTGAATCAGTAAGCTGGTGAGAAGACTGTCGTGCGGGATAATGATAGGATGCTTCATTTCCATACCGATTTTTGCATTTTCTAGTCTTCCACCTACACGCAATATTCCGTCTTGATCTAAACTTGGATTTAGGTTAAGCAATTTACTTTTAGATGACAATTTATTATATTTTTCCAAAGAATTTATGTCATCCGCAAATTCTTGCAATTGTATGTTTTTAATGATAAGCAGTTTCGCGCGACGCAATTCTTGTAACGTAAGGTAAGGTTGATGATCTCGCTTTTTGTAATTAGGCAATCGTAATATCCATGCAAATATACGTGTAATTCGTGAAAGGGAACTATATTTATTTAATAGATGATGTATGATATTTATTATTACGTCCGTGTCCTGCTGCTTTTTGATAATTGCGTTCGATTGCTTCGCTGATGCTCGGACTTCTAGACTTGTTGTATATGTTATTTGACCTTGCTTTGTGAATGATGGTAACCAGGATGGTCCATTCCACCAAAGCTTATGCTCTCGGAGTGCTGCTATTGATAGTCCTCGACTTGCGCAATCTGCAGGATTTTCTGTAGATTTAATATAGTTCCAACATTTTGAAGGCATTATTTCCGTTATATTTTTTACTCGGTTTGCTATAAATGGCTTCCAACGAGTTATATCCCCTTGCAACCAACCTAAGATAGCCGTTGAGTCAGCCCAGCCGTATATCTCTATTATGTATTGAGGTAAACATTGCTGTACTTTACTCATTAATTTTGATAGAAGTTCTGCCCCCATCAATTCCAGCCTAGGCATTGATATAACCTTATTCATGGGGACTACTCTTGCTTTTGCAGCGACCAAGGACACAATTGTTTGGCCACTCCTGCTAACTTTACAATAAATGACGGCTGAATATGCTTTCTGGGAAGCGTCACTAAACCCGTGAAGCTCTATTTTATCATTCTCTTTGATCCCTAACCATCTCTTGATCTCAAAACTGTTAATATCTTGTAACCCCTGACTTAGCTGGACCCATTTGGTTTGAATATCTGCTGGCAGTTTATCGTCCCATTCTAACTTTGATGACCAAACTGATTGAAACAAAATTTTCATGGTTGTGCTTATTGGTGTGAGCCAACCCAATGGGTCAAAAAGTTTGGATATGTCAGATAGAAGTGTCCTTTTAGTATGAATTTTATTGGATGTTTTGATATTGCATTGAAAAATAAATTTATCTCCGTGAGGATCCCAACCAAGACCGAGTGTTTTTGTTGATTCCATCGGTTTAAATTCAAATGTCTTCGGATTACATTGCTCTTTGCTTAGACCTTGCAATAACGAGGGTTCATTAGAAGTCCACTTTCTCAAGTTAAATCCACCTGATTGCAAAATATTTATTAAGTCATTTCTCAACTGCTTGGCTTGATTAAGAGAATGACTGCCTCCACAATAATCGTCCATATAAAAACATTCCTGCAATGCTTTCGCTGCTTCTGGGTACCTTTCCTTTTCATCTTCAGACAATTGTTTTAAACACATCATTGCTAAGAATGGGGCAGGCTTTGTTCCGTACGTCACTGTGGTAAGCTGATAAGCTTTTACTGGTTGATGGTATGATGCTCGCCACAGTATTTTTTGATATGCCTGGTCATCTTCGTGTACCATGATTTGGCGGTACATTTTTTCTATGTCCGCGGTATAGACGAATTGATATTGTCTCCAATTTAGTATGAGTTGCTGGAGGTCCTTTTGAAGATTAGGCCCTTTAAACATCACATCATTAAGGCTGTAGCCGGTCGATGACCTGGACGAAGCGTTAAACACGACTCGTAACTTAGTAGTTGACGAGTCAGCTCGAGTGACCGCGTGATGCGGTAAATAACATTCCTTTGTTGAATAATTCTCAGTCGATACTTTCATATGACGTAATTGAAAATATTCATGCATAAATGCTTTATATTGTTGTTCAATACCTTTGTTTTTAGAAAACCTACGTTCTAATTGACGAAACTGTGCCATAGCTATTGATTTTGATGATCCTAAGTGATCAGCGTGATCTTGCTTAAAAGGAAGGCGGACTTGATAACGTCCGTCTTCTTTGCGTACAGTGGTCTCCTTGAAATATGCTATGCAATGATGATCTTCAGAGGACATTGGACTTTGCTCCGTGATGTCTTCCACCTCCCAAAATTTTTGAATATTATCGATATAGTTAACTACATAGCATTGACGTGTCTGTGACGTCGATGACTCCGTATTTCCACATATTATCCATCCTAGTTTCGTATGCTGGGCGACTGGCATGGACGGACTACCCTTGCGGAGACCGTCGAGTATAATTTCTGCGTATATGTCCGAACCTAATATAATGTCAACCGAACGACTGATGTTGAAGTCACTATCTGCTAATGGTAGTCCTTCCAGATGAGGCCAATGTTGCTTCTTAAATGTGGAACTAGGAAGGTTCTTTACCAATTTGTTCATAACGTATGCGTCTACAGAAAAACTGAAATCGGAATAATAACAGGAAGAGCATGATAAAGTTATGACACCTTTGCAACCGTTTTCCTTTTCTCCTACGCCTGAGACAAAGCCTTTACATTTTTGTCTCGGAAGTTTTAATAATTGTGCAGCATTTTCTGTAATCAGTTATTTGCGAGCATTGATCGACCAAAGCTCGCATCTGATGATATATCCCATTCCTAGCTTGTACGCGGACCATAGCTGTTGTTATGAGAACTTCTGATGTTGTATGCTGGGCGTTGTGTTGCGACACGTAAGTCCTACCTTGAAGGTTTGTGTCTGTTGTTGACGTCATATCTTTGGAAGTGCTAGGTATTGGGTTGTTTGCATATGCTTCGTGCAAAATCGTATTGTGCCGGTCGTTGCACTCTCTACACGTTTTGTTAGAAATGCAATTTTTGCCTTTATGATCAAATAAGCAGTTTTTGCACAAGTTATGTTTCGAAACTGTTTTTCGCTTCATATCCGCTGACATACTTAGGAATTGCTGACAATGATAAATCCCATGTTCCTCACCGCAAATTGGACATGATTTATTGGATTTTAAGGGAATGTACTTTTTCTTATTAGAATTTGGATTTAATGATTCGTAGTTTTTGTTAGTTGCAAATGATTTAAATTGATTAGACTTTTGCTGTCTTTGTATTCCTCCTGAAGAGGAAAAAATATGTTTGTGTGGATTTTCTTGTTTTTTACGTATTGCTGAAGACTCCATTGTTGTAAATTTAGTCTCCAAGAAGGCAAGAAAGTGCATTAGGTTGTTGCATGATTGATAAATTTAATAGAATGTTTACGTGAGATGTAAATATTAGCCTTGTATTCTGATAACGATGATTTAATATTTCCCAACACACTTCATAGTTATCAGAGCTAATTTGTAAATGCTGTATCAATTTTTCTGCTTCCCCTCTGACCTTGCTCTTTAGAAATTGCATCTTTTGAGCTTTAGATAACAGGGGGTTGCTGTGAATTGTCTCCGTAAACAGCTGTTTAAATGATGTCCAATGGTAATAATTACCACTAAAGCATGGTATCTCCATCTTCGGGGTTGATTTTTCCCTATGAGACGTAGACCATAATTTGCTATTGATCGCCCTTTTCATAAAGTTATAGATTTTTTCCTTGGCAGAAAATGTGCTTTCATACTCCTCGTTTTCTCCATCTAACTCGCTGTCCAATTGCCAATGGAGAGTGTCTATGACTGACCACCTTGATTGCAGTTCCTTTAACAAATCTTCGAACTCCCACTTCTCTGTTATTGCTTCCAGATCGATATTACTGACAGTCCGAGAAAATGTTTTAAAGTTAGCGGCTTGCTGTTTGAGCATGTCAGTCGTTTTGCTATCAGTTGCTTGAGTTTTTATAGGAGGGTTTGTTGCAGCTGATGATGATCCCGGTATGCTAGGGTTTGGTGTCGGAAGCAACTTGATGTCTCCTTTTACCACACTCGGAGTAGTAGGCCGCGGCAGACACTGCTGTAAATGAGCTCGAGCGTTGTTGTAAAAGTTAAAAACTTGCTCAAACTTATTGTCCTGGAAGTACTCATGATTTTCGTCCCCGGAGTCACACATACGTGAATGATTTGCTTGGAATTCTTTCCAATAAGTATCCAGCGTATCCAACTTCCTTCTGATATAGTCGGTAGTTCGGCGATCACGTCCCGTCTTTTTGAACGACGAGAGAAGTTGCTCCATCGCTCCAACTAACTGCTCTTGATTTGTTAATAAATCTTCCATTTTTATAGATTATTAAAAATTGGAAAGATCTTACTTGATATCTCCTCGTGCACCACCTGCTACGTAGCTGCTGAAGGTTAACGCGGAGCGTGCTTGCTAGCTCGGCGTCAGAACTCCTTCTTGGTAGTCACTGGTTACTGATACACCTCACACGCGAAAGATCCTGCTTTCGACCAAACCGCGCGCCAGGTCAAAATGCTCGAAGGACCAAAAATGTACGGGTTAGGTACATTAAATGATAAATGATACGAAGAGGATAGCTATATAATATAATTTATTAACACTGATAGATAATATGTAATAATGCTAAAATATATAACTGATATGACACGTATAATAATTATAACAAAATAATGATAATTGCTAGGTGAGTACACCATCCGATTGCTAACGGCGAACTGTCGGTGACATGACCGAATGGCGCCATGTAGAGTAAATTGCTGACTACAACAAATGTGCGGTCATTAGCCCGAACAGAACCATTGCTAAGTACCTACTCCGCGTTCGAATATTCATACTGAAAACTCATTTTCGCGTGGCTACCTAAAACGTGAACAATGCAACCTTTATCGCGCGCGAGTTACAGCAGAACTGGTGGGTGAGGGCGGTTAACGGGGGTGCGGCGCGGGCGACGGCGCGGGAGCGCTCGCCGCGCCGTGGCCGCGCAGCCTGCTTACAGGGATACATTAGAGCTGTGTGCGTGGATTGTAGGCAGCGGGCGCCGCGCCGCATCCAATGGGTGGATTTTGTGTCTAGGCATGTTTTATTGCTTAGTGTTTTGTGTGTAACATTGAATGACATCGATCGTAGTACATTGAGTGGAGTTATCATGAGTTCTAATTTTTTGTTCAAATATGACATTACTTTTAATAATAAATAATATAATATATTTTTATTTAATTTAAATTATAATATAAATAGGTTCTATTACTGATATAGAGTCTAAAATGTTCGGTTCCAAAACGACTAAAAAATCTCTGTGTATACTCTTGGACGTATTCTATTTCTGCGTCATCGACTTCTAACCTACGTTTCGTGCTATTAGTCATCAGCTTGGTCTTTGACATATTCATCTTCAAACCAACCTCGCGGCTTACTCGGCTGAGTTCAGTGATTACGGTGCCTAGGTCAGATGCTGAGGATGAAAAAAGCACAATGTTGTCGGCAAAATGAAGATTTGTTAACCTTTTCTTGCCAACGACTACGCAACTCTTATCCCAGTCATCACCAAGCTTCCTAAATACTTCTTCTAATGTCGCTGTGAAGAGTTTAGAAGACAGCAGGTTTCCTTGCTTGACTCCTTTACGTATGGGGAAGGCTTGGCCGACATGATGTAGTTTTATGAATGATGGTAGATCTGTTTAAACAGATTAATTTATGTTGGGTTTATTTCTTGGTGCAAGGCTTTAAATATTGTTTTTAAATTTAAGTTTGAATTCTTAGTATTTCTCAATGAACTGGTTTAGAGTGTGGAGATGATTCGCTGTAGAGAGGCCGCGTCGGAAACCTACCTGTTCTGCGGGTTGGTGTTCTCTGTTTTCTAAGACTTTGATAAAGGCTTTATAAAGTGTGATACAAGACTTATGGGGCGATAGTTATTTACGTCTGACTTTTCTCATTTTTTTATATGTAATATGTACCTTTTTAAAATTTGAGTTGTGTGATGAAGTAGATGGTACATGGAGATTATATTCGTTAAAGATTATATCAGTGAGAATTACTATTCGATTTTTCTTTGCTTTATTAGACTCAAAGGAAGGAGCATTCTCATCTTATAAGCCAATCACGTTCTTTATAAAACCAATATATTTTCCATGTATGCAAGTTTCTGAAGTTTCACAATCAAAACAACTCATACTGCGTACAGTTGTTCTCGATGTAGGTTTCACTCAAAGAACTTGGTGCACAGAAAAGGTGCCCCTGAATGATTTTTTTTTGGGAATTAAGCTCTCTCTACATAAGATATCCTTTCGTCCTATTTTTTCACAGTTATATTAAAGTTGTCATTTTCTATGCAAGTTTCAATCAAAATCATTTTTTTTCATAAGTCCCTATATCTTTCCCAAAACATACCATACGATTCGCAGTTCTTTTAAGAGTTGCTCCATCATCAGTAGCATCTTTTCCGTGTCAAGATTGTTGTTTGTTTTTGCATTTGTATCTTATTTTGTTTCTTGACTGCACATTATATGCTGTTCGCATCTTGCAAATAATAAAGTGGTATGGTCTCAATCACTGATGCTTTCTTACTTTTTGAATAAGTTTCTAAATGATCTATTTTATCTGCGGTAATAGCACATGTATTTGATTGTAAACCCAAGGAGTCTGCATTTGATTCTGAACCTTATTTTATTTATCTGTCGGGAAGCTTCTGCAGTGACTGTAACTTTTTTCTTGTGCCTTTTTTTACTATATGATATGATCTTAAAAGCCGTACTCATTTCGGCTCTGTCGCAAAATGAACACTTCTCAAAATGACTACAGGGAGCAAAATGTCCCTTTCTCAGAATGTCCCTTTCGCAAAATGTCCCTTACTCAGAATGTCCCTTTCGCAGAATGTACAGCATAATTCCTTGCATCAATAAAAAAAACTGGTCAGTTACCATTCGGTGTAGTGTTATTTTAGTGTATGTGCACATAAACTCAAATTAATAATAGAAATCGAAGTTTCTGAGATTTATTGTCTCTCAAAAATACAAGTTATACAAAATCAACAAAATAAACTAAACCCAAATTATAACAAAAAAATTCAATGTCTGATTAGGTAAAAAAAAGTAATACAGTTTTTTTTCTTTAGGTTATAGTAATGTAATCCACAAAATAAACTAAACCCGAAATTAAAACATAAATATTAAATGTCTGATTATGATTACGTACTAAAAAAATGTAATACAGATGTTTTTTAGGGAATGCAAGAGTAATGTAATTTTATAAAATTAACAAGTTATATTGAACCCAAATATAACAAAAAAAATTAAGCATCGTCAGCGTAATAAAAAAATAACTATTTTTTTTTCTTTAGGGAAAGCAATTGTAATATTCATTTGAATAATAATTGTAATATCTTTTTTTTTTTTTAAATTGTGGAAGTATTAACTCAACTCTTTCTAATTTAGTCAATAGAACTTTTTTTTCGAAATAAATGTCACTCTTTCGTCTACTCTTTTTGGCCTTGTTAAATAAATTATCTTTGATTTTCATGTCCCAATATTTGCTTTCTTTCTTTAATTTGTTTACAAACATGTATAGACTCGATTTTCTTGGTAATCGTCTTGTATTGATACGACGATGCCATCCCTCTAATGCGTTCGTGGTACGGTGGCGCTGGGCAGCACAACTCAGAATTGATGTTGATATTTTTGGATACCACTGCCTTTCGTAATAACATCAAAAGCAATTCATTTCTGGGCTATCTGGTGCTTGACTTAAAATACACGATGTGGCGGGTATTTGGTTAGCTGGTACGAGCGGTATAATAGCTGCGAACCTAGTAATATTTCGTCCTTCTCTTGCTCGTAATAATCCTTTTTTTCAGCAATCTTCCAAATTGCGGTATTGTAGTGACGATAACAACCGCTTATGTTTGCATCTGAGTATACCGTATTTACTACATTTATTTGTGCGATTTCGTAACCGCATTTAAAAGTTATAATATTACGGTGCAATTTTTGATTTAAGATTCAAAAAGACGAGTGTAAGTTTCTTCTTTTTTGTTGGGCAGTAAAGTATAACTTACCGGTACTATATTTGTACATATTTTACTTGAATCAATGTCCATATGTATAACGTACAATTGATAAAATGCTCGTGGTGCAGTCATAAAAGTGCCATCAGCAAAATATGACCCCGGAGTCCGAATAACCTGTTTCGCTAAAGGTGTTGCAAATATTATAATTTTCTGGGCATCACCATCTTCACATATTAGAAACTTTTTTCCTAATATATTCGGTAGGTATAGTTGCTGTTTCAGTACTAGTATGTTGCAGTCTGTCAGTATTAAGAAACAATTTGCGAGCCCTGTACAAAGTATATTTGATTGAAGTAAACGAAAATTCATGATCTGGTACCGTTTTACGGCATTTCTACATCATGTTCTTCAAAAATTTGTTGTATAGGTCTTAAATCTTCACACACAGCTTTTTTCAAATCACCAACATATTCATGAATTATATTTTTAATATTGTATGACTCATATGAATGCGAAGTTTCTCTAATATTAGTTTTCCTTGTTTTGTTCAAAGTTAATGAGGCACTGCATTGTTGTCTATTTACGCAACGCCATAAAGTAGTTCCACTGTTATTAGTCCTGTTGATATGTATGTTCACTATAAATAAGTGTTTGTCTTCCTTTCTGATTATTAACAAAATACAATTCTTGATTCATTTGGAAACCTCAAACGTTTATTTTAAGCTTAGATAAAATTACCCACATATTAAAATACGAAACTATTGCTGACATAACTTTTTGTAATTATTTTGTCAAGTGCCCTCATAGTTATTGTAGTAAGTATTGCCAATACATAAATTGAAAATTGGTTGAACATTGAATACATATCTTAGGAAAAATGATTTTTTATTATTATTATTAATATTTAATTGTTTATATGATCACTCCATTTGCTTTATTTTTATTATCATTACAGGACAGTTTGAACTAACAGTTTAAACTAGATTTGTTTGGTGAATCTATAAATTCGTTTTCAACACACTTGCTCATGACTCTAATTTCACCGCAATTGGACACATAATGACACCTGTAATCAAACTGTGACTTTTTTATTACTATTATTCACAAGTGAGTTATGGGGTTTTTTATTTTCAACCGAAGAAAAACAAAAAACGGAGGAGGTTCTCAATTCGACGTGTATATTTTTTTTTTATGTATAACCACGCATAACTTTTTATTGTGTAGTCGATTTTGATACTTCTTTTTTTATTGGAAAGGGAGTACCCCGAAGTTGGTCCCATATAAATTTAGAAAAAAAATCCAACCCTAAGGGTAGGAAAACAGGAGATTATTGTTCACTCACTGATTGTAAGGTCACGCCAATTTTTTTGAAATGTTAATGTTCATCGCTGGAGATTTCTCGTTTCATTGTCTTTAAATTTAAAGTAATTTATTGATCTTTTTTCATCGATTGTTTGGCGCCGACTTAAAATTTCTTAGGTATATTTACATTAGTATAAGAATTTAGTTATTAAATTTTCACAACTCATTTTCACTGTTGAAGTTATAGTTATTTTTAGTATTATTTTCTTCACAAGTGTTTTGAAAAACATCGTATGATACACTATGTACCTATTGATAATTACCGTCCTCAGCTCTCTTAAGACCCTCACCTAACAGCTCGTGTCTCAATGGCGCCTCAGCGGTAATCACCAACATTACACACCATCATAATGTACTATTTTTATAATGTAATTTTTTTTTGAGCAGTGATAGCCTAGTGGTATGACCGTTGGACTGCCAAGTCGAAGGTCTCGAGTTCGAACCCAAGGCACGCACCTCTGACTTTTCGAATTCATGTGCGTATTAATAATTAATTATCACTCGCTTTAACGGTGAAGGAAAACATCGTGAGGAAACCTGCTTACCTTAGAGATTTTTCTCGACGGTTTGTGAAATCTGCCAACCCGCAGTAGGCTAGCGTGGTGGACTATAGCCTAACCCCTCTCAATATGAGAGGAGACCCGTGCCCAGCAGTGGGCAATATATGGGTTGATGGTGATGATGAATTTTTTTTTTGGGTTTATATTTTAATTTGTTGATTTTATATTTGTGTGAATGGGTATTGTCCAGTTTTTTTAATTGATGCTAGTAATTATGCGGTAGGGGACATTTTGCGAAAGGGACATTTTGCGAAAAAGACATTTTGCGAAAAGGAAATTCTGAGAAAGGGACATTTTACTACCTGTAGTCATTTGAGTAGTGGTCATTTTGCGACAAAGCCCTCTTCGTTGAGCCTTTATATCTAACTTTTTAAATTGCTGATTGAATAGCTGCATTATTTAGTTTTAAAGGGTCTTTTATATTAACGAAGCTTGTGAAGAATTACTCGCACCTTGTTCACACAGTCATTCACAGTAGATAACATAGATAAAACATTTTATTTATTTATTATGTTCTTTATTGTACACCGGAAATACAAAGTAAATAACCTATACCTAACAACAAATGTACAGACGCCAGCAGGTCAAGCTATCCAAAACTGTCAATTAAAAATGTTTATATTAAAATGAAAATTTATCAAAGAAATTTGACAGATTGGGGTAGCTTGATGTGCAGGCCTCTGTACAATTGGCGTCCTTATCACTTAAATCGATTTCTTCCAGACAACCAAAGCGAAATGAATACAATGGACAAGATAACGGTTATAAGTGTACAAAACAGGTCACTATAAACAAAAAATAAAACTATGAATAACCTATTTAAGTAGATGTGTAAATATAAATAAATACATACGTACATATAAATATATAAACTATATCTAATCCTGAACACAAACTAAGTATAGAACTGTTATTGTCCCAAGTAGTGCTTTTTTAGGAGTGTTTTAAACGAGAAACGCAAAGACTGTGCACGTGTTATTGTAAGTGGTAACACATTCTCAATCGGGCCGTATGTACGCAAAATATTTTTTTTGTGGTAATTAAAGGAATAAATTTCCTTAAAATCTATATTGCAAAATAATATTATTAATTAAATGTCAAGGACAACAATGGGTGTATCGAAACGACATATTGTCGAACTAATAAATTACCGAACCAATGAGCAATCGTTGTAGGGGTTTTTTTTACAACAGAATTTTTCGCACTAACGTTTCATCGCGCCATCGCATAACTGAATTATCAACTTCCCGTGTTCGTTATAATAAAAATCGAATCATCAACTATCGAAATCAAATAGGGAACCCTCACTATCATCGTATTTTCTACACAACTGCCAGATTGGGCTATGTAACTAATGATCGAGTTCAAAACATTGTAAGCATGTAATACATGTTAAGCCTTGGTAATGACTCAGGACCAAGGTATGTAATTCCGATTGAAGATAACATTCTGAGTTTCTGACAATATTTTGAGGCCGGAGCACGAAAAGGAAACCCATTATTCTATTCTATGTAAATAAAGGGTATGAATGAATTGGACTGTGGTCCGGTGTAATTCATGTCTGAAATTCTGGTCGGTGGTAACGACTTACCACCACCAGGTAGGCCAGGATAATCAAAGGCAGTTAATGAAGAGGAATGAAACATTTTGTTGAAAATATTGATTATTTCAGCATACGTATGACTATGTGGCTCCGGAGACCTCTCTTACCGATCGAAACGCATATATGCTTCACATCAGTGTTCTGAGAGGCTATGGTATTTCACCGGTCGAGCCGGCCCATTCATGCAGCAGTCACAGGTAGGTTTACTGCTGCGTGGCTCTACCACTACCAAAATTTTTAACCGACTTCAAAAAAAGGAGGTTCAAGTCGGTCTTTTTTTAAATTTTTGTTACCATGTTGTTGTAAAAGATGGTCGAATGTTTAAGCATGTGTGTTTATGTATGTGATTGGGGTGTGTGTCATATACAATACAGGATGTCCCAGAACGTGACGATAAGCCGGCAACAGGGAAAAGGCCTACTAATGGCGGGCCCGGTAAAAAAAAACATCGATTTATTCGCTACAGTTCCCAAGTAATAGTCATGTTAAACAAAATCACAAAAATACCACCCTGAGTTAAAAATTTTTGCATAATGACTACAGTTTTCAATTAATTGTTTTTTTTACTGTTGTGGAATTTCTAGTAGCTATGCAAATTTTTTTCAAATCAAAGCAGATCCAAGAATAATAATTCTCTGAGAAAAAATACTAAATATCATCGGTTAAAGTATTTCTAATTTACTGTCACTCCACTTTGATTACTCATATGAGGTGAAAAAATAAATATTTTAAATTAAAACAATTGCAGTGTGTTTGGGACATAAAAATAAGTTTTCACCAAATTACGTATATTTTTTTGTAAAATATAAAAATTGAAATCAAATCTTGGTTATTTGAATTTTTCACATAAATTTGGAGGTTATTTGAAACAAGTGTAAATACAAAAGCAGTTGTAGATCTTTTTATTACCGACAACTTTACCATTTAACTTTTTTTCATAGGACTTGTAGTTTTGCCGGAAATCGAGATAAACCGTTTTTTACCCTTAAGAACTCACCCCCATCCACTTCCCGACCTCAGATCACTCTTAAATTATTTTTCCTATCATTTTACTTATATTCTGTTCCTTTTCCAATGGGTTTCATCCTACTATTATTTTTTTTGTTTTCAAAAATTATCGACCCTGGTCAATACAACAACAACAACTACTGGCAACTGTGTATATAATTTGACAATTTAAATTTGATTTTCCATTTTCAGGAAACACTTGGTGACGGCCACTTCCGATGGCAGAGTATACAGAAATTCGTATATTTTGCATGCACATTCTCTTCAACAGCGTATAATTTCGATATATTTTCAAAGGTGTGCGAAAACGGTACCTAGAAATGTTTTATTTATATCTTGAATTATTTTAATTTATCTACATATTCTACTCTTAGAAATAAAGACCTCGAGTAACTTTTTAAGAGGATTGAATATGGCTGTAGGCCAAAGTAACAATTTACAGAGTCAGTACATTAAGATTAACACATAACATTAAATACGCAATGATCGGACAGAGATTCAATGTTACTCTCACACCGACAAGCTATAAAGTGGGCGAGTGCTTTAAAAACTTAACCGGACTAGGTGGTGAGGCACCAAATGCCTCCAGCCAGGGGCAACTTACAAACTAAGCAACACAGCTAAGGGCGTCCCCTGCGGGACTCGGGACGGCTGGATCTGGGTTTAAATTATTTAGGGGCGAATTTAAAGCTACTGGCTCGGCACGGGCCGGCTCGAGCAAGGGACGGGGAGGATTACCGTTATGGGGTCTTCGCGACGGGCCTCGCCGGCGAGTACGGTATATCGGGCGGCGTTTTTGTGCGTGTGCTTTGAGAGTGCTAGTCACTCTGTTTGTCTCCTGCGCTAGGGTAATTTCGTCGTCAGGGTAAGTGAGTGCGTGCCTTGGGCGGCGCACTCTACATATCTGAGAGGGTTTGTAGTCTACGCTACTGACCACAAGGGGATTAGGGTGAAAGGGGGCCAAATCGAAATAGCGCTTAGAGACGCGTTTCATAAACTGCTTGATGGTAGGCAGTTTTAGGTCTAAGTGAAGGTCCCTATTGCGCACGTACCAAGGGGCGCCCGTGGCTTTGCGCATGAATCGGTTTTGGAGGGTGGGCGAGTGACGTCTGTGCCTTCCTTTTATACAGACGGTGAGACACTGACATTATAAAATAGGCGGTAGTCTTATAAAAATCACTACATATATAAGTTATTTTTCAAGTGGGTGTGAATAAGTAAATCCGTAATTATATGGAAGAGCAAAAATACTCAAGAGTTTCGAGCCCGATTTTGGTGACCACTAAAACTGCATGAGATTAGGATAGGATTCAAAATCAACGGGATCGGTACTAAGTAGTTCATTTTGAAAGAAAAATACACATTGTCATCAACACACACCTCCCGATAGTGTTCCGATCAAAATTACACATAATTGAGGATGGGGATTTTATTGCTTTAGTCACTAATGCATCAAAAAATGCTTAGTTATTATATATTATAAAAGAAATATAAATATGTTTTCGTATTTAAATAAATAATTAAAACTTTCACTCAAATATAACATCTTTTTTCTGTAATAAAGAAAACTTTGAATTCCCCATTTTGTAAGTTACGTATGCTAAAACGCTATCCGCGAAAAGCCAAAAAAAAGAAACCTCATTCTTTTAGTCTATGGCCGATCGCCATTATACGCTATTGTTAGATGCGGGTGCATAGGAAAACTGATTAATTTTTCCCGCCATTGCTAATTTTTTTTCACAACTCGTTTTCACTGTTGAAATTATAGTTATTTTCTTCACAATTGTGTTGAAAAACGTAGTATGATACACGGGTGTATTAATGATTACCGTCCGTGAAACCCTCACCTTAGCGGTTATCACCAACATTACGCACTTGTACCATAAGGTATTAATATTACAATAGTATAATTCATTCAAAGTTCAAAACCGTACATGTTGCTTAAACTTCTTTAATTGAGACTTCTTTGTCTATAGATTAGTTCATATTTTAAAACTGGAACGCGTAGTTTAAATTTAAATTAAAAAATATTATATATATCCACAAACATTGTTATAGTTTTGTACAAAATTCCATAATCGTAATCATATTATCTACTTGGTATGTCTCACATTTTTTATCGATTTTTTTGTACGTAGACTAACCTAACCTTAATTTTCATATTTTTATTTTTCAGTGCGACTAATCGATTTTATCCTATGTGAAGCGACATTAGGCGTAGCGTATATGTGTATGGATAGTTTTATTAAACAATACACAAGAAGATTTGACTGCAACAAATATTTGAATCCACTTCTTAGAGGAATATCTTACGGTCGATTTATGCAGACCGCAGCTTTTGTCGTCTTTGTAAGTTCAAAGTATATATTATATAGCTAGCTTTTGCCCGCGACTTCGTCCGCGTAAAAGCCGAAAATTGTTCTAATAGGACTTTTAATTGTTTTTTTACGTTATTCTTTAACTTCGTCTAAGTCGTAAAGTCTACCGGAAATCCCCTGCTAACAATACAGTATCTCTTCTCATTTGACAATTATTGTTCCTAATTGTACAAAGTACAGTTCACTGACGTCAACCGCGCGCAGTCAGTTCCACGCCGACCCAAATATTTAGATACTTTTAATATTAATACGGGGTGTTTGGCGCATGGACCGATAAAAATTTTTGGGGGTTTGGTGAGGCCATGTACCAGTTTTTACCCATAGACCCAATGTCCTACATGTCACGGTATTCGAGATACCATTTTTTTTGTTTGTTTTTAAAAATTACCGGAATTATCACATTTAAAACGTTATAACTTTTTAATCTGTCGTCGTATTTACACCAAATCAAATACATTACCAGCGAGACGTACAAGAACATTTGAACAACTGTTTTCCAAATTCATGGATCGGAAGAGGCGGTCCAATTTAATGGCCTGCACGGTCACCAGACCTGACGCCCTTGGATTTTTATGTCCGGGGGCGTGCAAAAGAAATTGTGTACGTAACTGAAGTACCCATAAGAGAAATTTGTTTGAAAATACGACTACACAATAAAAAGTTATAACGTTTTAAAGATGATAGTTCCGGTAATTTTTAAAAACAAACAAATAAAATTGTATCTCGAATACAGTAACATATAGGCCATTGGGTCTATGGGTGAAAACTAGTACATGGCCTCACCAATCCCCACCAATTTTGTCGGTCCATGCGCCAAACACCCTGTATAATTATAAAGTAAGTTGACCGTCGGACACTAACCAAGTCGCGTTTCATCTAACCATTAACCATCACCATTACCATTTATCAAACCAATATACCATTTTGCAGTCTAAAAATACAGGTTTTTATATTTTTATTTGTTGGAGTTACGCACAACAGATTGGTCCTTAGAGCCGGATTTGAACCAGCGACCTATGGATTTTTTAGGTCTTCGAAACCCCCATTATAAGCCATATTACTATCCCCCCAAACAGTTTCGTTTTGCGGAGTACTTCTGCCATTTTTTTTGGGTATATTTCAGAGTAGGGTTTCGGTTTGTATCAAATCGAGAGAAAGTTTATAAAAAGTACGATCCCACAAAAAAAAAAACATCAATCTCCTAAAAATAGATTATTGCATGCTATTGAGAAATAGAATTTGGTCCACTTTTTTTGGTGCGGTTTCTTCTATCATTGCATAAAATTCCGGATTTTGAAAATAAGCGTTCTGAAGGAATTGATGTTGCCAGTATACAAAGGACATTTTAAATAACACCGGCAATAAACTTTTCTTGTCATTCCAAGACTGAAGTGGATCTCTTTTTCTGTCAATATATGGCAATTCAATATATTGTTTAATCATTACTCACATCAGCTACCGAAACGTATGTAGTTGGCATAGAATTGGTCTCTATATTTTTTTATCTACAGCTCTCCAAATGTCATCTTTATCCAAATCTGTTGTACGAGTATTAGTAACTGAAGCAGGGTTGTTTGATATCTCATTTATTATCCATATTTACGCATTATTGGAATTACTTTCTAACATAAAACCTCTTTTTGAAATCGTTGTTCAAGGAAGATAGCCTTTGATGCTGTTCTATTAGTTTCATATATTCCAAGTCGTTTTTCGATCATAGAAGAAAGACTGCGTTTTAAAAATTTGCCTACTTCCGTCACTGGTGTCTTGCTCTCTATAGCCCTTCATAGACCAAGTACATATAAGAGGAATAACCAAAGATAGAGTTGGATATTTTTCTCCTGATAGAATTGCTGTCATATTTTCGAAAGGAAGTAAAAGTGCTATCACATCTTCTGTTAATAACCATTAATTTATCTTTAAAATATACATTTATTAAATTATGAAATTAAGATAATTATTACACAACGTTATTCTATCTAACCTATAGATATACGCAATATATTTACATAATGTACAAAAAAAAAAAAAAGGAAAATGAAAAGAACTAATAATTGGACCATTAATTGGAATCCAGATTTGGCGGAGGTGATTCCAGTAGCGGCAAAGCAGCTGAAACAGTTATTTTAATTACCAATAGGCGCTCGAGCATATAGAAAGTACTGTTCCAGCGAGTACAAACGTCTTGCTTGAGTTTTAATGTATTTTCTTTCAGTTGCTTTAGCATTTTGAGTAAGGCATAAGAAGCTTTTGTGCTATTACTTAAAATGCGAAACAGTTGCTCGAAATTTTTCCAAAAGCTTTTGTAACTGACAGTTAGAAGTACTTTTGAGCTTATTTGCCACTGGTCCATCACTTCTAGAATGGTCACAATGTTTTTAACCATGTGGCTCTCTTTTATTTCTGAAGTAGAAGTGACTACTGATTTCAATCTCGTTTTTCTATATAATGTGCTGTCACGCTTATAAAACTTTTATTACTATCTGAAGACCAGGTATAAATAGCAAAAATTCTCCAACATCTTCATAAAAGATTCGGACTCTTATTCATACTTTTCATCTATCATCAATAAAAAAAATTCTACTTGGAAGTTCATAATCAGCTTCCAATGCTTGTTGAAAACCCGAGTTCTCCCCTATTAAAATTAGAAAGGTTGATAATCCTTATCTATCATATTAATTAAAGGTTTATCACCTGAATTTTGTGCAATCTTCTTTGGCGTGATCAGGCGAGTTTGAGTTTGCCTCAATCGTTTTCGAGGAGGTTCTATCTCCAATATAGATAGCTGCGACTGTGTTTCTTCGGCTGCGACGAACTGTGACTGTGTTTCTTTGATGGCGACACTTGGGTGCTTCTTAATACATTATTTAATAGTGTGGTCGTATTCCCACAGTATTTAAACGAATCGGAACACTCGCGTCTACTCACTGGCGATTCAAAAACTTCCCAAACCATAGACTTTCTTTAAGGTCCTTTCACCATTTCTTTTCAAACTAAAAAAAAACTAGCAACAATAGTCAATAATCGCCACTCCAAAGTTAACCTCAAATTTTATTTTGACATACATTTGACGGTATTTGTAGTTAATGAACATAGTCTTAGCCTAGTGGTATGACCATTTGACTGCCAAGTCGAAGGTCTCGAGTTCGAATCCAAGGCCTCTGACTTTTCGAAATCATGTGCCTATTAATAATTAATTATCACTCGCTTAAACCTAACTCGAGTTGACTTGAGTTAGTAAATCGAATTGAAACATCACAATACCTGTTTCGCATGACATCTTTCGGAGCGGATAACATTGTATCATTCAGGGCAATACGGCAGGAGATACAAGGCCTCGATGACAAACGAAATAGTAGCGAAATAGCATTAAAACGACTTTATACTAAATGTTAGTCGTTTCCCTACATAGGTACCTACCTATGATAATTGCTGTTTAATATGAAAAAAAAAAAAAAAATTCTACATTTTTTATTTCTATTAATCACAGTTATCACATGCAATCGAAGCATCTTAGTCAACGCAGTCGTAGTTGATTGATTCTAGACGGGAGGCAACCATTCTCCAGAATCATTTTGTACTGCCTCTCGGGTAGTGATTTTTTTCCCGCCAAGAAGTTATCCAAATTCTGGAAAAAGTTGAATTCTGTAAGCGCAAGATCTGGTGAGTACGGCGTATGACGGAAAGCTCCCAAGCCCAGCTTTTGCAACTTGGGAACCGTCTGCGGTGCAGTGTAAGGTCACGCGTTGTCGTACAGGAGCAGCGGAGACGAACGATTGACCTAAGCTGCTTACAGATTGGCGAGCTTCTTGATCATTGTGTTTATTTCTTTACAGTACACATCTGAAGTAATGCTCATCCCGTTTAGTACCACCAAACAGTGACCATAATTTTTCTAGGGGTAAGTTTTCGATTAGGGCATTGTTTAGGTGCTGAACCAGGATCCAACCAACTTGCTGAGCGTTTGCGACTGTCCAATAGAATCCATTTTTTGCTGCAGGTAACTATGCGGTTAAAATTCCTTCGTTTGTGTGCCTGTTGAGCAGTGCCAGGCACGTCTTGACGCGTGCTTCGCGCTGGCAATCATTGCGTTTGTTGGGCACCCATTTGTCAAGCTTTTTTACCTTGCCAATTTGAAACAAATGGACTAATATTTTTTTGCCGCTAACCTTGAAAGCTGCTGCTAATTAAACCGTAGATTGAGTATCATCAGTTTCCACAATCGCCTTTAATTAGTCATTGTCAACCAAAGTTTTCACATGACCACGAGGTTCATTCTTTAGGTCGATATTTCTAGAATGGAAGCGGGCAAACCAATAACAGGTGGTGCGTTAGTTTATAGTGTTAGCTCCTAGGGGACTTCGCTACTTATTCACGTACTTTATCTTAAATGATAGTATCTCGCTATTCTTGATAACTTTCGATACTAATTGTTTTCATTATCCGTGGAAGTGTTACTAGCTTTTGCGCATTTTCCATATTCTTGGTAGTTTTTCTGAGAATAGAATAAATCTAATGGGTTACTACATCTATTGTGTCCGTATAAAAAATCAAAGGGGGTGAAACTTGTAGCTGTATGAATAGTAGAATTATCATACTAATATTATTGTACGGGCGAGTTCCCGGTGCCGTAGTTTCCCAAGTCCGCACTCGTACGCAGTGAATGCTATATCCTAGAATACTCTAACTGTACGCGTACATAACTCGGCACCGTAGTGACCCAGCTCAGACACTCGTACGTAGCCTACGCCTGGGATTCATTAGGCGTTAAACCCTAATTTCCTAGCCCTACCGGTATGTCAACCATTTGGTGAGGGTATATATACACATATAAATAGGTGAAACTCAAGTAAGAAGTCAGAAGACCTAGGGCAACACATGGAAAGTAGGCAGGAAGCTGGTATTTGGAAATGATTTTCACAATGCCGGTCGAGCAGACTCACAAGACCGATTACGGCGAAAGGAATCTTGGCCGCAGTGAGAGGTTGGGGAAGATGACTTTTTTTACGACTTTTATACTAATATAAACATTGATGCAGCACACATCAATGCGTGAATTGTGCATATGCATTAGTCTTTAAATCTTAGTTTTATGCGAAAATATTTAACAGTACATGATTTTAACACGTTCATATGCCCAAGTACGTGTATTCGTGACTCTTGGTACCAACATTTTTCGCTGAAGCTGGGTAATGGACATGTTTATGCTTAAACAATTATAAAGAAGAATGCCCATTTTTCACCTGACAATGTATAGAAATGAAATAAATCTTAAAAATCAGCAGATTTAATTGTATATTAATGACACTTATCACAATGTTAAAAGAAAAACAGGATATATATTTTTTTATACTTATAGCAGATTATTCTACGCTAAGGGTAAACGATTACCATGTTTTGAATGCAACCCAACTGCCCTTCTTTTATGAGGTTCCATTTTATACAGTGCTACTTGACTTTATTCAACTCTGTTTCTGAGTTTTATACATTATTTTACGTTATGTTCATCAGATATGTACCTATATACCGTAACCAATGAAAGGTATTGGGTATACGTGATCACTTTTGACAATACAAGAACTAACTTTTTAGAGGAATAGAAACTTACTTTAGTTTTTTTTTTGACTAAAAATGTAGTTATAGTGACAATAATCGAGAATCTGACCAGTGAAGTTGGTTTCAAGGAATTCACAAAGTAAAAAAGACATTTTAGACCACAAATAGGTAAGTATTTCTATTTTAGATTAAACTTCGGGCGACTACTTAGTTCTAGCCACAGACTAGCATATTATAACATTAAAATAGCATACCTAACTTATGTATGAATGAAATGTAGGTAACATTACTATTTTTTGGAATTCTTAGCGTTTAAATCGTAAAAATGACATGAAATTATTTTCTAAACTTACAGGTATCTTTTACTATACCTTATAACTATACATACACTTTCATTATCAGGTTTTGAAATGTATGGGAAGTGGGCATTGTTCTTTGAAAGTTAGGATGTGTGTTTGTTAGCTGAATCATGCAAAAATGGCTGAACCTTTGGTACCTTGGTATTTGGTACACAAATAGTATGTGCCTGGCAATGACATAGGTATAGGTTACTTTGATCCCAGAAAATTGCAGGTAATATCCCGGAAATCCCGAAATACTGACGACAACTGACTTACGGGATTTAAACAAAATTTCATACGCAAGTAGTAATGCGACTGGGAATAACAAATTGATGTCCGATTGTATAATACCAAATAAATGCGGGAATTTCCCGAAAAACTGATATTGGAGACCTACTTACGAGATTGGAATGAAATTTCGTTCACAAATAGTATATGACAAAGGAATAACCCACAGGCTATCCCAAAATAATGCGGGAATTTCCCGGAAAACTGAAATATTAGAACTACTTGCGGGATTTGAATGAAATTTTGGTACACCTATAGTTCCTGACTAGCACTATCATATTGAATCCTGGCAAAAGCGAGAATTTCCCGGAAACAATTTTGTGACCGCAACTATTGAGTACTTCTTATCCCATTAAATCAATCCTACAACAATTGTGTTACTAAGTCTACGAGTACGAAGTCGTGGGTAAAAGTGAGTATACTATAATTGCGTTACACATCAGTGAATTACTGTATTATCACTCTTATCTGTAAGTTTTCATAATATTCTTATTAATTCACAAATGGTAGTTGAGTGAAATCTTTCGATCGGCAATTTGAATTCGGGTTATAAAGAGTTATAAAATGTGAACATATTTTATGAATGGAACATTTTTCTTTAATAACGTCATTATCAAATTTATGATTAGAATCTGTTGTGATTTTGGTTGGCATTACGAATATTGACAGTCATCTTCATCCTCCGAAGCTTTTCTCAACTACGTTAGGGTCGGCTTTCAATCTATCCAGATGCGGTTTTTCAATAGAGATCAGAGTTTTACACGAAGCGATAGCGATCAGATCTCCGCAACCCAATTTCTGGGCGATATTTATTTATTAAGTCATAACAGATAACAGAGTAAACATTCGCATACATTATCAATTTAAAAACTAAGTAGGTACACGTGCACTCCGAAGAACGGAGAGGTCTCGATGTGTTAAGAATGGTCACACATCCACATTATTATGTTCATTTTAAAACAAATGTTTAGGTTTCATAAAAAACGTTTACAATTACCTAAGCATTGACATAAGGTTGATTCAGTTTGTAATAATGTACATGGGTAAAATTTCCCCGGCCACAGTTGCTGTTTTCTGTTTGGTCGCCACTATGACCCCCGGTAAAAATTGTAATCACTTTTAATTAACCGATTTTAATTAAATAAAGCGTTAACGTTGTCTCCAGATACGAGCTATGAATTCCGTTCTAGTTCTTCAAAATCATTTCAGTACTTATTTATAATTTTATGCGTGGTCAAACAAACAGATTAACAAAAAATCCAAAAAATATGACAAAAAAATATTGTATTTCTTATTCTCAGCCTGCCCAAATTGCTTTTTTTTGGAAATATTGGTAGTTTACAGACATGCGAATCTTACACTCTTATAAGATATCGCAGTGATATGTTAGTTTGCTGAACAGAACTGTTGATCCGGTTTTTTTTTATTTCAGCATGCGCCATATTTATCTGACAGCTTACAATTCCTGGTGTCAAGCTTCCGAGAAGTGCCGCCATGGTCAATATGTCAGTCAACTAGCAATGCTAGTGGTTGTGTACCGGCTAAAGATATAATGGTACACTGCAAAACCAATAAAACTACACAATTCGCTTCAACATCCGCATACTTTCATTATATGTAAGTTAAATTCTTGATTAATGAAAACGCAACCTAGAGATATACATTATAAAAATCCTTATTTATTTATTAGTAGGAAGTGCCTTATTGTAGTGTAGGTGCACCGACAAGAAGGCTTTTTATTATATATATTATATAAAAGCACGAATCAGTCCCTTAGTCAACCAGGGAACCTTTATTGTTTCGTCATAATCGCAGACTGTCAGAACTATTTATACTGAAGTTGTGAAATATTAATATAATGATAATATTATGTTTACATGTTCTTTTGTTAGGTACTCAATCAGGCTCACGGATCCCATAGTCATGACTATAGGGCGGGTAAAGGAAAGCCGGTATGAGTCCGATATACCCTGCCGCCTCCCCCGGTGGCGGACAATCCATAAGGATTTTCCGTACTATAAAAAAAAGGTTCTCAATCAGGCAAAAACAACTGAACAGATTCGCATGGAATTTGGTACACAAAAAGTATGTGACTGCGAATAACGTAAAGGTTAGGTAGTAGGTTACTTTTTATCCCGTGAAAACACAGATTATTCCGGAATTCCCTGAAAACTGATACTGGAAAACTACTTATGGAATTTGCATGAAATGTTGTAAACAAAGTATGAAAATAAGAGCACAAACGATAGGTTGTGATGTGATAATAAATCGTCTCAGTAGTATACTCCAATGGGAAATAGCGGCAATGAAATGTCGGCAGGTTACAGTAATAACGGTCAACTTCAGAGTCCTTCTTAAACTTAAGGAAAAAATATTTATGAGCATGAGTACATATACATATATGATAACTAGCGACCCGCCCTCGCTTCGCACTTGTGCAATGTGACGATACCATACATGTAACATATAAACCTTCCTCTTGAATCACTCTATCTATTAAAAGTTTTAAAGATTTAAGCATAGATACGTAGGGACAGACAGCGGGAAGCGACTTCTTTTTATACTATGTAGTGAGGTAGTAGAGGTTTAAAGTATTATTTCCTGTATTCACGTAATACTAAACATGTTATTATTTTGAAATACTTGAAAAGGTATTAAAATTTAGAAAATAGGTAATAGGGTTCGGGAACAGTTTCCAAGATAGACCGGTGTTCGGGGTTCTAGCGAGAGGAATCTCCTGACGATCCGTATCGTCTCCAGGAGTAACGTTTCCGCAACAAACCCTTAATCCATACGCATAAAGCGACAGAACTTATAGATGCAGATTACAATTGTGCAAAGTCAAAGATGCACTTGGTAAGTCGGTAAGTTATTTTAAATGATGTTTAATTTTCAGGAACTCATTTGGCACCATAGATAGGAACAGTTTAACTTCGAGGTTTTTTATCCTGGGCCTAGTGTGGATGCTTGTTTTCTTTTTTGCATCGGTTACCGAAGAAACAATGGCAAAGGTAATGTATCTCTTCTCCTATGTTCTTTATACCTTGAGCTTCAGTTAGGTTTGTTATAAGCCCGCTGCACTGAACTATTGGTTCGGCGCAAAAACTATCAAAATCCATTGTGCAGTTTAGAAAAAACTAAGCGCACAAACAGATAGACGCGGGTAGTGACTTCGATACTGTAAATAAATAAATTTATTCAAATAACCGTTGTCATAAATTACCTAGATAAAGGCAAACAATTCACTAACACAAGACGGAATTCATTAAAAAAAGTCGGAACGATAAAATATAGTTGGCTCTGTCGCAAAATGACCACTTCTCAAAATGACTACAGGGAGCAAAATGTCCCTTTCTCAGAATGTCCCTTTCGCAAAATGTCCCTTTCGCAGAATGTCCTTTTCGCAGAATGTCCCTTTCGCAAAATGTCCCCTACGGCATCATTCCTTGCATCAATTAAAAAAACTGGTCAGTTGCCATTCGGTGTAGAGTGGTAACAGTACCACTCTACACCGAATGGCAACTGACAGTTTTAGTTTATGTGCACATATTCACAGTTATATGTGCACATAAACTAAAATTAATAATAGAAATGGAAGTTTCTGAGATTTATTGTCTCTCAAAACAACAAGTTATACAAAATAAACTAAACCCAAATAAAAAAAAAATGTCTGATAAGGTAAAACAAAAATGTAATACAGTTTTTTTTATTTAGGGAATGCAATATGATTGTTATAGTAATGTAATAAACTAAACCCGAATTATAACATAAATATTAAATGTCTGATTATGATTACGTAATAAAAAATGTTATACAGTTTTTTTTTGGGGAATGCAAGAGTAATGTAATTTTATAAAATTAACAAGTTATAATAAACCCAAATAAAACAAAAAAAAATTAAGTATCGACTACGTAATAAAAAATATATATTATGTTTTTTCTTTAGGAAAAGCAATTGTAATATTCATTTGAATAATAATTGTATTTTTTTTTTATAAATTGTGGAAGTTTTAACTCATCTCTTTCTAATTTAGTCAATAGAACTTTATATTTCTTATCGAAATAAATGTCCCCCTTTCGTCTATTATTTTTGGCCTTGTTAAATAAATTATCTTTGATTTTCATATTCCAATATTTACTTTCTTTCTTTAATTTGTATACAAACATGTATAGACTCGATTTTTTTGGTAATCGTCCTGTATTGATACGACGATGCCACCCCTCTAATGCGTTCGTGGTACGGTGGCGCTGGGCAGCACAACTCAGAATTGATGTTGATATTTTTGGATACCACTGCCATTCGTAATAGCATCGAAACCGATTCATTTCTGGGCTATCTGGTGCTTGACTTAACATATAACACCATGTGGCGGAAATTTGGTTAGCTGGTACGAGCGGTGTAACAGACGCAATCCTAGTAATATTTCTTCTTTCTCTTGTTCGTAATAATCCTTTTTTTCAGCATTTTTCCAAATTGCGGTATTGTAGTGACGATAACAACCGCTTATGTTGGCATCTTGGTATACCGATTTTACTGCATTTATTTGTGCGATTTCATAATCGCATTTAAAATACGAGACTAAAAAGACGAGTGTAAGTTTCTGTTTTGTTGGGCAATAAAGTATAAATTACCGGTACTATATTATATATTTGTACACATTTTACTTGAATTAATGTCCATATGTATAACGTACAATTGATAAAATGCTCGTGGTGCAGTCATAAAAGTGCCATCGGCAAAATATGACCCCGGAGTTCGAATAATCTTTTTTGCTAAAGATGTTGCAAATATTATAATTTTCTCGGCATCACCATCTTCACATATTAGAAACTTTTTTCCTAATATATCCGGTATAGTTGCTGTTTCAGTACTAGTATGTTGCAGTCTGTCAGTATTAAGAAACGATTTGTGTATTGTTTGACTCACATGAATGCGAAGTTTCTCTAATAATAGTTTTCCTTGTTTTGTCCAAAGTTAATGAGGCACTGCATTGTTGTCTATTTACGCAACGCCATAAAGTAGTTCCACTGTTATTAGTCCTGTTGATATCTATGTTCAATATAAATAAGTGTTTGCCTTCCTTTCTGATTATTAACAAAATACAATTCTTGATTCATTTTGAAACCTCAAACGTCTATTTTAAGCTTAAATAAAATTATCCACATATTAAAATACGAAACTATTGCTGACATAACCTTTTGTAATTATTTTGTCAAGTTATTGTAGTAAGTATTGCCAATACATAAATTGAAAATTGGTTGAACATTGAATACACATCACATTTATTTTTATAATCATTACAGGACAGTTTGAACTAACAGTTTAAACTAATTTGTTTGGTAAATTTATATTATTTTTTTTAACACACTTGCTCATGACATTAATTTCACCGCAATTAGGCACATAATGACACCTGTAATCAAACTGTGACTTTTTCATTGGTGCTTTGTTCTTAAAAAAGTTTCGATACAAAAAATATCGTGTTTAATAGTACAGAGGCCAGCACATCAGGCTACCACAATCTGTCAAATTTCTTTGATTGATTGTCAACTTTAATACAGAGCAACAAGGTTCATAATCAATTGGGAAAATTTGACAGTTTTGGATAGCTTGACCTGCTGGTGTCTGTACATATAAATTAATTGCTTATTTCATGCAACTTTGTATTGAAATAGATAATTTCAACTTGTACGTTTTTAATAAAACTTTTAATTCCTCATTTTGTACATGGTTAAAACGCTATCCGCGAAAAGCCAAAAAAAGAAACCTCATTATTTTAGTCTATGGCCGATCGCCATTATTCGCCATTGTTAGATGCGCGCGCATAGGAAAACTGATTAATTTTTCCCTCCATTGCGAAAAATTTTTCACAACTCGTTTTCACTGTTGAAATTACAGTTATTTTCTTCACAAGTGTGTTGAAAAACGTCGTATGATACACGTGTGTATTGATGATTACCTTCCTCGGCTCTCTTAAGCTTACTCGGGCGCCACGGCTCACCTAACGACTCGTGTCTCAATGGCGCCTCAGCGGTAATCACCAACATTACACACTTGTACCATCGTAATGTACTTTTATTGTGCATTTCTTCTTGGGTTTATAGTTTAATTTGTTGATTTTATATTTGTCTGAATGGGTATTGACCAGTTTTTTTAATTGATGCAAGGATTTATGCCGTAGGAGACATTTTGCGAAAGGGACATTTTGCGAAAGGGACATTCTGCGAAAAGGACATTCTGAGAAAGGGACATTTTGCTACCTGTAGGCATTTTGAGAAGTGGTCATTTTGCGACAGAGCCATGAATTGCTGTAAAGAAGTGCTGCGTGCTGTTTTAATACTATACTTATTATGAATAACTGTCGAACTGTTAGTACACTACAGTTTTTTTTATGGTTCCAAATATGCCTGTATTAGAACCTGTTTTTAATAGAATCGGTTTTTTTATTTCAGATTTTCAAGTTAGCGTTTACGTGTAGATCACTTTCTACAGTTATTACGCTGTCTTTTATATTTATATCAACGTCTGACAATGTTGCAACAGAAGCTTTTTCAAAAATAGTGGACATTGCTTCAGAAAATGTGTTCGTAAGTAAATTAACTCATAAAACATGAAAAATACGTACGCGGTTTTTTTCTGGCTGTCATCTGTCGGTCGGTGACCAGTGTTGCCAACTGAAGAAAAATTAAAAGAACTCGATTAGACGAAACAATTGATAGGCACTTGTCACTCGATTTTCATACATATTCTGAGATTTAACCGATTTATTCAGTATCGATTACTACGATACAATACAATACGATTCAATCGATTATTTAGTATCATAACTTAATTTAAATTTTCTCGCTTCCTAGATAGAAACAAAGTACCGTGTTTTGTGATTTTCATTAGAAAAATATAACGGTTTTTTTAATACACATTTCAACTAGTTAACTGCTGTGCCCAGCATTTCCTATCTCCTTTTACCATTGGACTGCCAAGTCGAAGGTCTCAAATTCGAATCCAAGGCACGCACCTCTGACTTTTCGAAATCATGTGCGTATTAATAAGTAATTATCATTCGCTTAAAACGGTGAAGGAAAACATCGTGAGGAAACCTGCATGCTTTAGAGATTTTGCTCAACGGTGTATGAAGTCTGCCAACCCGCACTAGGCCAGCGTGGTGGACTATTGCCTACTCCCTCTCAATCTGAGAGGAGACCCGTGCCCAGCAGTGGGACAGTATATGGGTTGATTATAATTTCTTTAAAGTTTAAGATATTTAGTGATCTTTGTTCATTGATTGTTTGGCGCCGACTAAAAATTACTTAGGCATACTTGCATTAGTATAAGAACTTCGTTGTTAAGGTTACACAAGAAAGTTTATTATTTTTTGCTTTTTAATTTAAGGGGGGTTTAATTTTTTTGTTAAAAAGTTTTTATGTATCGTAATTACGCTTTATCATCAGTCAATTTGATGAGAGAAAAGGATTTTTTATAAATAACAGGTTTACTTTATCAGTAACTATAATAATATTTCGTTGGTTACAGATGCTATGCTTCAAACATGTATCATATGCATATGGCATTGGGTTTTTGGGTCTTTATGATTTTGGGACCATGTCTGCCTTTACCATGATAGACACTGCAGCTGTGGTATTTATGGTAGCATTTACAGCTTTAGCGTTCATGAGATCATGGATAATAAAAATATTATATTTAATCATGACTAGATGTGTGGAAGTAGAGAAACAATATGCCACACATGTATTATTCTACGGTATTATACCGTTAGCTACAGAATTTTTGTACGCTCACAAGCTGTATGTATTTTACTTTTACGGAAACATGTTAGTCAGCACGTTAGTATTCATGGTGAGTTATCAAATTATAATTATCGCAAAACTTAATTCATAAATAGTGAACTGTACCTAAAATAGACCGATAGCAAGTCGTTATATTAACTCGGTAACTATTGATAAGTACGTGAAACGGGAAAACGACTACGAGATTTTGACTGAAAGGAGAAAATGAAGTTAAAAATGTATGGACCGTGTCCTCAGCGTTCAATAAAAAGCATGTAATAAGCTCTTTTCATGACTATCATTTGTTACGATGATCTTATCATAGTACATATAATAATTTTAATTTTATGCGAGACAGAGAGCGGATACTATACAGAACTATTATATCAATGTTCTGAGTGTCATACAAATTCTATAGTATCTCGTTTCCGGGAAAGGGACATAGCATCCCTCTCAAACCCCACCAAAAACTTTAAAGGCTTATATCTCAAAACTATCAGTCGATTGGAATATTTTTTCAGTATACAATTTATAATTAATTATATTCTTTGAATAAATCAAAAACCAGTCAAACCTATTTATGTTGTTTAGGGTGTTATTTCAAGGCCCTTTGTAAGCTGCCAGATCAATCCGAAGGTTTCAGAGGTGACAAAAGTTCCACTGTAAGTGTGAGCGTGAGAGGATTAAGCTTACCAGGATTTCATGCTATCACAGGATGTGATTATAATTCTGGTTTCTTCAAGAAATGAAGATAAAGACTTGCAAAATTTAAAAAAAATGGTCATCTGCCAAAACTTGACTTGCGCCAATATGACTACATATTCCCGCAACTCAAATTTCAAGGGTCTGGCGTGAAATAAAGCCTACGGAAAGTGTTATCAATCATAAATGTTGGTTTATGATATTATGTAAAAGCCACCTTTGCTACTTTAATCTAGGGGAGTAAGGCTTTTCTGTATTTTTAGCATCTGCTAACTGTAAAAAGGCTTTCAAGCTACCATACTTAGCCATACCTTCTAACTGTATATTAGACTAAAACAAACATTTAGTTATGCTAAAATGAGATTTTGCTCTAGATTTTGACTCTGCGAACTTACCCTAGACCATTATCTACTACATTTTTGTTGTTGTAACGTAATTCCTCTAATTTTGTATTTTTTTTCTTACAGACAAATCTAATTTATATACTGTCAAAGTTCTTAAGTTATGAGTTCCAGTCAGTCAAGCTGATTTATATTGTTGGTATGCTGTGTTGGGTAGGTTTTGCCTTGTCCACAGTAATGCTTGGTGTGAGTATCTGATGCATTATTTCATTTGAAAAAGAAATATTAATTAATTACTTTATTCAAGTATCATTAAAATTCATACATAGGGCATTACTTAACTTTAATAGTTTTCTGTATTGCTTGTTTACTTATTTACCTTTATGCCTATACTGAGCTTCTAAACGAGCTAGTGAGCGCGTAGGCGACACGCGGGCTTATTGAATCTAGAACTACTTAATTCGAAACACCACGGGTGTTGCAATGGGTCTTACATAACATACGTGAAGAAAACATTAAAAGATATGCTTTTATAATTATGTCAATTAAAATTAATTTGTTTTACAATTTCATAAAAATATCATCACTTTTCTTAAATTATAATTAAATAAAAAATCGATTCATTGGTTTCTTTAACGAATTAAATACCTACATATACCTAATTAAGCCTCTGTCCGAGATTTTTTATTCCAAGCTTGGTTTGTCCTACAGCTATGTCCATAGCAAAGGCGGGAGCCCTTTCCTCTTTCCAGTTCACTCACCCGCTGTTTTAGTGGCCCTATCTCTCTGGGCTGACCACGCTTTGATTTAAGATTTGTAGCGCAGTATTGTATTCCTTATGCGATCAGTGAGTTCTACTCTCAGAATTACTTTACTCCATCGCTCGTTGGCAAACCTCGAATATGGGATCTTTGAACAATCATACTAATATTATAAATGTGAAAGTTTGGATGTTTGTTTGTTTATTTGTTACTCAATCACGTATAAACGGCTGAACCGATTTGCTTGAAATTTGGTACCCTAATAGTATGTGATCGGGAATAAAGTATAGGCTACTTTTTATCCCAGAAAAATGTAGGAATATCCTGAAAAACGGATATAGGAGAACTACTAGATTTGAATGAAATTTCATACACACATATTATGTGACCGGGAATAACAAATAGAATATATTTTACCCCAGAAAAATGTGGGAATATCCCGGAAATCCCGAAAAACGAATACCTTACGGGATTCGAATGAAATTTCATACACACATAGTATGTGACCGGGAATAACAAATAGGATATATTTTACCCCAGAAAAATGTGGGAATATCCTGGAAATCTCGAAAAACTAATAGCTTACGGGATTTTAATGAAATTACATACACAAATAGTATGTGACCGGTAATAACAAATAGGATATATTTTACCCCAGAAAAATGTGGGAATATCCCGGAAATCTCGAAAAACTAATAGCTTACGGGATTTTAATGAAATTACATACACACATAGTATGTGACCGGTAATAACAAATAGGATATATTTTACCCCAGAAAAATGTGAGAATATCCCGGAAATCCCGAAAAACGAATATCTTACGGGATTCGAATGAAATTTCATACACACACATAGTACGTGACCGGGAATAACAAATAGGATATATTTTACCCCAGAAAAATGTGGGAATATCCTGGAAATCTCGAAAAACGAATAGCTTACGGGATTTTAATGAAATTTCATACACACATAGTAAGTGACCGGGAATGACAAATAAGATAAATTTTATCCCAGATAAATATGGGAATCTCCCGGAAATCCCGAAAAACTGATATAGAGAACTGCTTACGGAAAAAAGCGGTAATTCCCTAACATTGTGTACTTCTTATCCCATGAAATCAAGAGTTTACAATTGCCTAGTACAGTTTATAGTGTCATACGGCCTTTATAGTTATGGGCGCACATATAATTCCGTCTTAAAACTGCAAACAAATATCTTAAAATTAATCACCCCACTTTAAATCAAGTTAAAATATAAGGATAATGATAAACTTTTATTCAAACATTGTAACACACTATCAGGCCCACGCTAAAGTAACATATAGCCTTCCAAAGAAACATTTTTTTAAATTCAACTCACAAACACAACACATCTTATAAAATTTTTTAACACTTGTTAATTTATGTATCTGATAAATTAATAATTAAATAAATAATGTATGCAGCGCTCGGTGCTATTAGTCATTAGCTTGGTCTTTGACATATTTATTTTCAGTCCCACCTCGAAGCTCGCTATACTTAGTTCTTTTAGCATGGTTCCCAGTTTCACTGTATATATGTAATCTATATCTATATAATAAGAATGTAAGTTTCGCGTGTCTGTAAATTTTTTTTTATACTGCTAAGGTGGCAAACAAGCATACGGCCTTCCTGATGGTAAACGGTTACCGTAGCCTGTAGACGCTTGCAATACCAGGGATGTTACTTGCGCGTTGCCGACCCTGTAAAACGAAAGAGAAATAGTTGGGTTGGCAGTATAATGGTCAAAGTCCACCACTGCCTACACGTTTCTTCGTGGAGCACTAGCAACCTTGCTCACCGTAAAAAACAAAACACAACTCAAAGCAGTGTTATTTCACTTCGAATTTCTGCAAGGCTTGAGTGGAATTACGCCCACTATCTATGCCCTACCTCTCTTGAAATTCATTGTATACCTTGAAAAAAAACTTGGGAGACTGAGAATAAGTAGGTATCACAATCTATTGTATATATATTTTTTTATGTCTGTCTGTTTGTCTGACGGCACAATTTTAGAGCCACTAACGCAATCTGTTTATGAATAACAATAACACAACTGCCACAATCTGACAACACATTTCAGGTATCGTACAATAGGTCGCGCTGATTTATAAGTCTGGGTAGGGGTGTTAAAAGGGTACTGATCGCGATAAAATCTGTAAAAAGTAGTTTTAGTTCGAAAAAATCAAGTATGGTGCATGTATTTTTACGACTCAGCGGCTGCTTAAAACCTCAATTTCCATAGTTGTCAGTATCGATATCGTCAAATAAATCATTTATTATACCTACCTAAACTTAATTTAATCATCGTAGAAAGGTCCTTAAATTCTTGTCCTTTTACCAAAAGATATACCAAAAGATTTAGCTGAATTTCTAATTAATAATCGCTAGTCGCTAACCGAACTTTCATTATTTTATTTCGAAAATGTATAATAGGTTACTTGATGATTTATTGGTAAAATTTATTTGCTAATTAGTTTTTGGCATATTTAAAGAAACCATTACCTTCGTGACACAAGCTGTAATTAATGTAGCTTTAGAATCAGCTGTAATACTTACTATTAATAAACAAATATCCTACTGTATTTTCCACTTTTGGTCGTGATACTACTATGGAAACAAGTGCATATTTATGAAGCTATTTAATCTTTTAATTCTGATTTCAAATCAAAATTAGCCTTGACATTCTGAATCTACATCTTTAAGGTGTCATCAGTGACATCTATCGAAAAGCTAGAAAGCTTGGGAAGAGAAAAAAAAATTGAGAAGCAAGGTAACTTGTTTTTCGATAGATGTCACTGACGTTGAATTTCAGTTTACATTTCGAACTTCACGCCAATACTGCTGCACAAATTAGTTTATACGATGGTTTAGGATTAACATTAGGTATACGATGTAAATTATTACACTATTAAATGTTATTAACAATGTTATTAAAATTAACTAGTGCTGGCCGAAATTCGACCCTTTTAGGTTTTGTTACAGAAACTTTTTTTTCATATTTTAAAAACCAATTGACGTATTATAGATGTGTTTGACATTGACAGTTCGAACGTAAACAATGTTTAAGTAGGTTTAAGTATTATATGTTATTAAAATTGTAACATTTATTATATAAAAACGTCTCCAATCCTTCTCCATGTAATTTTCATCTATGCCAAATGTCTTGCCATATTCATAGGTATCTTTACTAAATCAATAATATAATAAAACTATAGCGCGTTAGTTTCCAAAATAAAAACTGGGATCTGAGAACGAGGTCATAAAATGAAATTCTATTGTCGATTGTTGAAAGTCTATTCGGATTTTCTGTCCGTCGGTTTATCTGTCATTGTATCTGTGTAGGTCTTTGAATACACACATGAGATCGTTACTTCTGAATGTACCTATTTTGAGGAATGTGAAAGTAATTTAAAGGTCATGATATACCTAACATTAATTTAATATTTATTTGAACAAAGTCAGTCAACTCTCTATAAAGTTAAATTACATTTTTGACTTGAAATACTGTATTTCAAGTCAAAAACTTAAGGTAATTTATCATTAATGCGGTTACATTGCGGGTTATCAGCTAGTTAATATTTAATTTTCCACTACATATCGCCCCACTACTTATCGGTCTATATTCGCTGAGGATGTGCTTAGTCAATTATAATGTTTATTTTTCACATTATTCGGACTTTTTCGGTTTTGGCATTTCTTTAAATAAAAGTAATTCATTTCTCAAAGAGAAGTCAAGAATTCAAGTTAAGGGTAATATGGACATCCAAACGAAAAATGATATAATCATGTGCATCGACCATGATGAGAACTGTAGGCACATAAAAAATATTGTCGTCGGCATACAAATTTAAAGGGTATCTATCGAGTTTTCCTGATACGCAAATTGATCAATTCGTGGTCACCATAGCGGATCGCAGTAATACTATCTTAAAATAAGAGTTTAGTATAAAGCAGTACCTACGCGTCTCTCGGGGGAAGTACCGATTAAAAATTCGTGTGGTATCGTCAAATGTAGGGCAACGTGTCAATTTACTGGCCCCTCCAATGTCCGGCCAGGTGACATCATTTTTGTATACTTACCTACATTATGATGATTTTCATTATAAATATTGTCTCAACATTAATAAACAACATTAACTACCTAGAACGTTGACGCAGCAATATGTTCTGTCGTAAGTAAACTGAGTTTAATTCGCATTTAAAAAAAGGAGGTGAGAGCACGGGCGTTTAAACCCGTGGATTAAACAATAAGATCACTAAAAAAATTGTGGAGAGGTGTTTAGTCAGTGAGTGCATGTTCCTACGTCTATTTATTAGATTTTGGAATTAAAAGTTCAAAATAACTTTGGAACCGTTAATTAGAAAAAACTTGGAGCCGGTGGATTGGAACATAAAAAGCCTACTTCCAGGGTCCGTTTAGAACGTTTCATTGTATTGTCAATCAGACTGCTGTAAAGTAATTTTATAAGTAATATTTGTCTTAATTTCTGATTTTTTCAGTCCCCGACCACAAAAATAAACTGTCTTTTTTTAGGTAAGATGCCAAAATCTAATAAATAGACGTATAAAATCGTATCAAAATATTGACTCTTCACCAATTAACCTTAAAATAATTGGCGTAAAGTCAATATTTTGATACCATTTTGTAGGTTGTCTCAAATCTCAACGCTTATCTTTATAATAAGGCCATTTGCACCTCTGTAGATCTCTTAAATTGAAAGATATTAGCATTTTATTGAACACTAGTATTCCGCCCGCGGCTTCGCCCGCGGCTTCGCCCGCGTCGAGTTCGGTTATATCGCGTTTCCAAGAGAACTCTTCAAAAGTCCGAGATAAAAACTATCCTATGTTCTTTCTCAAGGTCAACTCTATCTCTGTACCAAATTTCATTAAAATCAGTTCAGTGATTTAGACGTGAAAGCGTAACAGACAGACAGACAGAGTTACTTTCGCATTTATAATATTAGTAGGGATACCCTATTTTAAAATAAGATGGCTGCCATTCGCGTGGTGTTGAGTTAGGAGTATATATAAAAGTGCATTTGTCGATAAAATTGAGCATTTAATATGCCCTTAAAGTATCGGTAACCGTATCCCACCATACCATAACCGTATCCCAAACACATTGTATATCAGAGCTCTCTCTGAGATATTAATTTGGATGGTTAGTTTTAGTAAAAATAATCAAAATTACTCTAAGAAAAAAAATGATTATTTGGACTTCATCTCCTCATACCTGCTGAACTAACTGTTTGTACCTATCCTGTGGCATTGCAGCTGCAGTGCAAATAAAAACAATATAAGTATCTAAATATATGCTTTCTGAGGAATGGGTTTGATTTTCGCCCGGTTTAGTGCAGATAACTGATTATCAACATTGTTTTGGGTCCACGAGGTTGTGGTTCCGTCGTTTGTTTCTGATATTTATACTATAAAACATCACAAATGGGTGTTTAGAGATACGCGGTGGAATAATATTTGCATTAAATCAAGGTGTTCAATAATGAAATTCCTAAAAAGGTGTTAGGTATTTAACGGGCACACGTTCTGTTGAGTTACAGAGTTAATTATTGGAAGAATAACCTTTTATTGAGTTACAGTGTTACTTATCTGGAATTTTTCTCCCAGTGTAATACAACATGGTGTGACTCAACGAGAACAAACGAATAATAATACATATAACGTTGTACCAGGTTTATTGTACGCTTCACGGGGTGCCTATGTATCTACGGCAATTAGTGGCAAACTATTTAAGAGAACGATACGTCAGTTACCAGGAATTTGACGCCCGAGTAGTGTGGAAGCCTACCCCGTGTGGTGTTCCACAGGGTTCAGTTTTAGGACCACTACTATGGAACATTGGATTCGACTGGGCCCTTCGCAGTTCTTTTTCCCCTGGACAAGGTATAATATGTTACGCCGATGACACTCTTATTACCGCTCGGGGACAGAAACAGGACTTTGATGAAGCGGCACACGCCGCCACAGAGCGCACGTCTCTGGTAATTATCCGTGAGTGGCACTTGAAAAGACAGAGGCTCTGGTATTTTATGGGGCACGGCGTCGGCCACCTGCTGGTGCTTACATCACCATAAGCGGTGCAACAGTAGCAGTTCGGACACATATTAAATATCTCTGCCTAATCATAGATCGCAGATAGAATTTTGGGGAACACTTCCGCCAATTAGCGCCAAAATTAATCGGCACTGCATCTGCACTTAGCCGGTTACTCCCAAACCTGGGTGGACCTAAGTTGCCGACGTCTTTACACGGGCGTTGTTCGGTGTATAGCATTGTACGGGGCTCCGATGTGGGCTGAATCCCTGACAATGAATGAATCCCAAAATAAGATCCTTTTGAAAAGACCACAAAGAGTCATGGCAATCAGGGTCATACGTGTATACCTTAAAATCTCGGCTGAAGCAGCCTGTGCTCTTGCAGGTACGCCCCCTTGGGACTTACAAGCGCGGGCACTTTCAGATGTATACCATCGTAGAGCGGATTTTAAGGCTGAGAGTGGTATACACCCACCACGTGAAATAGTGATGAGATGGCGCCGAGAAAAATAATGGTGATGGGTCAATGGCAGGAGAGGCTGGAAACTCCTACTGCCGGTCATAGGACGTTGGCAGCTATTCAGCCAATACTGGAGGAATGGGTGTGGAGGCGGCACGGCACGCTTACCTTTCGCCTGACACAGGTCTTGTCAGGTCATAGCTGCTTCGGCAAATACCTGCACAAGATTGCAGGAAGGGAAGTGACTCCCATCTGTCACCACTGCAGTTTCGAGGAAAACACGGCGGACCATACTCTTGCGGCAGTGGTTGGCGCTGACCTCTCGTTGCAAGTCTTGCTCAAAGCAATGCTCAGCAGCAGGCAGGGAGTCTTGGGAGGCGGTCGCATCCTTCTGTGAAGACGTCATGTCGCATAAGGAGGCGGCAGAGCGGATCAGAGAGTCGGACACCCTCGCTGACACGATCCGACGTAAATGGGTAGGTAGGCGCAGGAGGCGACACGCCCAGCTGATGTCGCCCTAACAGTACAGTCGCCGTCGCACCTCCTTTTAAATAAATAGAGATGCGTGTTGTCTTCAACATCACTTTGAGTTAACTATTTTGATGTGCAATCATTATTTTTGGTTAGGAAAGGGAATAAAAAAAACGCAATGTTTTTATTTGCTGTTTTTTGATTAGGAAAGGGATTAAAAAAAACGCAAATTTTTTATTTGCTGTTAAATACTACCTATTAAAAATAAGTTATTTGGATGTCCTGAGAGTTCACTGGTCGTTCAATGGCCATTCACTAGCAATTTAGTGACCTTACACCTAGTGTCCAGCTTCTAGGTTTTAGTTAGGTGGCCGAAGACTACGATAAAAGTGGCTGGCCCTCTGGATTAGGTCGACCGGAAACTGGACAAAACGTACTTTTCCCGAAACCTTTTTTTTGCAGCATAAATATTTTATACAAGTTTTAAATTTGTATTTAATAATTATTATTTATTGTTAAAGTAAGACAGATTACACGTTAAAATACTTTTAGCATAGCCATACATCGTTTCCTAATCTAGTTAGTGAAGCACTGTTATCCTGGCTGGGCTACCAGCACGAATTACAGCGTGTGATATTTCGAAAACTTAACAAAAATTAAATAATTCCTATGTGTGTATTTTTAAGTATTTTTTTTCCACTTAATAAGAAAATACTTATATTCTGATTCCTCTGGAGAGCTTGGGTATAAAATGAAATGAATGACTACCGAATGCTAACGACTGAAGTAGTACTTATTTATATTAATAAAAAACCATATAATTGATCGGGTAATTTTTTTTGATGCATCTAAATGCTTCAAGTTACCAGTAACTCTGTTTAATAAATAATATAATATGTTTGTAATGGGCAAATAAAAGAACTAAACCCTATGTACGCTATACTAATTTGTACTTAACCAATTTTTATTTATTTTTCCAGTTAATGGCACAAGTAAATCGATCAACATCCATCACTGTGGGTCTAGATATTATCACGTCATATCTTGGTGCTGTTTACGTGGCTATTGTCATGTGGTTGTATGGATTGACGAAGTTTTGTACAGATATACAGTTTTGGTTAGGTTTCAGGCCTACGAGATTTTGGACGATAAGTTGGTCATTACTGCCTGTTGGGCTTTTGGTAAGTATGATTCAGTATCCGCCTTCCAGTTCTAAAGTGCTAGAAATATCACTCACCTGGTTTGACTTTTACGAGCCTCATTATTGCGGCTAAATAACGGTTTTCATTATTTATTTCTGTTTTTTAGTGTTCCGTACCCAGAGGGTAAAAACGGGACCCTATTACTAAGACTCCGCTGTCCGTCTGTCTGTCCGTCCGTCCGTCTTGTCTGTCATCAGGCTGTATCTCATGAACCATGATAGCTAGACAGTTGGAATTTTCACAAATTATGTATGTCAGCTGCCCCTATAACAACAAATAAAAACAGAATAAAATTAATATTTAATGGGGGCTCCCACACAACAAACGTGATTCTTTTGCTCGATATTAATAGCGGTCGAATGCAATAGTTTTGATAAACAATAGACAATAGTTAGTTAACTATAACTAAAAGTGAGAAAATAATTGAAAATCACAAACAAAAGTTGGTGTGCCTACTTAAAAAACAAGTTGTTTTACAAAATATTGGTACGGAACTCTTCGTGCGTGAGTCCAACTCGCACTTGGCCGGATTCTTCTTTAATTACTCGACGTTGGCTATTGTACAAAGTCCGTGACTGGTACTTATTAAGCTAGTTATTTTATATTAACATACTATCACGCCAGTAGACCCTAAAGGGTTAAGCAGATATGTACTAAGATACCGTTACAGTTTGCCAGTGTGTTTAGGTCCCATGCAACCTATTATTATATTATATGCGAACCTATTTTATATGTATATATTACAGTACCTGTTGTCAATTTAAGATGTGTTAGGGTAAGATCGGCGCTGGGGTAAGAACGTATAAACCAAATTTCCGTATTATTTGGCTATAACTTTTAATGCTAGCTAGATATCATATTGTACGCGGGGCGGAACATGACGACCGCGCAATGTGGAAGCGAATAAGACGTAGATTTAATTTTGATTTATACGTTCTATCTTACTCCAGCACACTATATGCCAGAATAATATTATATTTTTGGCGAATAGAAATTCTCTTGAAATTGTAAAAACATAAAAATAATAATCAATTAGTAGATAACGATAAACTTCAGCCCTTTTTCTAACTGCTCTAAGCAGTACGTCGACATTAAGCTTGTCAACGTGTTTAATGTATGAAGTAGGTACGACTATTTAGTCTCATTAATATATTGTTTGTCCTTAAACTTTTTTTTCATTTTCAGAGCTGTACGATACGAAGTGTCTATCATATATCACTATGGGAACCGTCACTTGATAAATGGGTCGCCGTGAGTTGGGCAGCCCTCACGTTTTTAGTTGTAGCTATCTTGAATGTTAAATCGGCGGCTGGCTTTTTAATGAAAAATGTTAGTAATTTTTAAATAAACTAAATTTACATTGTGCTTTGTGTGAATATTATGAGGCACACTCGCAATGCCTACTTGATCCCATGCTATTGATTCATGAGATCGAGTACGTTTATGAAACTTGAGGCCTGTGGGTTTGTCTGTCACAAAAGATCAGTGTGTGATTTTGAGCTGGCATAAGTTGAGAGGTGAGGATCAACAAGGCCACTGACCACAAAATAATTAAGAGTGGATATGTCACTTAAAGAATGCAGAAATAATTCTATTCTATTCTAAACGTCAAAATATTGTTACCAATCTACGGAGTAGTTATCGTACGTAAGCTTCGGCAGTAAAGCAAGATCGTATCGTATTGTATCGCACATTATTGGGTGTTGTTAAATGTTACTACTAAATTGTATTAAAAAGGAGAATTTATCACTGCTAACAGTGCATAGAGCACTATTATACTGTGACCATATTCGCCCACTGTCAGAAACAAAGATGTAATATAATTATATTTTATCACTTGTAGATGCATTTACGAAATTTGTGGTTGTTTCCCACAAAAACGACTAGTATAGACAATTGACAAAATTAAGCTTGCTTGCCTTCCTTTTTCAAAGCCAATAGACAAATGATGCAGCTGAAAATCACTTGTGCAATCTTTCTGGACAAATCTTTTATGTGTAATCTGTACTAATGAAAACCATCATCGTTTTTTCCGAAACATCCATTTTCATTAATCTTCCTTAAAATCACTAATTCCATTCCGTGAGGGAATCACAAATTTTCTTTCTTTACATTTATACAATAAAATATTTTGTTCATAATAATCCACTAATGGCTTTTCCTTCTACACTTCCTATATCGTCTTTGCAAGAGTAATAATAAATGTATTAAATTAAATTCCGAGATACATAAATTATTTGGCCTATATTGCAATGATGTACATAATTCAAAGTATCAGAATATAATTATACGCAAATATCAATATTATTTTTTGTGATAAGAAGACAACTAAACAACAACGAAGATGACTAAATTCTAGCCATGAATTTAGTATGGCAACAAAAGAAAAAAATGTCACCCGTCCGTAATAATGGGAATAGAAATATAAAGTAATGCCTACTTTATATAAAGCCTATTCCAATCAGTCGTGAAAACTTTGTAAACAAAGAAACGTCATTGATCTTAAATAGCTTTAGTGATGTCGATAATGTATATCTGTGAAGAATTCTTCTAAAATTGCTGTGCCCTACAGGGTCCATAATGATTCTTGTCTAATTACAACACCTTAATGTACATTGTGGTATGCAATAAAGAATATGAATATGAACGAATGAGTGAATGGATTTTTTCATTCGTTGGAATAAATTTGATTAGGAGGTACATATTTATTTATTAACCAACTTATATTTACGGTAATACACTACACATACAAGTTATATGTCAAATACGGAGTAGATGTTATAAATATGTATCTACAAGACATTTTGAAGTTATTTAGCGAAGGAAAAATTCGATCGCCGGCAGGATTCGAACCTGCGTCTTCTGGTTAGGTAGGTACACCAGACGCTATGACTACTAAGCCACCGCGACTCCTAACCGCCAGGTCAAAATTTACCTTCACATCCTGAATTTACGTCTTTATAGTGACGACGACTTTACTTTGCATCGATATCGACCTACGTGTAATAAAACTTATTATAAATATAATCCAAAAATCCTTAAAACCAAATTATAAAACAATATAAATAGCGTCCGCCGACAGCGCATAACACCTGTCATTGGTCACTTAAGTATGTACACAGGCCAGCACATCAAGGTACCCCAATCTGTCAAATTTCTTTGATAGATTTTCAACTTTCATACGATGTAATAAGATTCATGTTCAATTGGGATTTTTTTACTGTTTTGTATAGCTTCACCTGCTGGCGTCTGTACACTTCTATTATGTTTTTTATCAAAACTTATGTTAGGTTTGAAACAAATCAGTAAAAACTGAAAATTAAATGAATATTTTATTTTTATTTCCTAAATTTTACTGACAATACATTTGGCATAATAGCAAAACTCCTTTTATTTTATGTAGATCAGAATTTAATGCAGTGAAAGCGAAATAAGTATGAAATCGACGATTTTATGTTGAGTGATGGTTTATTTACAAAGTTTTCACGGATTATTGGAATAGGGTATAAATACTTGTTTTTGTCAAAACATAATCCCATCAAAACATAACATAACATTGGGATTTAACTACGCCACTCTTGTAGTAGTTACACTGCTATCCATCGGTTCGGTCGTCAGAGCCTTTTTCGTTGTTTAACAGAATGTACCACGAGCAGGTGAACGACTTTGGGGCATTAGATGATGGTAGCCCCCTTTGCTTCCCATGATTCTACCATGGGTATTTTATCTCGAGCTTACTAAACCTTTTGTATCTTGAGTATTATAACTAAATACTGTAGTATTAAGCATTATTTAATAAATATTAATTTATATATTTACATAAATGTTGAATTTTGTTAGGTATATTTAATTATTAATATTCTATGTTTATTTATTTATTTATTTATTCAAGGCACATTAACAATATAAACATAAACATTGATATTTTAAAGACAAAGATATAGACTAGTGTTTACATCAATTACAGACATGCACAACATTAGCGTAGTATTAAAGTAGAAGATACAGTTATCACAGATACAAAGACACACAGAAGAATATAAGATTAAACAGTAAATTGAAGCAAACAAAATTACAAATAAAAGTTTAGTTTGATGATTATGACATACATGTAGGTACATAATTCTGTAGTCTGACTTCAGATTGGGTTTTTAATAGTAGTAAATTTTTAGTATCAGCCGTAAGTTGATTTTTCAATTTATTTGGTGTGTGTTTGCAAACCATTATTAAATTGGGGTTATCCCTTAAAGATAGTGTGTGAAATAAATGTAGGTATAAATAATAAATCTTCAATGAATACATTGAACATTTCTGTAAATATTTATTGTTAAAGATTAATAAATTATTATTATTACTATTAATTTTCTATTGAACAAGCTGCAGTGGCAATAGCATCCATTAGTTTAGTTAGCGAACTTTTGACCTGTAATATAAGCAGTTATAGACTTGATATCGATTTTCATACTGCGATTATGCAGCAAGACGTCTATTTCATTTAAATTTATGGTTCAAATGAAAAATGCTAGCAACTATAATGATTTGCGCAGCAGAGTGGATATCAAAACTCACTACGTTGAAAATAGATGGCAGTGAACGTTAAGTTGAAAAGAGATGACGGTGAATGTTAATCTTAAATCAGATTCAACTGCACTTCCGACACTTACTTATTTTATTCCTCTTTTTTAATTAAATCGAAACTATAATTTAACATTTAATCTTCATTTTAGCACTACCTTTCCGGTTATAGTTTATTAAATAGAAATCTGTACTTATTCTATTGCTGTAGGTATTACTTACTTTATTTGTTTTTAATCCTTATATTTTTACATCTGTGAGTTGCTTTCGTACCCAAGTATGTTTGCTTGTATGTTATCACAATATGCTAAGAATCAGTGAAAGCTGTCAATCAGTAAAACAATTTTCATAATTAGGGCCGGAGATTACATTTATTTATTTATTTATGTTAATACGGATTACACCAATTACATTAACACACAGATGAAAAATAGAAACAAACAGGCTAGGTACATTATAACACTATTTCCAAAAAAACTACTATAAGTTTTCACAAAAACTGAAACACATGCAAACCCATAACTGATTTTGACCTCATTATAATGTTACTTTAAGTAAAGAAGTATGAATTATGAGTGCATCAATTAATCTTTTCCAGAATTTAGCAGGGCTGTTTAAATCACATAAAAATTATGGACCTCCGGAACCTGAAGATCGGAAACGAAGATTGTATTATAGTGAATATACCAGACAAAGAAAATGCAAACATAATTGTTTGGTTATAGACGTAAGTAAAACTAGTGCTTAGATATTTACATTATCCAATATTTGAGGTATAGAAGTAAATGCCTATATCTCAAGAGGCATGCTGTGGAATTGCTTCAGTAAAAATGATCTCAATAAAATACATTAACGAGGTACTAAAGTATGAATCTATTAAAGAAAAGTAAATCCTTAAGGTGCTTTTCTAGCAGAAAGGCGAGGTGAGGATTTGATTGGTGAAATCTCGCAGGCCCATGCCCACGGAAAGTCGCCTTTAAAAAGATACTTTTTAATGGCGAGTTACGGTAGGCATGGACAGTTTAGTCTAAAATGGAATATGAAATTAATTAACATTTTAGAAATAAGAACAGTTGCAAAGCTTTTGTGGTGTAACTTTAGAAAAATTTTGCATTACAATTTTAAATTCTTGCTTCGCCGTCATATCATAATAAAGTATTTATCCTTAAAAATAAACAAGTTTATCTAACTATTTCCCCGTCACAAAGTTTCTGATTTTGATTATGGTATTAAAACCACGATGCTAAAAATATAAATAAATCTATAGCTTCAAGTACTGACTCTGTCGTTCTTTGTGTTTTTATGTATAAAAAGTGAGACGATACAAAAGATCATACCTACACAAGATTTATTACATTTATATATGTATACAATTAGCGTTTCAGAATAATAAGAAGCATTTAGCTTCTTGTTAAATGCTTCAGTGAACTTTGAATTTATTGGTTAGGTGGTAGTTTCAGTTGCTTGACATAATCATTTATGAACTATAAAAATTACATGTGCCCGATAAGTTATGAACAAAAACAATACAGACAACGTAGTTCAATTGAACAAAACCGGCTAATGAATCATAGGTCAGAATGGCTTAAAAGAAAGTGCCCAACAGTAACAATATATAAATCATGATAATGACGAATCTTTCGAGTTTCGTTCTGGTTTTGTCTATAGTATTCGTAGCTTAATTTGAACCTGTTTCGCTTTCCAGGAATGGTTTGAATGTAATCATGAAGCGTTAACTTTAGTAAGCAGAGCGAGTCTATCATCATCTGGTTCTGAAAGATCGATGATGAATCTTTACGATGCGAAAACCACAAGTCGGTTACGGAGCGTAGGCGCGCTAGCGCCCATGACGCAACATCATTCTTAACCATAGTTAACTGTGTCTGTTGTTTTTAAGCGTTTGTTTTAGGCCAAGTTTGTTATAAATATATATTTTTATGAGTTTTTATTGAGCAATTTAAATCCCCTACTTGGCTGATTGAAATGAATGGAACTTATTTTCTTTTTTTTAGAATGCGACGTTTTGAAATTATTAAAATGGGCCATAGCCAAAATGTGAACCTGGAAAAGCTTTAATCACATCTCCGTAATTTTACTTTTCCCAAAACATCTAATAAAACATAATATTGATACAAACCTACCAGAAATAACAACAGCAGACAGTTCTTAATTATTTACGTTAATTATTTAAGATTCGTATATTAAGTCGTGTGCTATGAGCTGATTATGATTGAATGTTCGATCTTAATTAGCTGTTACAGTTGTTAAAGCTAAAACATATATTTTGTCTCGTCTGATACAATGAACCTATGTTACCCAAGGTAACAAACTAGAGCATCTGTTGTGTTTGTGGCACGTGCTGGAGTATACTTGTACGTTCGGGAGGATATCTGTTGTCGACGTCTCGGTCACCTTGAAGAAAGAAAGATCTGTCCTTTCTTTGAGTACACCGTGGAACTGCCGTGTCTCTACAGTGGTAATACCTCATGTTCCATGTCCAGACTACGATTGATACAATACTCGAAGATGCCTTCTTGATGATGGCTTGGGTCAAGAACAATTGACCATATGGGCAGATCTGTACACGACTTCGCCATGGCGTATGGCCTCACGCAACTAGTATCTTAGCCTACGCGTGTATCGGAAATTGAAAGTCATAAATCGTCTTTGCTGTTTTGCCTTGATATGTGTTACTAACTTAGTTGTCTAATTTGTTATTTTTTTTGTGGTTGTTACGGTTTTAATAATTTTTTTTTGTAAAATCTGTGCTGTGACAACACCAAACCGGTTCTTTAAGAAGACCAGGGTCGTTTTGCCGTAGAGTTTTGGCGATTCGGCATTATGCTGAGATTGGACCGATTTGTAAGGTTCACTTGTCATAATTTAGTTATTAAGTAGGTATTAATAATAATACATACTTAATTTATAAAGAACACCTGAATATAGTAACGAAGATAACTTCTTAATGTTCAGGTGACCTTTACAAATAAATATATTTTATTTATTTCTATCTTTCTTCTTTCTTTGTTAGATCTTCTGCTGAGCACCCTTCCGGATAGCAGTGGCCATACCACAACCTGCTATTGCAATCGTTTTCTAATTGAGATAGAGGGCTGTCGCTCTATAAATTAAATAGCGCCATCCTTTTCTCACAACCTAAAAATGATCGTGTTAACAACATCGTTGTGGTATGGCCTCAAGTGTTCGTCACCGTTCCTCTTGGATCGTCCAACCTCTGTTTGATACGGTGTGTAGTGTCTCTGACGAACTATATACGTTCGCGTTCTACGCGCAATTGTCAAGTTTGACACTACATTGGATGCGAAATTTTTTCGCGTCTTACCCACGGAACCAAATGTGTTTCGCGTCGGATGATCCTAGTGCTTGCGTTGACTCGGTCGCCGACATGGTACAGCAGGGAATGGAATTATATATTCCAAACGCAGCAGTGCCTGTGGCGAAAAATCCCAGCCTTGGTTTGGTGAATCTAGCAAAGCGGAATGTTACCGTATGCAAGACTGCTTCCAAGCCTGGGTTACGGCCAAGATCGCAAACCGGCGCATTAAAGAAGTAATACAATTTTGCTACCAAGTCACACAAAAGACAGATTGTCTCAGCGAATTCCGAATGCGTTGGCAAGATTGGCGACAAACTGTTCCTGTGTATGACAGTACAAGGCAACTTCTGCCAGCCAAAAGTTCCACCATTAAGTAGGGATAATGGTTTCGCCCACACTACTACAGAGAAAACTAATCTTCAGAGCTCTCTGTTTGCATCAAATTCGATTTTGGATGACCAAGGAAGTACACCGCCAACCATCTCACGTAGTAGATGCTTTATGCCAGACATCCGAATTACCCAACGTGATGTACCTTCTCTCCCTGTACATTAATAAGGTCAAGTGGACCTGATGATATTTCTGCCATTGTTAGCACCGGTGTAAAAACGATTATTCCAATACTCGTATCTCTCAAGAGTATTTTAAAATGCTTGGAAGACAGCTATTGTGCACCCGATCCCTAAAAAAGGTAACAGTTCAGACCCAGCTAACTACCGGGCAATTGCCATTACTTCTTTAGTAGGATATTATTGGGCATTCTACTCTACCTGCCGTTCCTATGTCTCATTTCGTTCGCCTCCGTCACTTTCGGTGTGGCAGAAAGCCTAATAATATCATACGGAATGGGCTATTCCACTATTTTCGTTTCCGTAAAACTTGGATAAATATTGTATCAATTTATTGTGAGCGCACACGCTCACAGTCATATTAAATTGAATCTATGAAATCGTTTATTTCTCTTTATGAATGTTGATGTAATTGATAAATTCTGTCATTATTAAACATGCAAATGCAATTTATATTTCCGAGACCAGGATATGTTTCCGAGAACAAAAAGATTATATAACAATCTACTTTGTTTAAAGTAGTTTTAAGAGTAAGTTTAAGAATAAAATAAAATAGGTAATAATACATGCAGTTTCTGTAAATGTTGCGTGTTACTTAGACCTTTTTTTATGTGTGTATTTAAAAGGCCGGCAACGCATTGATAGCTACGATGTCACTGATGATCATGGGTGGCGGTAGTCACTTAGGTGACCTGCATGTTCGTTTGCCACGTGTGTTATAAAAAAAAGAAACGCAGAGAAAGATAAAAAACAGTGTCTAATTAAACCTTGATTTAATAGTATAGATTAGGTATATTTGACTTCCGACACCATGAGGGGAAGATGTCGTCTGTCTACCTGCCTGTGTGTGAAAGCTGAAGAAGATCAAACATTCAGTCATAATTAGCTCTTATTACATAAAATAGGAATCTTAAACTTAAATGTCATCACTTCTGTATTCCCCAAAGGACTAGGCAGATTTAAAAAAAGCTACTACTAATGTACACCAGTACATTAGTGTATACGTTTTTGAATTATTAATAGCCCTACGCTTGTTCGCCTGCCACAGTCCTACGGCATCAAATATTTCATCTGTATTAAAAAAAAAAACAAAACTGATTAGTAATGGATTTTCATACAACTTTATGGCCCTAGGGCAAATATTTGACGACGTCTGTGGTTTAGTGGTGTTTGGGGTAAAACCGTGGTGATCTTTTGATTATGGTAATAAAAACATCTTCTGAGGAATTCTTAAAAATATAAATTTAACGTTGCACAGCGAGCTATGCTATAACGAAGCGATGGGTAACTTAGTTATAGCGAGCTATAACTAAGTTACCCATCAGAGAACTAAAGCAACTCACATAGCTCAAAGGATTAGCACGCTCAAGTAGCAATAGTCACGTTTCTCGGAGAATCGACAAGCGTTGGAGTAAACAAGTTCTTGAGTAGATACCTCGTCTAAGTAAATGTAGTATGGGACGCCCGCCGGCCAAGTGGACTGACGACTTGCGGAAGGTAGCTGGGCTGCCAGCTGCCTTACTAGATGAGAGGAGCTGAAGATCGGGAAGTGGCGTTCAGTAAAAGAGGCCTACGTCCAGCACGATGACGAATACGGGTTGATGATGATGATAATAAAAATATATAATATACCTATCTCTTTTATAGCAGATAAAAGAGATTTCTTAAACCAGGAATATTATCAGAAAGAATGTTGCAATGTTAATATAAATGCTACTCACTCGATTTACGAGGGAAAAGAAAAATATTACTTTGAACGCACAACATTTTTTTCTTTTTCATTAAAATTAAATACATATTATATGATTGAGAATAACACTTTTTCTTTGGGCATATGTAAATCTCGCAGACAACTAAGTACAATCAAAAATTATGAGTTACTGTTGCTTTACATTTCTTAGGTACCCTGAATATGTGGGTTTACTTTGTGGCTTAATTTGCATAACTATAGCTATGCCAGACAAGCAATACTTATTAGAATAGCAATAGGAAGCCTATTTTTTGCTAGAGCGGCTGAAAATGTTTGTTACTCTTTTTAAAAATCCGTGGTTGCATAATAATGGCAAGGACGCACAACTTTCTCTATCCATATTATTGGAACTCTTGGAATATTTACCTAAATGTCAAAAATATGAACCTAGATTATAACCAAATTCTTTGTTTAATTATAAAATGTTCTGGTATTGAAGGATCGTTCTTTTAACATTGTTACCGAATGAATCGGTATATTCTAACAATTGTAAATTAGGAAATGAAATTTAAAAATAGATGTTGTTAAAAAAGAGCGGCGGCGTAAAGGCGCAGCTATCGTGTTGGCGTAAAGGCGTATCGTTCTGGCGTCAAGATAGAGCGTTTAGAGCGTTTGTCGCTCAATAAGGCTTCCACTGAGGATCTGAGCGTAGTCGTTGTGAGCGGAAGGAGGCGGCCGGGTCGCGGTCGATAGACACCACGGCGCAGGCGCGGAGTCTTGCCGCCGGAGGGGCTACAAGAACACGCCAGTCCGCCGGCAGGCTGTTAAGCGGCTGCCGGCAGCCAGCGTCCGCAAGGGCGCACGCGGACGCGCAAAATATGCATACAAGCCGTCCGCGCGGCGTGCACAGCATCGCTCTTGTGCTTGCTCTCGCCATCGCCTGGTTGCCTCATGCAGACCATGCCGCGTGAGTATCACCAGTTCTGTCATCAGGTGCCAATCCTGACCATTGATCTCATCGCGAGTCAACGACGCTCGGGACCGCGCGCGCCCCGCACGCTCTCGGGAAGCCATAGTGTGCATGTAAATCTCTCAAAGCCGTGAAGTTCACATTACTCGACGCGCGTCTGATTTGTTTATACCACAACCTCGATGCTAATCCCTCGCAAATAAGCTAATAAGAAAAAGGGTTGGGGCTCAAGGTTTGTCAAGCTTATTAAAATCATCTCCCTAAAACAGTCCATGTACAAGCTAATTTTATTCTCATTTGGACCTTTATATTACGAGAGACAAATTAAACCGTTGTATTTTATTTACAAAACATCTTTATTCAGTACATGATCAGAATCGGAAAAGATACTATTCAGAAGCTTTCTAAAAATTTACTTATGACCGTAGTGGAATGCTTGGGAACAATATTGAAAATTGGGAGCGCCATTGGGACCGATTTCTCGCCGCTGTGAACTGATTTATCTTTTCATACTTTGAAATATGAACTCACGCAAGATATTAAACCCTAAATCTAAAATTGCTATAACTGCAAGGTTCTTTATATTTTGTAAATAGAGAAAGATCCCATTAAGCGCAATGGACGTAAAGACAAGGAAAGAAAACTTAAGAAGTGAGACAGACAGATTTGACCTTTTGCGTCTGTGAAACAATATAATATATTCACTTACTACTATCCTAATTCATTACGTAGGAGAATCAGTTTCTTCATGTATACATATTTTTATCAATACCATTCTTGATGTAATGATCGTTATTGATAACAAAAAAAACTAAATTTAAAGACTCCCATCGTTTATTATAACGCCTGATCAGCGGATAATTAAATCCACATTATTTTTTTCATTAAACTAACCTAATTTTCTACTAAGTACATTAAATCTAAGCAATGTAATATTTAGAAAACATTACAGCGGTACATATTTACTGTAGAGGTTAATATAATTATTGTTACTATTTTGTTGGAATCTGTAAAAACATTTTGATAGCTGACGAATGTTCCATGCGCCATTTATACGTTCTCTACTAATTCTCGAATAACTTATTTTGGCGCAAAATTAAGCATAACTATTATGAAAATATTTGAAAAGGTGAAACTCGTAAAAAATAATTTGGTATTGCAGAAATGCAGTGTTACGGGTACTACAACTCCGTTTTTGATTAGTGAAATTTTCCGAAGTATCGTTAAGTAATTCTATAGAATATTGCTGTTTATTGTTTGCTTATTAGGTACGACCGTGTTAAAATGCGAATATAAGTACCTAAGACCAGATAAGGTAAACACGTTTCTATAATTCAATATATTGTTTTACACGGGGTCAAGGTATTTTTGATAATGTTTATTATCGTCTAAGCAGTATGGAGCTTTTTTTAATAACAAATATTCAATACAAAAATAAATTTTATCTTGATTCAAACCTTTCATACTCCTTAATAGATATGCAGGATTACACAGAAATCTTACATTATACCGGCTTATTTTATAATATTATAACTGTGTAAGGTTATGTGGTTTTCTATTCTATTTTGTTAACTTTGTTCAGCTTTTTCAAATTATACTTATTAATTAACCCTGAACCACAGAGTTAATTAATAACGATAATTTTATGATACTGACCATGACATCTCTCTATACCTTATATAGAGCGATGTCACGGTCGTTAGTTGTGACATTGAACTGCAATGATTAAAATAGGTTATCCGTTCGTTCGTTTAAACTGCGCGTCGCGTTTGTTTTATTTTATATTTATATTCAATCTTTGTCTTCTATTTTTTCTATTATAAGCAATATTTTGTGAGTTTTTGGATAGATGAAATCTATCTACATATCTATTAGACATAAAAATAAATTGTTTACTGATCTCGCGAATTTCATCAAAATCAAATTCAGTTGATTTTGATGACATTTTTTGTGCGTATATTATCAGTGGGTTTCTTGATAGTTTATATTCAGTTGAACCCGGTAGGTGGCGCTGTGATCGGGTTGCAGAACTTGATAGGTCTTGAATTATGAACAGCGTGTAGGTACAGACATCTGTGACTGAAGTTGTAAATATTCTGTTTTCATTAATTTTTTGTTGAATATTTTATTTACATTTTTTTATACCACTAAGGTGACAAACAAACATACGGCCTACCTGATGGAAACCGGTTACCGGTGCCTATAGAAGCTTGTAACACCAGAGGTATCACTTGAGCATTGTCAAATGTATATTATACATAAACATACTTATTTTTATATGCAGTTCCTCTCGCGCTTTTAAGAGGCATCTAACGACATTGAATTTATTTAAATCGGCTTGCTCGTTATGCCTCGCGGAGGAAACATAGACAGATATATAATACTAAAACATTACTCTTCTTTTGGGATCCGCCATAGTAGGTTAAAAAACTTGTTTTGGTGTATCCAAACATCCTTATATAAATCGTGTAAAAACTAGCCATAGGTACCTACAATTACGAGTAGAGTACGTATGGCTAGCTTTTCCAACGTTTAGGAATTGATGTTTTCCCCCAATATTGGGGATTGCAGCCTTAAAATATACAAGCACAATCTCTGTGGGCCTTACAGATTTTGAAGCGCCGTTGCACAATTTTCGGCCCTAGTCAGCCGTCCGACTTAATTTTAAAGGATTTTTTTTCTGACAGTCATCAGTCTATACATATAATAATATAAAATATATACGAAGAGAGGTCCCTACCTCTCTTCGTATTCATAGTGGGAGTAATTTCACTAAAATTGGAGCTGCCCGACTGGGGAAGTTCTTCCGCCTTGCAGAAAATCGAAATAAAATAACATTGCTTTAAGCTGTTGTGTATCTTTCGGTGAGCAAGGTTGCCAGTGCTTCACGAAGAAACGTTGTGTTAGCAGGGGGGGGACTTTGACCCTTATACTGCCAACCCAACTATTCTTCTCTCATTTTACAGGGTCGGCAATGCGGAAGTGATACCGCTGGTGTTACAAGTGTCTATAAGCTACGTTAACCGCTTACCATCAGGTGGGCCGTATGCTTGTTTGCCACCTTAGTGGTATAAAAAAAACTTATGTTGATATTCTGTCGGACTGAATAAACGAGCGTCTGTGGTCTTCAATATCATTTTTGTATAAAAACGGTTTTATGATAAATTCACCTTAGCCTTTCAAAGTTTCAAAGTTTTTCGAGATTTCCAGAATATTCCCACATTTTTCTGGGGTAAAATATATCCTATTTGTAATTCCCGGTCACATACTGTGTGTATGAAATTTCATTCAAATCCCGTAATTTATTAGTTTTTCGGGATTTCCGGGATATTCCCACATTTTTCTGGGGTAAAATATATCCTATTTGTTATTCCCGGTCAATCAATCAATCAATCAAAATAGTTTTATTTTCATATAAACCATATACAGGCACTTATGAAATGTCTAGTCTAGGTGCACGGTTCCAAGGTAGTCGTTTCCTATGGAGAAGAACCGGCAAGAAACTCCATGGTCACTCTTTTAAAATATTGTTTTGTATTGTACAATGATGGATTATAAATTGGATTGGATACTTACATGAGAGAACAATTTAGGAATGTTTCGAAGATTACAATTATATAAAATACAGCTAGGCATAAAAGAAAGTTCTAAACAGTTCTCCCATTTACAAACGGTAGAAACTAATAAATTATATAAAGCAACTGACAAAACTTGTCACCAAGATTTACGAATTATATATGTAAGTATCAAGTCAAAAACAATGATATTTAATATAAAATACAAAATCATATACTATGTGTGTATGAAATTTAATTCAAATCCCGTTAGTAGTTCTCCTATATCCGTTAGCCTATACTTTATTCCCGGTCACATACTATTAGGGTACCAAATTTCATGCCAATCGGTTCAGCCGTTTTTGCGTGATTGAATAACAAATAAACAAACAAACATCCAAACTTTCACATTTATAATATTAGTAAAGTAAAGTAATAATAATAATTTTTTATTTAGCCAAAAATAACAATCATGTTTACACATATTTCTGGTAAGCAGTGTTACAATATAATTAAAACATTTGTGTCCGGTATAGCATCTGCTGCTGAACTAGGACTAGAACTTGTAACCTATATTTCAGCTGACAGCGCCTCCACCCCGACTACTGAGTACATTTATTATAATAAAATATCTAACTGTAGTGTGCAAAAACAACATGAAAACCTATTATAATTCTAGGAAAATAATATAAAAAATGTGTTTCTCTTAGTATGATTACTATGTGTTAAAGTGTAAGCAAACAGATGAGAACAATAAAAAAAACTCATGCAACGGTTTTGGTTTTATACATTTTCAAAGTTGTATACCGCAGATAGGTATCTTCAACAACATATAAAATTTCAAATTACTCGAAAATGGTTGATTTGGTTGCAAATGAACTCTCCTACATCCCTTTAACGAAATACCGACATATTACCAGTAACCCTGTATATCTAATAAATAGGTATGTTATTTTCTGTTCCTTTAAAATTGTTTATATTTATTTTAATTTATGTTATGTCTGGTCTATTGTTCTGTGGGGATTTATCTGCGATTATGTCCTTATCCCAGTATAACTTTGCAGTTTCGTTATTTAATACATTTTTTGACTTAAATTTATAATATAGTTATATTTTATCTATTAACTTATATCTTTTAGCTATCTGTAGGTGTATTGTTTTTCTACATTGTTGTGTCTATCTGTGTACTGTTTACCTATTTGCTAAAAACAGGCATCTCCCTGTAATATGATCTATAGTTTATTGGGGGGTGTTACATAATCTACATTTGTCTGAAATTACATTGATATCCTTCAATATATATTTTTGGTAATTTTTAGTTTTAATGGAGGGATTTTTGTTGCTATGTAGCAATTTTTTGTTCACTTGAGGAATGGTTATCTAAGTTAGGTTATTTATCTAGGTTTGAAATTAATACAGTTTAATTTTAGTGGTGTACATGATGTTGATATTTTGGTAAAATTGTACCTCCTAATTTAAAGTTTTTTTGTATATTTTCTTATTAATTCTTCTTCTATCTTACTGTGGTCTATGCGAGTACTCTGGCAGTATCCTAAATATTTATGTGTATCAGTTAATTCCATGTCATCTATTCGTGCATGTTGTTGTGAAAGCATACCTATATGGGTCAGTTACATGGTGCTTTCCTCTTATAACACTATTTTGCATTTATCTGTTCCAAAGTTCATTTTTATATCAGTACTAAACTCATCTGTAACTTTCAATTATGGAATCTAGTTTTTGTCTACTTGCAGCATATTATTTTTTATATGTACATATATGTGTTATTTTAGTGTTATCCTTCCTGTGGAATAAATATCCCTGTCCTGTATTGTTGAAGATTCCTGAACAGTACCATAGTAGACTTTATTTATTGATTTCTAAAAATATACTTTCTGATAGTCAATGTATGCTTAAGTAAGATTTCTGTGTGTTTGTCTAGCCTGGTTGTGTATTTCTTAATCTATTACTAACTGTTCTTTACAACCTCTGGAGCCTTTACTGCAGCCTTACTGTTCTTCCGCTATTATTGTTGTTGTGGTTTAGGTGTGTATTTACTTTGTGGCAGATAATGGATGTGAGAAGTTTGTATTAAGTTGGGAGACATGTTATCGGATGGTATTTAGCTGGTTTTGTAATATTGTCGCAGATATAAGATTTCTTATATAAGACTTGGTTGGTTCGATTGGTCTTTGGTTCGATTTCTTATATCTGCGTAGTCTCTTAGAAAGTGTTTGCAGTTTTTAAGTCTATGCGTTCTAATTATTATTATGAATTAATAATCTACGAATGGCTGAACAGATTTTCTTGAATCACATAACTAAAAATACTCGACCGGACTCACCTTTCAAACAAAAAAACTAAAACAATTCATCTGTTTAGGAGCTACGGTGTAGCCAGAGACACATAGAGCTATCAGTAACACAGAATAGTGTTGTGATCTATTTACTTGTACTAATTATAATTAAATTCTTGCAGTAGGTTAAGATTAGATCTGTATTTTGTCTGATACCCCTTGGACTGATCGTTTCTCTATACAATAAATTCAAGGGTTACCTATAAATAAGCCAAATACTAGAATAACTTTCTTTAAAAAAAGTTTACCTGGACGTACTATTTATTATTATATGTATAGAGAACTTTTGTTATGTCCTTTTTATTTTAAGAAATCATAATAAGTTCGATCAAACTTTTAGGCGTAAAGTCTGTAACCGAAGAAAGATCACAATATGTCTGTGGTCGCCCTCTCGCTGCATCGATAACTTTCTCGCGTCCCAGCTTCACTCGGTTCGCTTTTGTGAAAATAAACTGGTGAAAAATAAGTTCCTTCGTTGTGAAGCAAACTTATTATGGAACCAATTAAATGTAGGTGTGAGTCGGAAAGTTGGTACCGCCGACTAAATAACATGTAAGGAATTTAACGTGGTAATGAGGTAAGCTTCTTTCCACTTACAGGCTACCCAGGTTTTATTAAACATCGTATGTACACTCGAGAGCAGTGAATCCAGGTCACTTAAAGAAACCTATAAATCTCGGAAACTAAGCTAGCTTAATTAAATAAATTAATAGACAATACATATAATACCCCTTAAATGAAAGTAATAAAATTTATGAGTTACTACATTTTATTTACAAAAAATTACATAAAGAAAAAAACTGCTGATCTCGCCTTAAACAAAAATAGGAAACATGACATTTTTGAACAACATTACGATTTTCTTGAATTTTAATACTTTGTATTGGCCCCTCGTGCTTCCATTACTGCGTTTACGCGGTTTGGCATACTGTATACCAATTTCTTTATACGATTTTGGGGAATCTTCTTCCATTCCTCTGTGAGAGCAATTTAGAGCTCACGAAGCGTGATAGGGGGCTTTCGTTGTTTTACGCACCTCCTTAGCTCGTCCCAAGCATGCTCGACCGGGTCGATATCCGAGCTGCGTGCTGGCCACTCCATACTAGAGTTCATTGAAGATAGTCATTCACAATCCAACCTGTATGAGGTCGGGCATTGTCATGCATAAAAATAACATCCTCACCCAAATTGACCATAAATGGCCCGACGTGTTCATTAAGGATTTCTCCCCCATATCTTACGCTAGTTAAAGATAGTTTTTTATGAACACCAGTTCTGTGCGACTCTCAGATGAAATTCCGGTCCACACAAGTACAGACCCACCACAGTAGAATACCTTTTCTTCGATGCATGCTTGCTTGAATTTTTCCCCCGGTCTTCTATACACTCTGTGTCTTCCATCGTGCTTGTTGAGCATTAACTTTGATTCGTCGGAGAACATAACTTTTGACCAATCTTCAATACCTAGTCCAATTTAAGTGGTTCTGGGCATATCTTATTCTTGAAAAACGATGCCCATGCTCCAGTTTAGGGCCATTTGCAGGTCTAAGTGGTTTCAAGTTAGCTTCAACAAGGCGTCTCTTCTCTTACTGTCCATGCGCTTGGGTTATTTCCTCCGAAGCGTCGAAACTGATTTGTAAGTTCAGTTCCTTTGAGAAATCGATTATGAAGCACGCAAGCAAGTGTTCACCAAAAATCGATCTTCTCGTGCTGTGCTACACCTGGTTCTGCCTGTTCTTGGTCTGCGTAGGTTAGAGCCAGTTTCCTCGTAACGTCGGAGAACTCTTTGGTACTATTGACAGCGACACATCGACAGTCCTGGCTGTATCGCGCTGACTCCGGCCGGTTTCCAGCATTGTGAGAATTCTGGTGCATTCTTCAGATGTAAGCGACATGATTACAGCTTGAATAATATTGAACAATATCAATATGGTTTATATACCCACTTAAATAACCTAAGATATAAGGATAATATACCTAAGCATATAAGGTAACACGTCGTATGCTATAAAAGACACTCATTTGTGTAATCGGGATCAGTCCTATCTCTCCTAAACACAGGTTACTCAGTAGCCTTTATAGGAGTACAGAGCTTCACCCGCTTACTAGATTTTTGTATTACACTTCTGTGCTACTGTATCCATCCTTTAACTTAGTCTTCGTGAACAATAAAAAAAATATTATTATTAATGACAGATTAGAAACAAAAGCAAAATCAAATGCAGTAATTTCGTAGTTCCATCTTCGAAAGTATCCCTTTTTAAAATTTTATTTTTTTATGTCACTACTTTACAATAACTAAGAAGATTTATTACCTTCATTTAGAGAGTATTTAATGTCTATTAAACACAATTTATTTAATTATGCCAGCATTCTTAGTTTCCGAGATTTATAGGTTTCTTTAAGTGACCCGGATTAATTGCTCTCGAGTGTGTATTTAGTCGTATGGTTCATCATTAAGTAAGTTGCACTTAGAGTCGTTGGATATATTATAAAGATGTTACCCTGCAGGTGATACCGAGTATTTCAATAAACAGTTCTACAATTTTGCTTGTAGTTTTGAATCTATACTGGAACTGATCGTCAGTGCATCTCTAAATTATGCTATTTAATTTACAATAAACAATACCGTACCTAGGAGCTTAAATTAATTAAGTATGTTTAAAATGTACTAACAACTTTATATACGTTAGAATTGAACTAAGTTTCAAGTGTCCCATTGGAGTTGAATTTTTTCCCTTGCAGAAAGTTATCCAAATTTCGAAATAAATGGTAATCTGTTAGAGCAAGGTCCGGGGAGTACGGTGGATGTCTTAGACATTCCAATTGAAGCTCCTCTAATTTGGTAGCCGTCTGTTGTGCAGTGTGTGGTCTAGCGTTGTCCTGAAGCAGCAGTGGCCTAGAGCGAGTGACCAGCGTCGGTTGTTTAGCAGCTAGCTTTTCAATCATGGTTTGCAGTTGCTGACAATAGACATCCGCCGTAATCGTTTGGCCAGATTTAAGAAAGCTGTAGTGAACGACACCGGCACTAGTCCACCAAACACTCACAAGTAATTTTTAGTTTTGACAATTTTCGCTTGGGGTAGTATTTGGCTGGTTCGCCAGGGTTCAGCCATTGCGATGAGCGTTTCCGATTATCGTACAGGATCCACTTTTCATAACAGGTAATGATTCGATTTAAAATCCCATTATTGTGCCGGTTGAGTAATGTAACGCAGCACAGTCGACGCGCGTTTGTCGGTTTGCTGCACTCAATTCATGAGGTACCCACCTTTCAAGCTTTTCACCTTCCCAATTTGTTTCAAGTAGATTAAAACAGTTTTATCACTAACACCGCAGCCAGCAGCTAACTCGGACGTGTTTTGCGATGGTTCCGCTTCCACCAAAGATGTTTTCTTTTGCGACACCACCGCCTTACACATAATTAATTCTTCGAGCCGTTTCTGCAGCACTGGTGCCACCACGGTGCCACGATGAAACTCGTACTCGTAAATAACGCGATATTTCAAGTTTTCCATTTTGTAAACTGAGTGACGCAAATAAAAAAACAAAAGGGAAAATGAATTACGGTTTTCAAAACACAAAAGCATGAGTACATAGCTGTATAAATTTGAAATTGGAATTCCTAACCAAAGAGGAGATATTTGAGATCAAAGTACTGGCCGTACGACAAAACGCCATTTTCATATGTAAGGACCTAATATATTAGAATATTAATTTGTAAATGTCTAAGTTTTCTAAAAAAGAATAGTTCAAGACTAGTTAATATAGTCAAGTTTTTTTTCTATTATATTTGTATTACAACCTAGGCGGGGTACAATTTTTGTTTTTTAATTTTTGAACATGTAATATACCTACTTGGTCCAAACCACATAGGTACTTTTGAAATCTTAGTAATAAAATGTCGGCATTAAATAGCATTACAATTTAAATAATTCATAAGAAATAGAAGGTACACGTGGCTAAATAATAACTACACTAATCAATCAATCTGCAAGGTATAGCTGCGCTTGCTGCGGTTAGTCTATGGATAATATTATACATTAAGACCAATTGGTGCCTCGAGAGCACTGAACACAAACACAGCACTTATAACTTCGTTAGTGGTAGGCAGAAGATAAAAAAGTGACAACCAGTTTATCCTTATATATATAGTGCTTGAAATTGGGTTGCCGAAGTGAGTGAAACTGAAATATTCTCAGCCGCGTTAGGCTAGGGGGATTCTAAATATCATGGGAAAAAAATTAAAGTGCCTATCATTTATGGGCCCGCCAGTAATAGTACCGTTTACCCTATACAGAAAGTCTCTTAGATTAATTGATAAAAGAAAATATTAACAGTATGAATTCATATTATTATTCATAAGGTCTCGAGTTGGAACCCAAGGCACGCACCTCTGACTTTTTGAAATCATGTCAAACCTGCATGCCGTAGAGATTTTCTCAACGGCGTGTGAGGTCTGCCACCCCGCATTAGATCAGCATGGTGGACTATAGCCTAATCCGTCTCATTCTGTGAGAGGAATCCCGTGCCCAGCAGTGGGACTGTATATGGGTTGATGATGATGATGATGATATCTATCATATCTGGTTGGAATATATTGCACCATTGGCATTCAATTTAAGTGCTGTCTGGATGTCAGTTAAAATATAGATCTAGATGTTTCGCACAGTAGGTATGCATAGACTCAAACTGTGTATAAATCTAAGACCAAGTTTTAAATATGAACGTAACATAATATTGTATTCCTATCCGAACGTTAGTAGTACATTGACATTGACACCTTTACAGATTCCGTACACATGCCGCGCAGTCCTCGCTTTATTTTCCTTCTATTTGCGACATCGAGCTTAAACGAAAATGAACGAAGTCTTTCGTTTAACTCGCCTATCTCCCGAAGTATTTGACTCAGTTCCTCACACTCAATGGACACTGCACAAACCGCAAACCATACAGCTTCATAAACCAGTGCTATTTCTGGTGGGCAAATCCGTACTAATAATGTTTGTTTGCTATGTTTTGCCGTCAAAACTGTCGAACCAATTTTGGTGAACCTTGGAGTAGGACATAGTCTTTTGTCTCAAAAAGTCTTTGGGTAGTCAAATCTATCTCTATAAAAAAAAATTCGTCAAAACTTCATCAGGTTCATCGGTTTAGACGTGAAACATAACAATCAGCCTGACTGAAGACCGACAGTTACTTTGGCATTTATAATGTTAGTATGGATGTGTATAACATATTTATCTATTTAAATACAAGTTATTAACGGCTGCGGTAATAATTTTATTCATATAAATGAGTTAATCTATGAAATTCTCGCATAAATATCATGAATAAGCATATCCAAAGCAGGTTCTTGGGTCATGCGCTACGATGCACTTTCTTGATTACATGTTGAGAGCCTCCACCTCGACTTTAATCTTGCAAATGTGACAGGGCTGTTACCTCGACTAATTTCTACGCTGCATTATGTACTTAACATGTCTCAAATGTTCCATAATTTCGTCTTAATATTCACAATGTGAGCAGCTACAGTATTTATCAGGGACATAGGTAATAAAAGAGTTTATACTTACGTAGATACATTTTATTGAAATTACGTTAGCTAATTTTTAACCGCTGTAAAAACGGAGGAGGTTATCGACGCGCATAACTTTTTACAGAATAGTCCGATTTTGATAATTCTTTTTTTATTAGAAAGGGTACCCCGACGTTGGTCCCATATAAATAAGAAAAAAAACAATTATAAGGGTGGGAAAACAGGGGATGATTGATTGTTCAGTTACCTACTGATTGTAATGTATGACCACGCATAACTTTTTACAGAGTAGTCCAATTTTGGTAATTCTGTTTTTATTGGATAAGGTATAACCTCGAAGTTGGTCCTATATAAATTTGGAAAAAAAATAATCGTACCGTAATCGTACTATTTGATTTTGACAATCACACATAAATTTCATTAATGTTTGATTTATTGTTCACTCTTAGATTTTAATGATGAGTTATGTTTTGAATTGTAATAATTTTGTTTGGTGGTTAAATTTTGTATTAAAAAGTTTTTATACAATGAATGATCCATCGTAACAAATATCACTATGAGTAAATATTTACGTATCCATACTACTCTTATAGAAATCATTACGTTTTGGATTATAATAAAGTAACTGAAACCTGTTCGTCGATGATGCTGATTTAAGCTGAATAGTTCAGCTGAGATAAAAAAAACATTTATTAAAACCAATAACTGTTTTGTAAAACATCGATGAAAAAATTCCAAAGCAACATGAAAATCATTGATGGTTTACAAGTAATTCAGGATCGTAAGTACCTTGGAGAGGTTTATCTTACTAACTTAGTCGTCATTATCCTACTGAGCTCATTCCAATGTACCTACTTGGCGTCGGCGATAAAAAACATTAATAAAGATGTCCAGTTCTTTTCGTCACACTACTCCCAAAGGTTTTAGATTACATTCATACTTTATAGAGTTTTACAGATTACTTTTCTGGTAACATGTTCTTCAACCTATATAGCTTCCTTTGAACTGCCTGAAAAACAATTATTTCAAATACAAAGTTACAATCCTTATTTCATCGTGCAAAATTTTATCGTGCTTCCGTGATATTTAACAGATGTTGAAATTTCTCTTTATGAATTATTTCCATAAATCTTAATTCTTTCATGCCTACTTTATAAAATGTTCCTAAACCAATAAAATTTAGTCAAAACCTTAGCAGTTCAGCATGTGCGCTGATAGATCAGTCAATCAGTTTTCTCATTTATATTATTTAGCTTTTACCCGTGACTTCGTACGCCTAGACTTAGTAACACAATTGTTGTCGGATTGTATTCATGGGATAAGAAGTATTCAATATGCCAGCGCCAATCACAAACTATTAGTGTACCAACATTTCATTCAAATCCCATAAGTAGGTCTCCTACATAAGTTTTCTGGGAATTCTCACATAATTTTGGGGTAAAATATATTCTATTTGTTATTCCCGGTCACTTACTATGTGTGTATGACATTCAAATCCCGTAAGCTATTAGTTTTTCGGGATTTCCGGGATATTCCCACATTTTTCTGGGGTAAAATATATCCTATTTGTTATTCCCAGTCACACATCTGTGTTTGAAATTTCTATCGAATCCCGTAAGATATTCGTTTTTCGGGATTTCCGGGATATTCCCACATTTTTCTGGGGTAAAATATATCCTATTTGTTATTCCCGGTCATATACTATGTGTGTATGAAATTTCATGCAAATCCCGTAAGTAGTTCTCCTATATCCGTTTTTCGGGATTTCCGGGATATTCCGACATTTTTCCGGGATAAAAAGACACATACTATTAGTATACCAAATTTCATGCAAATCGGTTCAGCCGTTTTTGCGTGATTGAGTACAAAGTGACAAATAAACAAACATCCAAACATTCACATTTATAATATTAGCATGATTAGTATGATGCCAAAGTCAGAGAGATCGATCTAATACCTTGGTAGGTATGAAGTACTTAATCAGAAGTTCACAGTAAGCAAGGAGTCGATATTACTTGAAACCTTAGATTAACGTGTTGACAGATTCCTAGCTCGTAGATTAATTATTTCAGCTTCAGTAAGTTAGATTCCTTGAAACAGAATTCAATTTACGTCTCTAAATTATTCTCAGTTTCTGAATGCAGTATTTATTTTCAATATTTGTGATAATCTTTAGACTAAATAACGTTTACTACCATATTTCTCGGATGAAAATAAAAATGTATTCTATGGTTTTCGTACTTAGTAGTCACGTTTATTTTCGTAATTTCATCATTAAGTGTATGATTTTTATGGTTATGTATATAAATTGGGTGCACAAGATTATCGGGGATAAGGAATAAGGAATTGCTTAGGAGCACAGCATCAAACTAATGAAACCAAAGTACTTAGATAAATATAAATAATAAATATAGTATCTGGGTGAAATGAATGGCAGTTGGAAACCTTATCCTTCTAACTCGAAGTGCACAGTCTTAAAACTAGCAACTGAACACCCACAATAGGATCAGGTATACCTATTGTTGTGGATACAGATAACCCAAGCTATTATACAGGTTCATATTCCGTTTTCATACGTTAAGCTAAGCAACAATAGTACCTAATCAATAACGTGGTATTGACGTAACTCAAAATTAGAAATCCTGTATACTTATTTATGTAATTACCCGCGACTTCGTATGCGTGGACTTACTCTTTTACAGATTTTTTCCGAAATAAAGTGATTCTTTAAGGATTCCGTATTTTCCTTTTGAGGTGGGAGATCCTTAAAAAACTGTGACCATCACAATTAATGCATAAACATAGAAGAAATATAAAAAAAATTGAACAAACGATCCTCAAGATGCTTGTGAGAGTTTGAGAGTAGCGGCAGCGTCAAACATACAGAGTGGTCCACTTACTAAGGGTGCCTGTATCGAGAGCCTCTTCCTTTACTCCGCGATTAACCCTTAGCCGGAGTAAAGCACTTTCTCTAAGTGCCTTGAAATATTAACCTCACGTCGAGATTGGTTGAAAAATTAAATTATATAATGAAGTTATTAAAAAACTGCTTAGGATTCTATTCTCTGTATTTACAGAAGGACATTTATTACAAGGAACACCAACTTTATTGTTATTAGATATGCCAATCTTATCAAATGGATCTACATTATATGTTACATATATCTAATATACCTATTTTAATTTATTAGTGAAACTTCATAGACTTGTCTCAATTAGATTTGATATCAACTAACCAACAATAAAACAATAACTTCGCTTTGACTATGATACAGGTCATTGAGCTTCAAATTATATTTACATACGTTTATATCTAAAACTTTCTGTATTTTAATCATCTCTTAACTGGAACAACGCCTTGCGGCAGATTCATATTGGTAAGCACTTTAAAAAAATGTTTATTTTTGTAGTGAAGCTTCGTTATCCATCAAGTCTGTAAAGTATTGCAAATGAATATAAACTCACCCCGCATAAGGAATCGAGAAGAAGAACTGAATAGCTAAATCACTGCTTCCCTTGATCTGCGTCATTTCGCCATCCAGCTTCGCCTTCAAAGAAATTCCAAGCATAGCACACTGTCCGATTTTAAATGTGTAGACTAACCGCACTATCAGTGTCCACGTCTCAGCACCGTAGGTCATCACAGGTAGGACACACAGATTGAAAACTTTCGTTTTCAAATACTACCCAGCCCAAATGGATCCTCCTCGTGGCCTCCTTATCAGTAGTTTTTTACCCAACTGAGAAATCTGCCAAAGCTAAGTGTATTCTGAAACAACTTCAAGAAGATCACCAGTTACAGCAATAGGTCTCAGATCAATATGGTGATTGAACATGACTTGTTTTATCCGAATTCATGCTGCGACCTACGCTTTGTGAGGCTGATGCTAAACCATCCCGCACTCGTTGCAGCTCCTCTAGTTACTCCGCCAGTAGGACTATAAATTATGTCGTCTGCGAATCACAAGGACGAAATTTAATCACCGTTTATGTTTGTGCTTTTCCTATATTACCTTTTATTAAACATATCTTCTAATGTCACGCCTCTGAACAATTGGATAGGGTATGACTTAACTATTGGTCCTGTACTTGGGTAAAAGATTCCACAGCCCAAGTTTCCACAATCAGGTTTTCTAATGTATACATAAGAATGGTTAATGTATAGGAGCTTGAAATAATGATGAACTTTAAACATTAGGTTCAAACAATTCAGTTCAAAGCGCTTAATTTACATTTTAATATAAAGTGTAGGCTCTCCAGCAGTTGCACTGGTGTATTTTGTACTGTAATAACCAAATAATTAACATCGTTAACATGTAAACACATAATAGCGCTCCTAACTTTCCTAGCTCTCATTTAATAATATATATGGTATGGTTGAATGTAGCAAGTTTAAGCTAACCATCAGGGAAATAATTGGGCTTTAATTATATCAGTAGCAGGATTTAGTTGCGAACTACTCCTACCTAGCTTTTAACGGGGGTTATTATATTTTGCTAGTTTGTGACGTCATCATTGATTCATTATTATTTGTGCAAAGGTGGTCTAGTTCTACGATATCTGTGTGTCTAGTCACGAGGTCTTGTGTTCCATTTCCACAGGACACAAATATTTATGTTATGAACATGTGTTTTTTGTTTATCTGTTTCTTATGTATTATAAGTATGTATTTACAAAATTAGAATATTATATTCATTTTACCTATAGTACCAGCTCTGCTTAGTTTGGTATGTACGATACTGCTGTGTAAAATGTGTGAAGTATTTATTTAGGTATTAGTTATAGCTACGAAATAAATGAACCATTTGACTGATTTTTGTAACTAGAATGAACATCTAACAGCAATAACATAGTAAGCTACCTACATATTGCATGTTGTCCAAAGGTTGCAACATGTTAATAGGTATCTCTTCATAAACATATAATCTACAAAAATGCAAGTCTCGCAACGCAGTTCTTCTACCGTAAAAAGTTGTGAGATCTAATGTAAAACCAAGTTCTCGATCCTACATCTTATAGTGACCGACTTTAACAAATAAACGGATTTGACCTGATGGTCAAGTCCGTGTTATTGTTCATGTGATCATGAACAATCAAATAAGCATATAAATACACACAGTTCTAGCGGTCCTTATCATACACAAACATAAATAAATCGCTCAGAGCGCTAATATTAGGCAGATTTTATTGTATCTAGATTCTATTGCTATGTCAGTTCACTGTAAAATATAGGACGAGAACTCGGTTTTTACATATTAGATCTCACAACTTCGTGCGGTAGAAGAACTACATTGCGAGACTAGCAATTTTGTATATGTTATGTTAGTGACGGGATCTCATTTAATTTTCTTCCTTTTTATCTTCTCGGACAAGTACTATCTATTTCTTGTGCGTTAGCTACCTTCCCTGCGATTCCAGAACCATTTTCAGAAAATGGTTACGACACTGTAAAAATTTTGTCAGGCCCTTCTTGAAACTATACCCCATACTATAGTTAGTATGGGGTTTTTCAAGAAGGGACAAAATTTTTACAGTGTCGGCAACGCGCAATTAATACCCCTGGTGTTTCAAACGTCTATAAGCTACGGTAACTGCTTACCACCAGGTGGGCCGAATGATTGTTTGCCACCTTAGTGGTATTAAAAAATTAGGTATATTTTTATGTTTCCTTGCTTTATAGGCTGCATACTAATTTTGTTCAAAACTTACTTGTGTCTGCTAGAAGTACCTTAACATTATGATGATCGGTGAAATCCCTTTTGTCAAAATGTTGGCACTAATGTAATAGTTCTCATACTACTACTTCAAATTGAATATTATTTACGAATATACCTTGTGTAGCATAGGTCACTTAAAAGTCTGGTTTTCTAGTTTTATCCACAACGAAATAGAGGCGGATCGAAAATATCCTGAATGGCTTTTTTGCTAGATTTAGCGGGGAACTGCCATGCCCCTTGATTATGGTTGTATTCAAACGGACGAACAGGAATTGAAAACCAGTACGAATTTGCAAATTACTTACATCTTCGCCGACAGTTAATAAATAATCGGACAACTCCATTTTGAAAATACGCTGTTTATATAGCAATAACATTATTTTGAATCGAACAGTTCATTTTTAATCGTACTGCACAACTACTATAGAGAACCTTAAAATGTAGATAATTGTTTGTATATTTTATATTGATAAATTAATTAATTCAAATACTTATATGTTAATTGTGATAGTTATTCTAATAATTACAATAAAAGACCGTACTAAAGCTTAATTTACATAAATACACGTACATGGACTTACATATTATATTACCAGTGATTACATTATTATGGCACAGAGACGTGGACGCTAATGTGTCGTTTTTTAAATCTGATTATGTTTTACACAATCTTTCTTCATCCTTTCAAGTGTAGACAAGATAGGGATAATAATATATTTGTATGATTATTGAAGAGAAAATAATAATTTGTAATTACTTAATCATTATTAAATTATATAAACCAAAATTAGATCGGTGCACGGCACTTATAGGTCACAGTTGTAGGAAGCTAACCGCTGTGGACTCGTTTCCTGCCGCTGCCGGCAGTTATCTGCAGATATGAGTGGTACTCCGTGCCGGAACACGTTATCAATGTACAACTTTTAACATTATTAGATTTATCTAAGCTGCTATAGGAAATGATTCATCATCAACCCATATACTGTCCCGCTGCTGGGCACGGGTCTCCTCTCAGAATTAGATTATTAAGCTATAGTCCCCCACGCTGGACTAATGCGGGTTGGCAGAATTCACACGCTGTCGAGAAAATCTCAAGGCATAAAGGTTTCCTCACGATGTTTTCCTTCACCATTTAAGCGAGTGATAATTATTTATTAATACGCACGTGATTTCGAAAAGTCAGAGGTGCGTGTTTTGGATTCGAACTCAATACCGTCGACTTTGCAGTCCAGTGTTCATACCACTTGGTTATCACTGCAATTGGAAATTATTATTATGTCAGCTCTATCTTACCTTAATAAATAAATAAATCGTAACTTAGCAAACTTAAATAACTTAACAGCTGCTACCAAATTTGGTGTAGATTAAAAATATTAAATCTACCCACATCATACCTACACATAGTAAGTTTAGTTCCTGAAATCTTAAACTGATTGTCACAATCTACGAACAATTGAATACAGTGAAAGTAAGCTCCTTACCGTATTATTAATTTTGTCAGTTGCCGTTCACATGGAACTTTTAAGATACGCCATTTTTTTAACTTTGAATTAAAAAAGAATGTAGTCTATGTAAATTACTGTCTGCATTTTTTTATCACCGATACACGGGCCAAACGATTACTACCTACAATTAATATTATAAGAGATGTGAAGTATTCACAAAAACAATAATAATTACACAATAATATTCATAAACAATAAAGCTATCTGCAATTTTATAAATACACCATATCTATAAATAATAATATGGTGACAAGTGCCATGCGTCTGTTATCTCTACCATTGTAACCCAACCAAGGAAGGGACTCGATAAAAATTGTTGTATGCCATTACTAAGCTTTCAATATACCTTATAATTCGTTGTTAAAATGTTGAGGGTATCGGATTCTTAAACAGTAGGTACAATTTTATAAGACATGACTACGGACTTATTCATTATGTTAGTTAATTTCTCATTAGCTGAGTTAACTATGCAACATCACTACATTATTAACAGAGATAAGAAAACTCCCGAAATCTGTCACCAACTTCACCGTCAAGAAACTTAAAAATTAAGACAAATCTGTTCTTACTAAAATAAGGTACTTATAATATTATAATCAATAACTACGTTGATGATAGGAATGAGTGGCCCTAAAAGAACGGATGCATTTGTGTCCTCCCTGGCAACCGGAATTTATTTTGCGATACCCTAAGTAACACGCAATTTCCATTATGGTTCAATAATTGTCACAAAAATAGAATAAACCTACATACTTGTCAAAACAAACATAAAAAAATTACGTTGCTTGTTTATATTTAAGGGATTAGTTTCAATACTAAGCTAGGAACGCAAATAATTAAATTCCCTTAAAATATAAAATCCTCTGTTAGTATCTCACTTGTATCTCATTTCTTAACTCGGAAAACTTAAGGCATTAGGAATCTTATTGTTGTGATCTAATTAACGAAGTACCTACCTATATAGATAGGTAGTATTTTAAATAAACTATTACCAAATCGTTTTATTGGTGACTTGGTAAAAAAATTAAGTCATAATTTTGGATATACCGTTATTTTCGTTTTAGGGGAGCGGGTGGAGGGGGGATGTTTGGTGACGTCAATATCTCAGCCATTTTGGATTCGCTAAGTGTAAGCTACGACAAGAGAGTGAGACCGAATTATGGAGGTTTGTATTCTTGGATTTGTTATTTGTTAAATCAATATTATTATCCCTCTGCTTAGCTTTGCGGATTCTGATATGGCTTTGTTTAACGAAAATGCTGAAATTATTTTATTAGTAATTGATAAGGCTTTTTTATTACCAAAAGAGAAATGTGCTTTTAAAAAATTAAAATTTGTAATTAATAATTTTTATAATAAAAAGGTAACGTATTTCATTTTCTTTTGTATAAAATACATAGAACATGGAAATCCATGTCTTTTGTATAAATTAATTTAGGTATAATTAATTATTGTGCTTATAAATCTTAAATAGGTATACTGGCCCAGGAAAATAAAGCTCAGACTGCGGCTATATTTTGAACATACGAAAAATTATGTGAACTAATATTTCGTGATTGATATTTAGTTATATACTGTTTAGTACTGACCTGTCCGAGTAGTGTCGTCGTCTATGCAAATAAAGCTTCGTTATCAGTCAGTTCATCCGCTGGACCTAGTCTAAGTCGCAAGGATCTTCCTTCAAAAGGTTATTTTTCAAACATTGTGACAAAAAAAATAGTAGTTATAAATTAATGAAACCGTTATGTCTTATTGTCTTATTTGTTTCGGCGTTCCTCACATAAGTCGTCAGGGAACGCTAAGAAACTGTGACCTGAAAGAGTGTATATTTACAGAAATAAATCCATTTACCAGGTACAGAGAGTACTTTGCTTGTTCATTCCAGCTCACTAGTACTTAATTCTCGATCGAGATATACTTGTTATTAAGGTTGAGGTTGCTTTACTTTTGCCCAAGTGGGAACACCATACGGGCTCTGCATCCTGGAATAGTGTTGCTTTATCCTCAACTGATGCATGAATAAATATGAAAATATCCTTTTTTGATTTCCACGAAAGTTGTTCTCCTTATAGTCGGCTTAAACTATTTGATATAATAGTATAAATAGATAATATTAATAATAATTAATGTACATGATACAAGAGGTGTTAAAATATTAATTTATCGAGTAAGGTATCCTTATTTTTTCGAGTACTTAAAAAAATATTGTTCATTTTATATTTATTTTTGTAAAATAATTGATGTTTGAATAAGTGAAACGAGCAACAAAACAAAGAAATATGGTATAATATATAAAAGTTGGAACGATAATATTGTAATTGCAACAGTCAGAAAATTAAAACTGTTACATAAGTCATACATTATTGAGGACGTTGACGCGGGTACGTCGAGGAGCCAAAGTATCAAGTACCGCCATACCATGACGACAGCGTGGAACGCGAAGTATGTCACTAAGAGTTGGTAGCGTTGTTGTGAATACTACTAGTATTTTTATTATAATACTTTAAGAGAGGGCGAATGTATACATTTGGACAGGGTTATTTCAGGTAATGTAACTGATGTACAATTTCAGGACCACCAGTGGATGTGGGAGTCACCATGTACGTGCTCTCCATCAGCTCCTTATCTGAAGTGAAAATGGTATTTAAAGCTGCAAAACTGCTTATGTAGAATGGTCATTTTTAGAACAAGAAATGACAAAAACAGCGTTTAGGTTAGCTGCCCTCGGTCGAGCGAAGGACTTGTGTTTTCTAAATTGGTCGTTATCAAGTTAGGTGTTGTCCACGTTCGATCGAGGGACTAGGGGCGTCACGTCACCGTCCTCTGGTTTGGTTTTCACAGCGCCAGATGCGCGCGCGACTTACAATTGGACTTGATTGCAGGTCCGCCAGTGGAGGTGGGCGTCACCATGTATGTGCTCTCTATCAGCTCCGTCTCCGAAGTGCTCATGGTACTCGCCACTGTCAGCTCACGCTTGTCTCGGTCGCTCCGGCCGCTCTGCGCCCCTGCGACCGAGCAGCCCTAGACACGAGGCTGCGAGCATGCCGGCGTGATGGAGCCGACCACCCGGACGGCAACGCACCACTCGCAGTTATCCTTACTAATCAGATTTAACGGCTAATACGTGCCGCGTATTTCAAGTGTTTCATTAAATGTGGTGGTGCGCCCCTCCGTGTGAGTCTTCAAAAGACATACTAAAATGTACCTTGCCATTAAGCATCCCTCCAATCAAGGCTCTGTCGTAAATTTGCTCCATTGTGTTATTTTTTTTAAGCTTTTTATGTTCTTGAGTAGGTGTTTGTTGTGACTGTGGGTTTATTCTCTATTGTCTCTCAGAATGGCGTCAAACACCTCAAATACGCCACTTGCCTTTATATTTAATACTTTTAGTAGTCTTGTTATGAATGTATTTAATGTTTGTACCGTTGTCCAGTGAATTCTGGTTGGACCCACTGCCGGTATGTTTCAGTTGTCTTTATCGGAGATGAAATCCTTAACTCCGGAGTTTTTCGAGCAAGGGCCACAGTTTTTTTTGTCGTCACTTGGGAAAATTAAATTTTATTTTGTGGGATATAGTATGTGCTTTGGCTCTTTAACTATCTGAAAAAGCTTTCAGACGTTGTTGGGCCAGAATTACAAAACCAAAACCGTTTTGAAAAACCCTTGATAACGGTTCCAATGTACAGATGTCAAACTGAGACCAGGGTGTATGACCCCTAGTGGAAACCAAATCAAGGGGACTCGTAAAGTCACCTCAGGACGTGACCCTATTCGGATACTAGATATAGAATATAATTAGTAATAGTTCGTTAGGAAGTACACGTACCAGTATAATTTTATGTCGCTTATCTTATCTTATTAATAAAATGTACATAATACATTGAAATAAAACTACTACGGATTTCTATACGGATTTTATCACGTTATATTGATATTATTAATCTCGATTTTTAGACCCTTGATGTTACAATTACTGACAACTATCTTTATTTTTTTTATTATTGGCAATCCGATTCACGCAGAACGAGTTCCTTTGGTCTTGCAGTTATAGGCCTGGATTTTGATATAAGAGCCATCTGGCTGGGTCTTATCACCTGCTTGGAATCCTGTTCCTCATTTTGCTCAGTCAGACGCTGTAAAGGGTCCGAAACGTCGGGATTAATAATATCAATATAACGCGATAAAATTCGTAAAAAGTATTTTATTTCAATGTCTAATATTCGCGTAACTGTCAGAACTCAATTTAAATAAATATTAAAACATATTTTAAGCTGTCTTTTGCTATTTATCTATTTGCTTAATAACTGATATAATACTAATCCTGTGATGTACTTTTACGTGTACTTAAAACACTGGTGTAAATTAACATTGGATATTAATCATGTTGCAATATCATATATACGAATAATTTACACCAGTATCTAAATCACGGAAATTACAGTCCTCATCTAAAATTTAATTTGAATAAAATTCAGAGAACCTGTTTGGTGACATCGATAGTCCACGTTGCCACGTTGTGTCATAATACTATGATCTTAAAAATGCAATTATTTGGTTCCTATATCACTGATGTTTATTAGTAACAATACTCAAATTTATTATATGACGAATTAAATAAAGTTGTAGTTAAAAATAATTCTTTTAAAAGCGAAGAAATCAAGGTTATTTCCCAATCAACGGAAACTTGGACTACCGATACTGTAAACTTAATTTTTGATGGCATATTTGACTGAACAGCGCTTAGTATTTACCTATAATTGATTCACTGCGAGATGCGGCACTACCGGTATAAACCGAAAGTTCAATATTTTAATCTCAACTAAGACTGCTGGGTAAAATTCACTTTAAAATTATTTGACATTGCATGACGTGGTTTTCACTCATGCAAAATAAATACGAAAATTAAAGGATTTATTCTGTTCAAGTTTGCTGATATTTCGCCGACATCCAAATCCGTGCAGGCAATGAATGTGCCTCGGCGATAACATTTCGTTGCGTTACATTCATTAAATCTAGCGGCCCTAGTTAATATATGTATATGGGGGATTATATTCATCGTTGTACCGGTGTTTGCCAATCAAGTCTTATTTTCTACAACAATCGAAATGTTTCAGGATTTCACTCTGGATTTCTACTTCAGACAATTTTGGACAGACCCCAGGCTCGCTTACAAAAAAAGGACGGGTGTGGAGACACTTTCTGTCGGCTCAGAATTTATTAGAAACATATGGGTACCTGACACTTTCTTTGTTAACGAGAAACAGTCTTATTTCCACATAGCTACCACAAGCAACGAATTTATTCGCATTCATCATTCTGGATCTATTACTAGGAGTATAAGGTAATTCCTGTTTTAATGAACAGCTAATATTTGTAGGTGACTAATTGGGCTGACTGAACTGACTGAGATTTATGAAATGCTTGTCATTTTTGTTCACAGACTGACTATCACCGCTTCTTGTCCGATGGATTTGCAATATTTTCCCATGGACCGTCAATTATGCAATATTGAAATTGAAAGTTGTGAGTTAATTCACTTAAATAATTTTTATTTTGGCGTAAACTTGTTATAACAACCGAGAGAACATTTTACGTTATTTACTTCATAAAAAAAAATTACGTACCTAATATAAATAAATCCTTTTAATAAGTATTTGAGTTGCAGACTTATGAAGCTTTCATGTTCGGTAGATTAAATCTATCTTACAGTTAAGAACGCTTAAGAATTTGTACTACGTCAGTCTTATATTATCTGACGACGCAGTTATTGTAATATTTCTCACCCTCGTTAGACTGGTAGTCTTAACTACATACACCTGTACAATATTATGAAACCCCAGTGCAATGGGTGCATATTTTATCATTCCATATCTCTGCATGGTACAGTCGGCTACACCATGCGGGACATCCGATATAAGTGGAACGAGGGGCCCAACTCAGTGGGCGTATCGAGCGAAGTATCTCTACCGCAATTCAAGGTGCTGGGCCATCGGCAACGAGCCATGGAGATTTCACTCACGACAGGTACACGGCACCCATGCAACATACAACAATTTATCGAATACCGAACGTTGGCGCTTCTTGTTTTCAGTAGGATTATATAGCCGCATGTATTCGCTTCAGCCACAACATTTCTATCATCGACTTTCCTCTGGTGACTTGGTAAAGCAAAACTAAAACTACATATACTCCGGCAATCACTTTTCCTATATAGATAATAATAAACAGTCCCTAATAATTTGAACTTTTATTACAGGAAACTACTCGCGCCTAGCATGTGAAATTCAATTTGTTCGTTCGATGGGATACTATTTAATTCAGATATATATTCCATCTGGCCTGATTGTCATCATATCGTGGGTATCATTTTGGTTGAATCGAAATGCTACGCCAGCCAGGGTGTCACTGGGAGTCACCACTGTGTTGACGATGACGACACTTATGTCTTCTACGAACGCTGCTCTGCCAAAAATATCGTACGTCAAGTCTATCGATGTATATCTTGGAACCTGCTTCGTCATGGTCTTCGCCAGTCTACTAGGTAACAATACAAGGCAGAATGTTTACCAAAAACAATAATATTTTTATCTTGTGTATTTTAAAAAGTATTAAAGTTTTGCAATAACATATAATAGCTGTTAAATTTATCAAATTTGATAATGTTACATCTAAAATGTTAAGTTTGGTAATGTTAGTCAAGTGTTATTATTGCGTTAGTAATTAGTAGTTCACATTGGTCAGTTCTCACATGGATTTATTTCGTAAATTTGCTGCGCCGCCGCCGTTGTGAATGTTGCTCGGCGATGTTATAATTAAGTGAATGTGTGAGAATTTTCTGATCGGTAACTTTCGTTGCAGAATACGCGACGGTTGGCTACATGGCAAAAAGGATACAGATGAGAAAACAAAGATTTACTGCCGTTCAAAAAATGGCTGCTGAGAAGAAATTGCAAATAGATGGTCCCCCAGGGACATCGGAACCTTTGCCCCCGCCGAGGACCAGCACTTTAACAAGGCCACCACTACCAAGCAGATCATCGGTAAGAATAAATAAAAAAATACTATGTATCAAAATCAATGCAGGTTCTAATTATTCAATTTGTCTAGGAGGTCCGATTCAAAGTTCACGATCCCAAAGCATATTCAAAAGGCGGCACCTTAGAAAACACTATTAATGGTGCTCGTGGGCCCGCCCCCGGACCTGCACCGCAGCCTGACGAAGAAGCTGGACCACCTCCACATTTGATTCATGCATCCAAGGTACAATTTGATTAAAATAAACTTATAATAATAGTCTGAATATAGCGATTGTTATAGTTAGCTTGCCAAAGCGAGTTATTCGCGTATTTTGTAAGGCATTGCAATTGCAGCGCGTAAGCAAAAGCGAATTGGTTTTTTGCTTACAATATTCAACATTAATTATAAAAGTCAATGAGAATAATGTTTACAGGGTATCAACAAACTGCTTGGCACAACACCTTCGGACATCGACAAGTATTCGCGCATCGTGTTCCCCGTGTGCTTCGTTTGCTTTAACTTAATGTACTGGATCATTTACCTTCACGTCTCCGACGTCGTGGCCGACGACTTAGTACTACTAGGTGAAGAAAACTAAGTTCTCTTCAATAAACTATACCGGACTTGTTCAATCTTAGGGTGCTCATCGTCAACCATCCATCAAGCTTCGGTAAAGTGCTTTGAAATCCTAGAACCGTTTGGTAATTTATTAGCGTTCTATAATAAACTTATAAATATAACAGTAAAATCACTATGATTATAATAGATGTGTCATGTATATTGGCACTGGTAATATTGAATTCTTTTAGAAAATAGAAATAACAAAGTTCAAATGTAAGTCAATCTGTCTAAGAGACAAAATGTTATAATATATCTTCAATAGTTGTCGTTATTAAAAGTTTATGTCTAGTTCAGCATTCATCGCAGACAATGGATTGTAATTATATTTTTTTCTATTAATGCAAGTTCATGGCGGTAGTATTTTCGTGCTTACTTCAAACGATGGCTGTCTTTACGTCTCTACTTGAATAGTAACGATTAAATAATATGTAGAAGCATTCTTTTGAACAGACAAATAAGATTCCAAGTTATAATGTGCCCTTAGAATATTAGTTTTCGTAAGGTAGACGCCTATATGTACATGAAAATAGTATAAAATCATACTATATCAAAAACTCTGTAGAATTATGAAATCTGAATTAAATTAATGAATTGATGTTATAAATAAATGGTGTACCCGAAAAAAGTAAATAAATATGAAACATGTATATACCAGAACAGATCAGTATTTCTTATTTGTGATTAGGATCAAGATTATTTAATTTGCTGCAAATATTTTAGACCATCGTTATCCCTTATAACATAGTGCCTCTTCCTCCAGTGATACAACAAATTTTATAGATTCACCATTAGCACCCTCTGTCACTAGGTATTCTAAAAAAAAAACTGATAACATTTTTAATTAGGTCTTGATAACACCTATATGATCACAGGTCCTTAATAAGGCGTAATGTAAATAATATTATATTTATACGATTAGAATACACACACACAATTGCTCTAGGTTAAAAAAAATGTTATTCGTTTCAATTTAACATGTATACACCGGTAATACACTTCAAATTAAATCTAGTGCACAGAACACTTTTTCTACGTAGTTTAAATATTTTACATGTATTTATCATGAGTGTAATGTATGAGATCAGACCAGGTTACATGTCCCGATCTTTTAACGATGAATATTTGAAACTTGGATTTTTACTTTTTTCGGTCTGGAAGCAAGGCATAAAGTGATGCTTTTAAATGTGAGAAGCGATCAGACTTGTATTAATCCTAAGTAATACGCGGGTGGAAGGTCTATATACCTTTATACCTAATGTATGTCTTAAATGATATTTATTAAATTTAATATGATGAGGAAAAGGAGAAATGTAGACAGTGCGTAGAGTACCGTTATTAGAGCTGTGACTAATATTCTAAGTTTTGATCACACAATTAATTGAAAATAATATATAAACTTAGGGAAATTAATCGTAATAGTTCTTCGTTGCGTTGTTACTCTTAAAGGCTTGTAGATATTTTGAATTGTTTAAACCTACGTGTTCCAATTTAATTGAGAAAACTCTAAATCTCTCAATTTAATTCTAATGTTCCAGTATAGGTACGGTACTTCCTCGTTTTTGCTCCTATTTTTATGTGAAACAAAAATTAAAGGTGTTATTAACAGATATTTATAATACCTTTAATTTTTTAGTATTTTAAGATTTGTGCTACAAGCCATTTCTTATTAGAATGATCCCTAATTATTTATTTCTGAATTTGCTCAACGTTTTTCAAAGATACTATTTATAAATATACATTTTATGGGAGTGCAAATAGTTAATTTGACTAGGAATCGTAATAAGTAGGTTAGATAGTAATATAATATTTTAAAGTAATTATTATTTTCATCCTGGTTTATACATACACATTCAGACTGTGCATCAAGACTAGAGTTTATAAATGATATTATTGGAATTTGAAAAATATTTTTAGTTCTAAAAGTTTAAAAAACCATTTAGTAATGCAATTTATCCTAACAATTGTATAAAGACTGAGTCAGTATTGTTTTATTTCCTTACGTACAGCTGTAATTACAATGACAGCCATCTATTAGTTCCATTTATTACGTGAGTACAGATACAAAAAAATACTAGAAAACTTTAATAACTGTAACACAGTTATTATCACGCCAGTGATAAAAAGGTTCTCCTTCAAGATACATTATATTTCTGTTAAGATGTTACTTTATACTTAGCAGTTACAATCACATGTGTGTAAAATCAGCCAAGCCAAAATTGATAAGCGTATGTTTAATTATTAACTATTAGTCGACCCTCAAAATGAACTATGAATGATTGAATGTATATGATTATGAAAAAATAAATAGTTATATAAGATGTGAAATTCGCATTATATTGCACCTAGTTAGTAAGTAAGTAGCGTAGCCCAGCGTATGGGGGACCGGGCGAGGCGCGCTATCTGGCAGCCAGTCACTTACTACTTATTGGGACTTTGTACTTTGGTTTAAAGTGAGGCAAGTTATTGGAGGAACTCATGTAAAAGAGACACTGCTTCCGCCGCTACTGCGGTGCACCATTTTTGAATTGAAAATCTTGCACCGCATACTGTTTAACGCACTAGAAGAAATGATTATTCGAGTGCGTCAAACAGATTACGGTCTCCCACGCGCATTGCCCGTAAACCTCATACGCGAAACCAAATTCTAAATCACGTTTAAATAAAATCTAGCATAATTAAACAAATTATACTGTGAGTAAAATCAATCTAGAGAAACTAAGCTGATAATTTATTATGATATAGGTATCAAATAAAATTCAATAGATAATATCAATATAATGTGTATATATATCTACACACATATATAAATAAATATATATATATATATCAAATACCTATTCCAAATTAGTACCACCTACTCTCGTAGAGTAAGATGATTAAATATTTTCGTTGTATTCCCTAAAACTAATTGATTTCTATCAATGTAACGGAAAATTATTTCTTTATATGTTTCGTACAAATATGCAAGTGACCGTTCGTGTTCTGGCAAAGTAAAAGTTAATCATCCATATGCAAGAAAGGCTGTTGAAAATAAATATTCTAAACTAATACGAATAGTTTAATTATTGTAGGCAACAACCATCCCACACCGTCACTTGCGTACGCGGCGGTGCTACACATTACAAGCAGTAGGGACGTAGGCATTCTAATAATAACTATAAATGATGAATTTTGCTACATTTTAGATTTCTGGGCCTGCAAAAAGCACACGCGTTTTAAAAATGTTATAAATACTTTTTGTAGATAATTACTCGATTCGTTGCTAATGTAGATTGTATTTTTATTTAAATGGGAAGTCACCTTGAAATTCTGCCACATCAGAGAAACGTTCACATTATTTTATGAGAATGAATTAATAGATAATAGGATATACGGATTTGAAAATAGTGCCAAATACCAGGCTTTAAAATACTTTTATTCGCTTTATACGAAGGTATTTCTACCATATCTATTTCATGGAATAAAAATGTATATTAAAATACTTGCCTAAAGTTTAATTTATTGTATTTTGTTAGTGTTTGTTTATATCATTATATAGTATTTTTCTAAACAGATTTACTCTATAACTGTTAGTTCCATTAAATATGTTATGTGTTGAAATTCAAAGATAGTGTCAAGATAAAATAAAATATTAAATACCCAAACTGGGCAAAGGTTTGATTTTGTGCTCGAGTACAAACCCGCAACAAGCATACAAATGCTTACTGCTATTGTAGTAAGTAATAGAAATCAAACTGAACTATCCAGTAATCAATATAACACTTCAACTATAAATATACTCGTGGCTATTTTTCTTTCAGGTCCTAGAAAATCAATCCTACGATGTTAAAAGCTATAATAGTTTTGCCACATAAGTAAAATATGGAAGGAAACTTTCAATGCTCTATACTTTCTAAATACAAAACAGCTCGATGTTATCAACGCTAGGTAATTATATTTCTTCCATAAAGGTCCAAAAAGCAATACGACCAAATATTAATGACAATAATTAATAAACCATACCTTGTAGCAAAACGCCTGAAGATCAACATCGAATTAAATTAATTGCTGAATATTTAAAATAGATTCCAGCGACTGTCATTAATGTCGTTAAATAATGTACTCTGAATTGTATTAAAAAGTAATAAGCTGTAATATGCATTAGTTTTGACAAAACATTTCAATTGTAAAGTGCTGTTTCTATTACTGATGTGTGTACTGTGTCTTTTTTACATACATTTTTTTCTGATAGAGTAATAAAAAATATAATTAAGTACCTATTTGATGGTGAGTTTTTAAAATTGCTATTTAAAACTTAGAAAAAGTATCAAGCACTGTAGGTACATTAGTATCTGACAGAATGTAGTTTGTCCAACACAACGAACAGACTAACACTCAAATACTTAATTCTGCAAAAATATGTTTATTGGTTGCTGCCTGTAAACTAATCCTTGTTTTCTTAAATTGTGATTCAACTTATTTTAACCCTTATGAATGTAATTGGCTTCTTATAATAATTCATGTTTGGCTACCTATAACATCTAACAATGTTGAAGTAATTCATTATGTATTTGTTATATTAATATACTTAAAAGTTTATCGTAAATACTAAGTTTTGGAACTCCTTTAAACGGTTGTGCTTAACATTACACCGTCCGTTTCTGGAAACATCACACTTTTAGAATCTCAGTGGATGTACCTTACAGCTTTAACTAGTTAATACCAAATAAATGTATCTTTTTGTTAATTGAATACTAAAGATTCCAGTTTTTAAACTTTATATTTAAATCAATTGTCAATCAGCAGAAGTTTTATGTACACGCAGCTAAATATATAAAGATAATTTTGAAATAAAACTAATTTTTACGGATTTTATAGCGTTATCCCTTTACAACGTCCATGATCACGGGTAGACCATGGACGCTGTAAAGGGTCCGAAACGTCGGGATTAATAATATCAATATAACGCGATAAAATCAGTAAAAAGTAGTTTTATTTCAATATATCATATTCGCGTAAATGTCAGAAATCAATAAGTATAAATATAATTATTTTATAAATATTTATATGTGTTAGGTACCTACACAAATTTTATTAGACTAATACAAATTTAACGAATATTGTTTTCGAATTTTAGACGGCTATTTATTGACTTTGTCCGGTTACGACGGATACAGATTATTAGAAATTTTCAATGATCTACATCAACTTATAAAGTAAATTTTGATTTTATATAGCTAAGTGTACACACAATTTTGCTGATATTTAAATACAGTACTATGTAAGTAACTACATCATTATTTTAATGAAACTACATTATTTTAAAGATTCAGTTGGTCAAGTATTCTTTAAAAGAAATACTTTATTATAGAAATATACTTTATATAAAGAATATGTACTTTCTTCCTATTTATAACGAATTACTTTATTTATATACCTACATGTGCTGTTTGCAGTGCTTTGCTTCCATTAAATGAAAAGTATGAATAAAACTAAAGTTGTAACCGATTCTAAATATTACCTTTAGCAATAAACCATTCTAAATAATGTCGTATTGTTTGAGACTGAATATATAAAATTCTCGAACAATTCGGTTGTCTTAAAAAAGTGTTGTGTCAATATAAAGAGTTGTGTAATGTTCGTTTAATTTATTGGAATGTCTAATATCTATGTTGAACTTGTGAATAAACAATCTTCTCGATGCAAAACTGAATTTTATGGTATTGGTGTGGTTAAAGATGTTGCTCAAACTGAATAACTTTAAAACAAGTAGTTACATTGTACGAAATTTAGTTCTGTGATCCAATAAATTATATGATCTGTATTGTTGTTTCTTTTCAATATTACCCCATCAATAGCGTTTCATGTACACACCTAAAAATTTTGCTAAAAACGATTAAGATCAGTAAATTAATCATTTATTAGATTATTTCCCTTCTAATTTTCCACGATGCATATCTCACACACTATAACTAAACTACAGTCCGACCGCTGCGCTGAGAGAATGCGTTCCTGAAGTCTGTCAGCTGGTCATGACTAGTAATGGGCAAAAAGCATGTAACACATTTTTAACTTATTTCAAACTTGTTTGTTCGGCTTCTAATTTTACGGTAGTATAAAGAAAATAAAAATGCGGGAGTAGGTAGGTATATAATATGCAGAAATATTGAATATAAGAATATTTAAAAAATATTCACGCCTGACAAAAGAAAAAGTTTAATCGGATTCCAATTCGCTTGAGGAGGTGCTGTATTCGTCATCATTTTCGGCTCATCGTCGTTTGGGGTTACTATTTTTCGACAAAAATAGGTATAATAGTAGCTAGCTACTCATATTACACTACTTGTGTTCATTTTATAATTACTTGAATCAAATTGTTTCACCCGTCCTAACATTTTCCTTTTTGCTCAACTCCTATTGGTCGTAGCGTGATTTTATATAGTCTATAACCTTTCTCGATAAATGGGTTAATACCTCGACCTGGCGGGTGGTACTCGCGGTGGCTTAGTGGTCATAGCGCTTGGTGTACTTATCCAGAAGACGCTGGCTCGAATCCTGCCCGCGTTCAAAATTTCCTTCGCTAAAATAACTTAAAATCTTAGCATGGAAAAAGCCAAAAAATACAAAAAGATTACCAGAAATTATAGACCAATGTCAGTGTTGCTTGTAATGCCAAAAATGTTAGAAAAAAGTAAATTAGGGACATGACTGATTAAAAATATTTAAGCTCTTTTAATTTTATCACCGACCGGCAATATGGATTTAGACCAAAAATAACACTACTATTGATCTCGTTACTAAAATTAAATTAAATATAGATGGCAAAAATGTATTCGTGGGGGAATTTAGCGACGTAAAAAAGATATTTGATATGGTTTGTCACTAGTTGCTCTTACAGAAACTGGAAATTAATATCACAGGCAGTGCTATAAAAACGTTCGAATTCTACTTCAAAAACCGTTTACAAATAGTTAAACTTGGTTAGAACCAAAGTGAAGCATTAATTATTACGTGTGGCATCACGCAGGGATCTAATTTAGGTCACCTTCTATTTCTAATAGGTATATAACATATATTTGCGGAATTAGGCTGCATGGTTACCTAACCTTGTGTGTTGATGATACGTGGTTATTTTACTTCAGATCTTCTATTCATCACATTAATTCATAAGCCCGAGATGACTTAAATTTATTGTTTGTATATTTCAGTTCAACCTTCTTACGATAAATATCACCTAAACATGTCACTTATAATCAGGGACCGTAAAACCCCCTTTATGAGTTAATTCAATTGAAAGGGTTACCCGTTGATTCGGTTACCGTATGGATGATGTTACCTCTTCGTTCCTGTAACCTTTTCCTAACACCAATGAAAGGGTAACCCTTTCAATATGTTAGCCAGTGGAAGGGGTTACCCTTTCCTTTAAGGTATCCAATGGACGGAGTTTTCCTCTTGATAGGGTTTTTCAGGGTTACCGTATGGTTATCATCATAATTTACGTTAATAAGTTGGGGGTTGAGACTATGAAATACAGAAATTTCTCTTGCAAACATCTAGAATTGTATTACTAAGTAGTTTCGTTCATAAGGCTTGATCACGCAGTGCCTTATATCGTTTAATATTGGGTGCTCGATTCTGTAGGTAATTAAATTTAGGTAATTATGTAGGTATACAATAACAATAAAAAATGTATAGAACCTATATTGTGATGGTGTGATCATGATGTAGAGAGAATGGATGAACAGAGATTGATAACCATAGTCCCGTATTTATCGAGTCGCTGTGGTCTATTTAGCTCAGAGCAAGTGGCAACTAATACGTGTTAGCTCAATGCATGCTATTTTGAACTTAATGCAAGGTTACTAGAGATCAAATTAGTGTTTGGACTCGGAAAGTGTTACCGTTTAATAGTATAACCCGGTAAGAATTTAAACAGGTAACCAAAATGAAAGGGTTTTGAAGTGGCAACCCATTGCAGCGGCTTACCGTTAAAAAGTGTAACCCCTATGAATTGGGTTTTCTAACAACACTTTGTAAAAACTCTATTGAAAACACTTTCAACGGGTAACCAAAATGGTCCCTGCTTATAATATTCAAGGCAAAAAAATATCCGTATGACCCATTAACAATTAATGATAATGTCTCTACCCCTGCATCTAAAAACTTTTGAATAGTATCTTTAAGAAAGAATAGATCCCTTACCTGGAATTCTCACATTGAATACATAAAAAGCGAGCTCCCGATTATACGTAACATAATTCGATACATTTTACGAAGATTGCGGCACGATAGTGAAGCCACATATTTATCAATCAAATTGGGGCAAATACTGCAATAAATAACATCATCTATTCAACTATCCGTATTTAAATTATAGCGAAATATACATGTGTATGTTACGGTAAGAGTGAATAATTGAAGATTATTAATAATTATCTATTATTATTAATAATTACCGAAAGTCGAGGTTAAAGTGATAAATGTACATAAGTAACGCTCAAGGACCATAAACAGCTCACAACGCGTTGTGGTCAATTATATTAGTTGAGCTCCAATATGCAAGGAATTATAAAAACTAAATAAAATTAAAAGTCGTACTTAGGCCAGGTTAGGTTGTTAGGTTTTTTTTAATATATTCAAAAACTAAAAGTAATAAATTTCGATCGTTTATTCACATTTACCAAAACATGTGGTTATTATTAATAATTTTGTAAAAATATTAATAATTTTCAATTAATCAGATTTACCGTAACATATATATTGATTTCTGACATTTACGCGAATATTATACATTGAAATAAAACTACTTTTTACGGAATTTATCGCTTATATTGATATTATTAATCCCGACGTTTCGGACCCTTTACAGCGTCCATGGTCACGGGTAGACTGAGGTGGTGGGCGTCTCGATGATATAATTACTGACAGCTACCCTAGCTTACTAGTTTTACAAAAAAAGATAATAATTGAAAGAGCAAAACGTTATAATAAAATAACTTCACGAAAGTCATTCAATGAATTTAAAACTCTACTTAGTGTGCGGTGGAATATGACTAACTTTAAGTCATCCTCTGAGCCTGTTCCCAACTATATTGGGGTTAGCTTCCAGTCACGGCTTTATTATGTGTTTTGTTGTTAATTTCAGTAATAATAGTTCCTAACCAACTTTAAATCGATTCAGATACCAAAATGGTCATTCGAAATTAAAAATCCTATGAGCAACCTAAAGATGTTTTTCAAATACCTTTTATATGTGATGAAAAAATAAACGTATTTATTATAATAATAAATACGTTTATTTTCTCATCACAAATAACTTAATGCTAGGCTTAACAATAGTTCACAAACGAGGATTTAACTTTGTGACAGACTGTTGCCTGTAGTATAACGTAGTTCAACGTTTTTTCACAATATGGCGTCTGATTGTAGCCGTATTTAATTTGAAAGAAAGAAAGAAAATTTATTCTGACAGCCACAACACAGGACAAAATACAAATTAACAAAACAATTTAATAAGTCTTAAAACTAAGGAAGTACGTTATCCTGTGCGATGTCAGAATAGGTCCCTATCTCAGCACCGTGCTGCAGCAAAAAGAAAATCAAACTGTAGCGCTGATATTCGGATAGGGCCTGTTGATGAAGTCATAGAGAGTCTGTATAATTTAACAAAATAAATAAAATAAAATAATTCAGTTAGTGTTCCATTAGCACCTAGTAGTAAGACGCCCAAAAAGCCTAACAACCAGTCTATCTTCAGGATATCGGTGTTGAAATTGAGTTTAGAAATTGGGTTGCGGAGGTCTGATAGCAGCCGCTTCGTGTAACAAACTGATATTCAGCCGAGATTTGAGAGAGAGGGCATAGTGAGAGTAATTCCCCTCAAATTGGAGCTGCTCGACTGGAGAAGTACGTTAACGTAAGTTGTGTATTAACAGTGAGTAAGGTTGCCAGTGCTCCGCGAGGAAAGGTTGTGTTGGTAGTGTGGGGACTTTTACCCTTATACTGTCAACCGAACTATTCCTCTTTCGTTTTACAGGGTAGGCAACGTGCAAATGAAACCTCTGGTGTTGCAAGCTTCTATAGGTTACGGTAATCACTTACCATCAGATGGATCGTATGCTTGTTTGCTGCCTGTGGTAAAAAAAACTGGTTAGACTGGAAGTTGTCCCCAATATAGCTTTTGCAAAAAAAGTTGAAATGTGACCTACAGATGCTTACAAGCAGTAGGTATCCTAATAATTTGAAGTTTTGAAGTGGAAATGCTCTATAACTGTCCTAAGAACATCATTACGCAGATTTTTTAAAAATTGTGTCAAAGAGCACGGAATACTCGTGGATGCAGAATAAGCATCTTTAATTCAAACATAAAAATATTCCCTTTTCGTTTCTATTTTTCGATATCCTTAATAGGGTCGCGGACCGCCTTCGCTTTATTTTTAGATTGACACATGATGGCATAAAAATACGAAGTAAAATCGACTTCCCGCAAAACCAAGTTATAAATATATGATTTTTTAAGCTTATTTTTTGTTTGTCACTCAAGCTATTCTACCATCGGTGTATGTTTGTGTACCTACCTATGTATACAATCATGATGGTCCCGTAAGTGCTCCATTTTTTCCATGTTGATACTGAACATACTTTTCGCGTTTCTTCGATTATTTTTTAAATACTTGAGAAAAAAATTCTAAACGGTCTTTTTTAATGCCGTCCTGTACTGCCTCATTAGACTTGTGGTCGTAAGCTCTACTGCTGCACTAGAGGTTCAATTTGCAGGCGAGCAGTGTATTGGGTTTACTATGAAATTCTCAATAACAGCTCGGAGTTTATATTTGTGGCCTTAAAGACAATAGGGTCGCCGACTATTACATGGGACTTAAACATACCGGCGAACTCCTCTGCCAAACCCCTCGGGGAATACAGCCGAGATGGAATGTTATGAGTACCTAGTAATTAATTTTGAGAGTTACATGTTGGGCCTCTGTTAAATTTTGAGATACTAATCAAAAGCAATAAAACTTATTTAGTCTAAACTTAGACAAAATAAGTTGTAAAAGTGAGATTACTCGATGGAGCGAAGGTGGTAGCACCGCTGAACTCCCGCCTTAGTATTCTTACCCTAAACTATCCGAGTCGCACTGCCAATCACCATCATCAACCATCAATCGTTAAAAGAAAATAACAATATTTAGAAAAGGAATCCAAGAGCATTGAGTTAAGCTTAAACATTAAAAAACACGTTTATTTGAGATAGTGCACTTTGAGAATTTCTAGATGATCAAATGTCCCTTTTTTAAATTGCATGTACTATAAAATCAACACACAAAACGCATTTCGCAGCCTTTTGTTTTCATAGACCTGCGGTTTGCCTGGGGCAGACGCTTGGGATAAACATTCAAAGGAAAACATATTCCTTTGAGTGGGTTAGTAAATTAGCATGTTTCCTATGCAGGCACTAAACTTGAACTTTAGGATTTATTTACAAAACACTTCAGACTCCGTGACTAGTCTTCCGACTGGTTTGTGGTAACTTTCTATTTCATAGTACTTTGTATGAAAATATTTACGAGTTTAACAGAGCGAATATAAACTTTGTACGCTTATGTAGAGTAACTTTTGTAGAGTTAATATTTCATACGGTGACTTGATTGTGTCAGTGTTAGGTTCACCTATTGAGGTGACATTCTAAGCAGTACTGATTAAAGACCTTCCATTCGCTATTAAAAAAGCTACGTATATATATTCACTTTGGGCACGCCACGATAGTAGCGGTAAGGCCTTTCATAGAGGAGTGATTATATAGGCGCCATGCGGCTCTCAGTTTCTGATTCAGTAGGTGCTCTCGGGACACGGTCGTTTCGGGAAGTACCCGTGTTGCATAATAATATATCGGGAGCCAATACCTGGTTATCACTGCTGTGAGGACTGCCCCGAGGACAAGTTGGACCACACATTGGAGTTAGTTGCCCAGCAGCGCCGTGATCTATTCGCGGATATGGATGGTGACCTCTCGCTTCCAGCCATCATTCAGTCCATGGTGCGAGAGCGAGTGGGAAGCCGCCGTCTTTTACTGCGAGTAAGTTAAGCTTGGAAAAGAGGCAGTGGAAAAGCAGAGAACAGCACCATAGACCTCTGCCCTCCATGAGCAGTGGCCTGCGGGCGGCTGACCTGGGGTGTCCGCTGCGACCAGTCAATAGGCCTAGTAGGCGGAACACGTGTTCTTGTGGCAAAAACACGCCTGCCTTTGATTAGGATGCGAGGCGAGGGCTCACCAATTAATCAAAAACAGGCTATGGTCTTGGCGATTTTTTTTACTATAAGAAAGGTGAAGGCATGTGCTGTGTTTATCCGATTGCGCGACGCAAAGGAGGGTACCTAGCTAATATGGTTATCAACCTATTTATGTATGTTTGTTCCTTTGTGCACTCTAGAGGAAAACGCGTGGGCCGATTTTGATGATTCTTACATTAATCGATTTGTCTTAATCTCGCAAATGTCAATAAAACATGACAGTAATCAACATTCAATATGGTGATTGGTGACAACATAAGAAAAGAAAAAAAATCTAGACCGGATCAAATTTTCCCAATAATTAATGATTAGACATGATTTTAAACGAGATATTAGATTTTTCCGAGATACCCTGCAACCCTACAACATTTTTATTAAATACTAATAAGTCATTTCCTCTTAATAAAAAAAAAATATTTATTCGAAACGATACAGACCTATTAGGTACCTTTTAAAATAATACAAACCCACTTTTATAGGATTCCTAATTGACAGCTGATTTTCTATTTTTACTTAAAATTTATAAGTAATAATAAAATTGTAAAAAAGATACATCTATAAGTGTATCAGTACCTTATCAGATTTCTAATAGACTTTTCTTTCTCCTAGCCTTTTGCAACTATAATAGGGTCAGCTTCCAATCTAACCAGATGCGGCCGAATATATAATATTTTACACGAAGCAACTGCCATCAGACCTCAGCAACCCAATTTTTGGGTAATACCGATACCCTGAGGATAGACTGGTTGTTAGGCTTTTTGGGCTTATTACTACTACTAATGATTGTTATAGGTGATCGTATAACAATCAGGACCAATGGCTTTACGTGCTCCGAGGCACGGAGGTGTCTCGATGTTGATGATGAACGGTCATCCATCCACAGACTGACCTTGCAGATCGATTGATCAGCTTAGTTATTACTTAGCCACAAGCCCCTCCTTTAACAGTAGTAAAGGTAAGCCTTTGCTAAATAACTTTAATATCTTAGCATGGAAAATGCCAAAATATACAAAAAGATAGTACTTACCTACTAATTATAAGTAATTAAAACAACAGGTAGATATTAGCGTCACTTTGATTAATTCATTCCATCACTCAGGATTATATTCATATATTCATATAATCAGTTGTTGTGATTAATACGACGGTTGAATATTTAAATTTCATTTTAAAATAAACAAGGGACTGGACTCGGACGACCAAGGCAGCGGTAGTCACGCATCACAGGACTATTTACAAGGTGTAGAATCTTCCATAGTTATCAGTAAGCGGGTTACGTCGCGGTTGCTCCGTTTCAGACCTTTTTTTTATACTACTAAGGTGGCAAACAAGTATACGGCCCACCTGATGGTTAGCGGTTACCGTAGACTATAGACACATGCAACACCAGGAGTATATAGTATAACTTGCGCGTTGCCGACGAGGAATAGTTGGGTTGGCTGTATAAGGGTTAAAGTCCCCCCACTGTCAACACGTTTCCGCGTGGAGCACTGGCAACCTGTTTGTTCCATCTCTCCAAGACTGCTACCAGAGAGCTCCTGAACTACTTAATCACTACATAATCTAATACATTTATAACCATACCGCAATGTAGTTACCCATACAAAAGCAGTTGATGCCTACTGCTTTTGTATCGAAAAAATAAAATGCTTCAAAATCAGTCCCAAATAATATTTATTATTATTTCATGCCTTACACAATATTAGGTATATCGAATACGCTATGACATTTACTGGAAAAATAAATAATATTTATTTTTGATTGAGTCACAGCTTTGTTCAGCTTTGTTGAATACGTTTGCCTTTTGCTGATTAATTATTTACAAGTTTTGGATTACGTTCACATTACCTACTCTAGAAATAATATAACGGAATTATTAATCATAAATTAGCATTTAATTTAGAAATCATAAAGTAAACAAAATATTCTACGGAATAACTTTTTTTCTTTTTTTTTTCTTATTGGCAATACATAAGTTTCATACTAAATCATGTGCCTCAGCGTCAAATTTTAGGAACTGAGAAACATGATGATAGCTATGCTTACTTAAATGCAACAGGCCAACCAATATTATTAACGAAATGTGAACGCATCCTCGTTATAACTACTTACAATTCAAGGTATAGCGCTATATTATAATAGCGGTGTACGTGTTTATAGCGAATAAATTACTTAACATTGCATAAGCAATGGAGATTATCAGTAGGTATACAATTACGATTAATGAAATTGCTCAAGTGCTGTACATTACCTAACTAATATAAATAGCTACATACATTACAGTTACTATTGATTAAGCATATAGATAGTAATACTTAACAGGTAAGTATCCGGTTACCATTCAATCTTTACAGACGGGGTTGATTAAGACGCGTTACACCTATGCATGAAAAAATCAACTGTTTATATCACAGTAATTGGGACTCAATTATAAATTAGTGCTTATAGACTCCATATTATCTTTAAATTGATATGAATTTTTGTTTCTTTATACGTTAGTGAAATCAAATATTTTGAGGAAGTTATTTTTGCGTAATCTAGGTACAGACGCCGGCAGGTCAAGCTATCCAAAACAGTCAAACTTTCCCAATCGAATATGAACCTTATTGTTTTGAATGTTAAAGTTGAAAATCTATCAAATAAATTTGACAGATTGATGTGCTGGCCTCTGTACTATTTATTACCGGAGTAACATTGAATTGTTAAGCTGGACAACTTGGTTAATTAGAAAACCATTCGATAAATTGAAATTTAAGAAGATTCTGTATAATGTTTGTATTAAAAAAAACTGATGTATTTTTATTACCTACGATATATGTTTTAATCTTACATACCACCAATTAAAGGAATTTCTTAATGTTTACGTTTTTAACGCTTTTTTTTTTTAAATAGGTACCAAATACTTAATAAACTTGGTAACTATTTTTAGTTATAGGTCCTAAAAGTTACGCAGATTGTCATTAGAATTAATATACCTACTTTGTTTCTCGAATTGATTGAAAGTCAGCAGTACAGATTTTTACTACTTGATGATGAAATACATTCGCTTAAATATTTCGAGTTCTAATATTATATTTACTTTGGTAGTATATAAATACCTATCTACCCACAAGTATAATTGTATTAATAAGTTATCAGTCATAATGTACTGTATTTTATGACATTACAAAAAAATATTTCTGTTTTTAATAATAATGCAAAACGAATTCTTTGGATTTTGACTAAGATACTTCAATTCTTGATGTCAGTTTAAAGTAGTAACCTGCAAAACGCAACCAGATGTTATCACTGAATATTCCTTGGATATTGTCTGCTTTTGGATATTCGTTAAAAAAGTTTCTTGATATAGATAGTTGGAAGTCATTTAAACCCTGCGTTCATAATATTATTGTTCTTACATGTTACTTATTGCATTTATTCATATGTATTTAGCTCACGTTTCTGTATAGCAAATCCACGGTCACTTCCTTAATCCGTCAATCCTTTACGAGATAAGCATTCGGTTTTACTCGACGAAGCTACTATAGTACCTTAAGAAGAATAGTCATTTGGTGGCGATGGTATGATATAATCCGTAAAATTAGTTTTATCACCGTTCACGAAATATTTCTGTGTATAAAGCAGTAAATACCTTTTCACATCAAAAAACACGGAAGATTCTATACGGTCATCGTTTGTGTGCAGAAGGCCATACACTTACCATAGTATGTATGGGACTTTGAACCGTATCTACCTTACATTAGCACTAAAACTTTAAGTTAAACTAAACATTTTTTTTATTTTCACGATTAAGAATAGACCGGTTGATATTTCTCTCTCATACGAACTTAAATACTTAGGTAGCTAAAGTTAAGGCTCACAAAGCCATAGATTCTTCATATTCCTATAAACAGATCGTAGTTCTCCGTGATGACAGACACGATGATACAGACTGAGAGTTATTCATGCATACTAAATTATGATATTTTTAATAGTAAAGTTGATTAAGCGATCCACTTAAGTTAGATTTTCACCTACAATATTACGAAAAACAGAATATAAATTGTTATTGAGTCATAATTAATATTATAAACATTTACTTCAATAGTTACATCCATATAAAATCTTACACTTAAGTTACACTTATCTAAATCAAAGTTTAGAATTGTCATAAAAGTTATTAGCTCTCAATCTACCAAGAAGGCGAAATGCTAATAATGACTTCAATTATTCGTACAGATTCTTCATCGATTTCTAAAAACTATGTCAATGGCCTTATGGTAGTCTTCCAACGCAACATTGAAAAAATAATGCTAGGAAACTATGCAACGTCAAAACAGAATTAACTACGAATACCAACATTCTGGGTCGGTAAGCAATTAATATATTGAAATGTAATGATCATTTTGCTGAAGTATCTATTCTATGTAAATGTCTTCAATTGGGTACGCCGTCTCTATGAATGTTTGGTAGAATCTGTGGAACGCTCGCCTGAAATGAAAAAGAAATAAACATTATACTCCTTGTAGAAAAAGTTTGGCGTATTGGCGTAAATAAAAAATGCCGTTAAATGATAAAATGGCGTTAACTTTTTTATATTGCAGTATAATTTATATAAGATGTGTATTCTTAAACATAAATTAGTGTACGTTCAGTACAACGTTGACAGCTAAGAAATTATGATAAACAAAAACGAGATGACACAAAGGGATATTTGCCGATAAGACGTTGATATTTTTAATAAAATTGTGATATAATCATAACGAAAGTTCCATTCGATAGTAATTATATTAGAACCTTTATAACTCCATTTTTATAGGATAATAGCCAACATCAAACAAGCTCAGAAGAGCTTGAATGTTTCTGAATGTCTGTTATTGGTATTTGATAATCGTAACAGAGGTGAGGTTTATTTTCTGATAATATCTAATATAGGCGACAAACAGCGTACGGTTCACCTGTGTGTAAAGTTAAATCACTGCGATGTACACCGTACACTCAGTGTAGGTATAAACCTATGTTTTATTTTGTATTATAAAATGAGCGACCAGATAAGAGAACGCTTACCCCACGGCCTCGGCTACAGGCCTCGTTGACTCCTGGCCTCTAAAGACATGGCATGCAAATCTCTGCAGCGTCGGATGCTTAGTGATGAAACCCAGGTATCTGTGGTCACGTGGGTGAAACGCGCAGAATGATACGTTCTTTAACGAGTAGAAGTAGTCGATGCATGGCCCATTTCGATTTCTCTGTAATGATGAATAATAATGTTTATATAATAATGCCGTCAGTAATAAAAAAATAATAAGGGATGCATTCCACAATAATTCTTCGGAGACTAATTTTAATATGCAAGCTAAAAAAATATTTTTATCGTCTAACAACAACTTATATTTCAGTTTGTAATAGCAAATGATTGGATTAAGATAAGTAGCTATTCATTGTAAATAAGGCGTTATACAGCGCCTACATTTGGTTGACCTTATGTAGAGCTCTAAACAATCAAATCGATATCGCACTAACACATTGTATTGGGGTCTTTGGGGATTGGGGACAGTCACCTTGATCAAATAATCTTTATCTTTATTTATAATGTCTTAACGTAAAAATGTTCGTTATGTAAAATTGTCAGCGAAACATTTTTCATTAGTTAATCCCGAGTGCAATCTTAACTTCCGCCATGCTTTTACTGTTTAACAGAACATGAGTTCATGTTGTTTTGTTTTTAGTGCTTCATCTCTGATATGTTTGTTTATAAGCCGAAAAATTATTCGTTGAATATTTTCAAAATATTTTATAGCCGACAGAAACCATGTACTCACTATATTTTATGACGAAAACATAAAATCATTGATTGATTGTTTGACCGTTTAGTATAAACTTGGATGTTTCTAGAGGTGGAGCAAACTCCTATGTGTTTGTCTGGTTTATTTTGGGTGACTGTCTCATTATCCCTATATTTAGTTGCATGGCGTTATTGATTTAAAAAAAGTGTAAAGTAGAAGTAGAAGTGTAAAATAGAAAATACATATTAATATCTATTTTACACTTCTTCTTTCTATCTTCATATTTTACATGAATTTGAATAAAAAATATTGTGTTCTTCAAATAAACGATTTAAAAAAAACCAACTACCCTAACTGTTCTTTGTTTATTTAACGGGTAAATGTGATCATCATATTTTTAACTGCAAACCTGCAACTTCGGAATTCAGTAATAAAAGACCAAAAGTGAGACAAGATTTTTTAAGTATAAGTTTAATGGAACAGTTCAAATTATATACTCACAGCGGGTTTTGATCGATCAACCATACGAAGTCCGTGATCTGAAACTTCTAGTATGCATGGTTGCATCGTTGGTTCACCATTGCATTCCACAATAATCTTCCTCACAGCTTGACATACGACCCCTGTTCCTTTGTGAGCTGAAGTTTCTACTGATCCCATATACCTGCGACCAAATTTGAAAATTAAAGAATGAAAAAATCTGTCAGAAAGAAAAAACTGTAAAACTCACGCTAAAAGATATCGTTCTTTTTTGACTTTAGCATTTGCCGGGTCAAAGTCGTTGTAATCCATGTCCACCGCGTAGGCTGAAGGGAAAATTCCTTGTTGACCAGTCCTTAGGTTAACACCTGGAAACATATTAAAACGTATAAATGTTGAGTATCTATAAATTCAAGCTTCATATTATTTTAATAGATTTACAATATTACCTTCACACCATAAATCTTCAGCTTCTTTTTGGACATAAATGGGATCGCCAATTTCAACTTCAATTTCATCGTGGTGCCTAGGGTTAAACTTATGTAGGCCTCTGTGCGTTGCTTCAAGCATTTCAAGTTGACTGTGTGGAATATTTGTCATGTTGCCGGCGAAATTCAGACCGCTGATGCTGCAACTCGATGCTGGTGACACTGTAATATGAGTTGACGGCCTAAGTACGTCTTTCCAACAATGATTTAAGGAGTCAGCCGATTAATGGTGAACCATGTGCAGTCTGGGTCATGGTCTGTCTGAAACATGTTCTCCATGTACTCAACATTCCAGGAGTTTAGTGAGCGATAGTCACTAGCGTATTTGTCAAATACTTTGTATAGCACCTTTGGCGTTCATCTGAACTTAGTACAATAGTAGATTGTTCACCAAGGATAGAAAGTGAATCACGAGTGTGAATTTGAAAAACTACAAGAGTTTAAAGTTATTTAGAAACTACAAGAGTTTGTAATCTGTAGTACTTTCATCCCAGTGAAGCATAGTAGTTTTTACTTCAATTGAGAGGAAATTAAAAAGAAGTAATATCTGAGATGTTTGTTATTTATAATCTAAACAACATTGCATTTATGTAGTTTTTTTTTTAATTAGTATTTTGCATTTGTTTTATCAAAATTCAAAATAATACGTAATATGTAATTATTACTTTTATTATTTAGCCCTCCTTCCACCGAACCGTGAGGAATGAAAATATATGTAACAATAACATGTATTAAAAAAAATTCAAACGGTTTTTATTACCATTAGAGAGTTGCTGACCCCCTTAGTTTAATAGGCCACTTACTGAGTAGGTGAAATAAAAAATATTTAACATATACCCTAATGATTAAAACTCACTAAACTCCTGGTGAAGCTACAATTCTATGGCTACAGTAGTTCATACCTGAGGATTGCTGATAATGCATACTATCAGAATCGTTCTAATTGAAATAATTACAAAGTAAATTAAATATACTAACCGTTCTGCTGTAACGGCGTTGGTGATATACTCTTCGGCCCCGTGTCGATTGGCGAATGAGCGGTGCTGTGCCCACTGTCTACATCGCCCAGGCTTTGTAGTCTCTCGGAGTCTGGACTAGAGTCTTCATCTAGAAGGTACCCGCATTTGAGCACAAGGAGCGGCCTAGTGTGACATCCTGGCCTGAGCAGGAGGCCAGTAAGTGCCCCAAGTTCGTCTGCTAGAGACGCTGGCTGACTGCATGCTAATATTTTTGCTGAAAATATTGAACACGTCCTCAGTGGCCTCTGATAATAAAATCACTGATGATGATGTCAATACTACCATGATTATATACAGTCACCATTTTAGGTAGGTACTGATTTTATTTCGATTGATTGATATTTTTCAATAGATCAAGGGTCAACTGGCGCTACCGCAGTGGGTTTTGATGGGACAGACTGAAAGTAGTAAAAAAAGTAACATTACTCCGGCTTAAACCTTTTTTAATCAACAGTACAACATCAAAGTTGAAAAAAAATCGTCAGTGGCACTGTGTCAGCTGCTCTCATGAACTCGTAGAATCTGCTGAAAACATAATACGTCATCTATTTGCGAAATAGCACTCACTAACTCTGTCACGAAATCTCTAAAACTATATAGCCCAAAACTTAAAATTCAGCATGTAGATTCCTTATAGACATAAGCTAAAAAAGGATTTATGGAAGTTCCTATGGGATCATCTAAATGAAAGCGGGTTACACCGCGGGAAACAGCTAGCTAGTTAGTAGCTAATATTTTATAAAAATATCTAGTAAAACAAACTGAATTTAATGTGATCACATAATTATGTATATAATGACATGAAATTTGTTACACATGTTTACATGTGTAGGTATGTAAGGTAATAAAGTTTTTCTTATATCTTTACAGCTATACGTCCAACTATAATTATGTATCTACATTTTGTGTATCTCACTTGTAATGTAACTGAAATAAAAAGTCAAATAAGTTTATTAGATCTAGGTGTTTTCCGCGATGTTACACGCGTTCATCTAGTTATTTGCAATCCCCTGGCAATTTCTCAATATCGTTTCTTAGCTATCGGCTTATAAACTATATAATCCACAAATTTATAATTCGGCATGTATATAGATAGACATACCGAATTATAAATTTGTGGATTATATAGTTTCAGAGATTTCGTGAATGTGTGAGTATATTTTGCTTTTGTATACATAGATACCGTGTTATGCTTTCATAAGTTTGTCCCCTCCACAGTGCGGTTTCTTCCGAAGTTTCAACTCACTATGATGTCAACTGTTGATTAAGTAGGGTTTCAGCCGGGGTACTAGTATTATCATATTTTACTTTTTTTACATTTTCAGTTCCTCCTATTCACATCCACCGCTACTTGCAGCTGACTTTCGGTACACTGACTAGCTGCACGAGATTGCTATCCATATTAAAATCAGCCGGGGTACAGTTTTTTTTTTATTAATCCATTGTCTAGTACCCATAGTATAAGCTCTACTTAGTTTGAGATGGTGCTGTGTAAAATTTCCTAAGTATTTATTTGTTACTTTTTAATTTGCAATGCTACCTCCCGGCCTATAATGTCACTTTTTCCTTTTCCGAGTACAGTATCAAATCAAGTACGTTATCATTAAAAGTTAAAATCTGGATCATACATGAAAAAAGAGTCATATAATTTTTTTTTTAACTCTTAAATGAATTTGAAAGTTATGTACCTTTTTGGATTAACAAGAAGAATTCCTTAATAATTCTGTGACGTAATAGACCTAAAAGGCCCACATTATTAGTGAGGTTCTTCAAAAAGGTCTAGTATGAACGTTGATGAAGCAAAAGAAGTATGCAAGAATCGTAGCAAGTGGCGTTCTAAAGTTCCTGCCTACCCATATGCAATAAAAGGTGTACATATACGTTACATATATTATATGTGTATATTAATATTTTAGCCCACTGCTCAATTTGACATTATGTTTCATTTCATTTCATGCCGTGACATTCCTAGAAGACTAAATCATTGTATAATCGTATCTACGTTACATGAAAACGAAAATCTTGCGATTTTTTATGTTATCAAATAAAACTCTCCTGCGATAAACGAGCCGGACTCACGTGTCATTATTATTGTGATATAATTATAAAGTAAACGATATATTTTTTAAATTATGATTTGTTTATATTGAGAATTTTGATCATTTAAATTATGCGGGTTGGTTGGCAAAAGTTGTTGTACGGACACAATTAGATGAATACATACAACAACCACTTCTGAATTATGAATATCGGTCATTCATTGAAACACCATTCTATTTAATTTTTATGATTATATTATGTATGGCACAAATCTCAAAAGTACACCAAAACCAAATTTAAATATGCAAAAATCATCAATCGTCTTCAGTTGAAAAATATAATCAACACTCTCCTTAGTTAGACTTCATATCTTTACCCAATATAATATTGAATCACTTTTCAGTTATTATGTGACACACATATTCACTTTATTAGAAATATTTCTCTTTTACTTGTTATCACTAATAATATGCCAGTATCGCGATTAAAAAATTCTTACGCCAGCAGAAAAAAATACATCTAAGTATAAGAAATTCAATTGCAAAAGCGCAATAGCAGTGAACGCAAATTTAGGTTCGACGCCAGCCTATTGATGTCATTTATATGTGCAGTGAACCGTAAAGATCAACTGTACGTATAACTTATCATGGATAACAATAAACACGTCCACATAAGATGTTAAAATGAAACATTTTACTCACATTTCCTGTTTTTGGGGATCTCTGGCAGCTTTCTCCTTTTGCGTTCGCCGTTCGTGAATGAATAATGCTGAGTACTCCTCGTGTCTGTTATATCTGGCTGTGATGGTGGTGATGCTACGACCTCCTCTTTTACTGTTGTGATCGCAGCTTCACCGTCTCCCATGCATGGATGCATGTCCTCTTTGGGATTTTCTTCCGGTGAACACTCACTTTTTGAAGATGGTGAATCATCATCCAAGCCCACATTTGGCACTAATCTGAAAAAAATAAGGATAACATTAAATTAATGTAATGATTTTATTTCGAGACTAATGTATTATATGTCATACCACGCTTTCGAAGTCTTTTTTCGGGCTCATGGGACCAATTAATCTGCATTGAACTAATTCTTGTTAGGGGTGATATGTGGCAGTATGAAAACTGTGAGGGAATATGTACTTACGAATAAAACGGCGTCGGGGCCTTAATGTGTTGTGGTAATCTATCGAATACACGGCGAAATTCTTCAAATTCGCTGTCAGCCATGTCGCTTTACACTTGCTTGTCGGATTGAGAGAATCCCGCATGCGCGACTAACCCCCCGCAACTGTATCGACCGAGTACGTGGGACGTGGGGCGCTGTGCGCATGTTCAACCCTAGTGCGCACATCGCTTCACCCCTGGAGGGGCACGCGTGTAATTGTCACCCCCACATAAACATAGCTCTGTGTGTGTCGTCGCTATGGATGATGCATCAGCGGGAAATCCATTCACTAAAGTTAGACTTAATGGAAATTTTACTGATCACTGGTGATGAAATATGTAGGCACAATATTTGCAAGTTACAGATATTCACGTTTAGTTTGATCAGCCTCGTTTTCTCATGGGTACTCTATTCAATATATTTCATACTCAATAATGCCTTGTATCTTAATGATTACTTAATAAATAACTATAATTTTAATAGCTAATATTTTTCTACAGATTCAGTTAGAATGGAAGAAAAACCAGGTCACATTCATTTCTGACTCGCGAATAAGTCTATAAAATGAACCAGTACACATATTATTATTAGAAGTAGGGTTAAAAAAAAGCTAGTTATTGTTGATATCAACAATACTTAGTTTAGTTTTTTTTTTAATCCTAGTTCTAGCTCCAGTGTTCAATTCGCAAGTCAGCCACAGTGTTATTGAGGTTTTGTATGGAATTCTCAGTAATAGCTCGGAGTTTGATTTATGCCCAGTTAATGGTAATAGGCTCGCCAATGACATGGAACTAAAACGTAACGGCGAGCTAGGTCTAGTGGTTCAGGTGTCAGACTGCTGATCATGAGGTTCTAGTTTCGATTACCACAAAACACAAATATTTATGTGATGAACGTAAGTGTTTGTTTGTCTGGGTGTTTCATAACATATTATTTATTTGTATCCATTGTCTAGTATCCATATTACAAGCTCTGCTTAGTTTGGGACTAGATGGTGCTGTGCAAAATTGTCCAAGAATATTCATATATTATATTTATTAGTTCACCACTATAACGAATGGACCACAAGCATGATGAAATAGGTAGTTAATCTCGTATAAATGTCACAGAATCTTATCGACGTTATCTAAGTATCCGTGCGTAACCCAGAGCTCTAGCGAAGCAGTGCTGCTGCCGACAGCTTTACCCTTTTACTTTTAATCTTCTCTTCTCTAATATATAAAATTCTCGTGTCACAGTGTTTGTAACAAAACTCCGAAACAGCTTAACCGATTTTTATGTTTTTTTTTGTGTATATTTGATAGGTCTGAGAATACGTATACTTTTTTCATACTCCCAAGTGATAAGGGTGGTCCAACTCAAAAAAAAATATCTTTATTTGAACATTTTTTTTTATGATGTGGCTACATAAAAACATACAACCCTAAATTTTCACACTTCTACCACCAACCCCTATTTTTGAATAGCGATAGTAGTATTTTTACTTTCATCCCTATATTTGGCGAAACAACGTTTGCCGGGTCAGCTAGTTCATGAATAAAATAGATCAGATGATCATTAATTAACAAATTTGTGTATAATTTTATTATTGCCGATTGTGATACAGATATATTACTACACATATATCTGTATGTATTATTATATATATACATACAGATATATGTGTAGGGATAACATGAAAGCAAATATGCGAATAACTTTGGGTAAGCTCCACGTTTTAAGGAATATTATTTTATAATATATTGCTCGGCTCACTAATACCATTATGATATTATATACAGTGTTTGGGAAACGGTTACCGATACTTTAAGGGCATATTATATGCTCAATTTTATCGACAAATGCACTTTTATATCTACTCCTAACCCAACATTTTTATGTTATTTCAAATAAAACAATAAAAAAATATTTTTATTTGTTTAACTTTTCTTTATTTCTGTTGAGCATAACGCTTAAAATAATTGGTGTAAAGCCAATATTTTGATACCATTTTGTAGGTTGTCCCAAATACTTTTGATTAAACATAAAAAACTATGCAACATGTCCGGGTTATTTTTGCGCTACAGTAGAAAAACAAAAACGATAAGTAATTTTTGTGTAAAATTACGTAATTTAACGTCTTTTTGGAGCCTTTTTGTTTATTATTGGAAAATTGTTTACAAACTTATTACTATTGTAACTTTACAATAAGGCCATTTGCACCTCTATAAGTATTTTAATTTGAAAGCTATTAGCATTTTATTGAATATATTCGCGGGGTGTTGGGTGAGGAGTATATATAAAAGTGCATTTGTCGATAAAATTGAGCATATAATATGCCCTTAAAGTATCGGTAACCGTTTCCCGAACACATTGTATATTTAATTATATAATATAATTAATTGTATTTTTTTTTTACAAACAATATGTAGATAGTCGCATTGAAACAACTAGATACCCAACATCTCCAGTTTTCCCGTACCTACTTGCAGATTTTAAAAACAAAAACATTTTTGATTTTTTTTAACTAAACATCGCTCCGAGTTACAAAAGGTGATTGTGTCAGAGAGATAAGACCATGGATAACCCGTATGTCCGTATACCTACTGTAATTAAGGTAAATAAGATTGGTCAAAGCTTAAAAGGGTAAAAAGGCACACCTAGCACGCGTAACCCTCATTGCTAGTAGGGAAATAAAAATCGAATTTATTTTACAGAGTAAAGAACTTACAGGGTGAATAAATATGTTGTTTTATTTTATGGCTGCAGCGACAGATGGCGCTCTTTAGCCTCTTCAGGCGTAACATTGTAATGTATGAACAAGACTAGCATCGACATTTATTATTTCATAAATACATGGCTTAAATTCAACTTCCTAGTTAGTCTAGTAGTCTTAATCGCGACTGCTACGCTAGAAGAATAAAAAAAATCATTTATTTCAGACAGCTTAACCCATAACCAAAAACACTGACAACAATATATTATATAAAATAAAATAATCAAACAAATAAATACAACAATACAATATCAATTTAAGAGAGGTAGGGCATAATGTGAGTAATTCCACTCAAATTGGAGCTACCGGACTGGGGAAGTACCAGCGCCTTGCAGAAAATGGAAGTGAAATAACACTGCTTTGTACTGTGTTGTGTTCCTTATGGTGAGCAAGGTTGCCAGTGCTCTGCGGGGAAACGTTGTGTTGGCATTGGAGGGATTTTGACCCTTAAACTGCTAACCTAACTATTCCTCTTTCGTTTTACAGGGTCGGCAACGCGGATATGATACCCATGGTGTCGCAAGCGACTATAGGCTACAGTAAGCCTTATCATCAGGTGGGCCATGCCTGTTAGCCACCTTAGTGGTATAAGAAAAGGCACAACTAGCAACATGCCTGCTACAGCAATGCCTGATGTAAGGGCAGTCAAGTCAACCAGTAATCATCACTAAGACAATATTGAAGCTGGCCCTACACCTCCTCCACCATCCTGCTCACCAAGGTCGTAAACCCTTGCGCATGTTGGTGTGGAAACAGTTGGTGCGCGCCTCCGCAAACATGCGCGCGGCACTGCAGAAGCGGGGCATCCCCAATAACGCACTGAACGCGTTATTGTACTGGACACGGAAAGCACTGTAAACAGCTTATGTGTAAAAACCCCATATAATACTTGAAGATTTTACCAAGTTCATGTTGCATGTTTGTTCTGCCAAGCTTTTGCCACAAAACATCATACGACACCAGGCCTTCGATAGATTGACGATATGTAGACTGGTGTTTTACGACACCTATAGATATATTACGTATTATCATGCACATATTTATTAAACTGTGTCTCAAGCAAATTGTTAAACACCTTTGCAATTATTGTTGTAAGAGATATAGGCCTGTAGTTATTTTTATTACTTACTAGCTGCCCCGCAAACGTTGTTTTGCCTTAAAAAAAATATTTAGGGGTATTGAAAAATAGATGTTGGCCTATTCTCAGACCTCCCCGATAAGCACAAAAAATGTCATCAAAATCGGTCAAGCCGTTTCGGAGGAGTATGGCAACGAAAACTGTGACACGAGAATTTTATATATTAGATATCACCAACTTAGGTTCAATTGCGAGGTCGAGCAAATTATTATTGGGAATTTTCATAAATTGGGATTTGCACTGGTTTAATGGCAATAGGGTCGCTCTCTATTATATTATAATTATAACATACCAGCGAACTGAACTGTGTACATTTGGTATCCTACATCTCTGCCTAACCTTTCGGGCTAAATTTAATCGAAATCTGCCTGTCGGTTTAGTCGTGAAAATGTAACAGACAAACATACAGAGTTATTTTCGCATTTATAATATGTGGGATTGATTAGTGTGCGTATCCAAATGTGTTAGTTAGTTAAAATAAAGTGTTAGTTATCCAAACGTGAGATAAAATTTAATGTAAGTATCTAAACAGATTGTGTGAACGAAAAGGATATGAGAGAAAGATGAGTGACAAAAAAGGAATGGAACGTGGAAAAGGACGATATAAGGATATAATAATAATAGGAATAGATAAAAAAGAAAAAAGATTAATGTTAAATTAAATGTTTTTTGAAAGAGTAACGCAGTTTGTTTTAAACTCCTACAAATATTAGAATATCCATATTTCCTTATGATATAAAGCATAATATGAAAAACGGGAACTTATAACATGTTAAATAGTTAAATAACTAATGAGGCATACTGAACTGAAGTCGATTGTAAATTAAAGGTTAAAATGATGTTTCAAGTTTATCGACCCTCATTAGGCCAGATTACTTCAGGATGATGGACTATCTAGTCACTCAAATTTTGTGACGATTCCCGTCCCCAGAAATCCTAGTACTTAGTTGCATAAAAATATCAAGGGTTAAAGTATGAAATTGCCGATTTGTACTGAAAAAATTGAAATTAGTTTTTTATTTAATTTAACATATTTATTTAATCAAAATAATTACCATTATTATCTATACATTGCTGCCATTTAATAGAATGGTCATTTATGCCTTTGCGATAGAACTCCAGTGATCTAGATTCGACAAACTGTGGGAAAGCATTTTGTACTGCCTCCTGGGAAGAAAACTTTTACACGTAGAAAATTGTCCAAATCACCAAAAAATGGTAGTCCGTTGGAGCAAGGTCTGGCTAATACGGAGGGTGACAAATGGTTTCTAATTGCAGTTCCTGTAGAGTTAAAACTGTTTCTCGTGCTGTATGGTCAAGATCGATTCATGAGACAGGGCTGTTTCACTGCTAGTTTTGCTATCATTGTTCGAAGTTTGGCACAGTAGACATCTGCCGTTATTGCTTGACCAGGTCGGAGAAAGCCATAGTGAATAACACTATGCTGAGACCACCAAACAGTTAACATTACGTTTTTATTGGTAAGCTCCGCTTTAGGATACTGTTGCGGCGTTTCACCTGGGGTCACCCATTGCATCTTCCGCTTACGGTTATCGTAAAGAATCCACTTTTCATCACATGTCACAATTCGATCCAATATTCCTTCATTTCTGTTTCGATTCAACAAGGCAACACAGGTTTCAACACGCGTTTCTTTCTGCAGATCAGTCAAATCATGAGGCAACCATTTTTTATATTTTTTTATTTAATTGATTTGACGTAAATGCGTCAATATTGTTGGTAAGGTAACGTTAAACCATGCGGCCAATTTCTGGGTAGTTTGGTTCGGATCGGCTTCCACCATCTCTTTCAATTCATTGTTATTCATGTGTGTGGGCGTTCTTCCACGTGGTTCGTTCTTCAAATCAAAGTTTCCATCACGAAAGCGTTTAAACCAAAATCGCACGGTGCGTTCATTTGCAGTTCCTTCTCCAAACGCAACATTGATATTGCAAGCTGTTTCTGCCGCGTTAGTTCCGCGTCGGAACTCGTATTCAAAAATCACTCGAAATTTCGAAGTACATCTTTCTTGTCTAAGCTGAATAAAAAAAACAACTGAAAGTCGATAATCGAATGTTGCACATTTTTTAAAAGAAGAACATTTGTTAGGTGTAGGTATCATGTAAAAAAGTTTCACTTAAAAATCTCAAACCATGAAGGGTCTATGTCAATTCGAAATACCTATTACAATAAAACTGCAATTTAATACTTTCACCCTTATTACTTATACCAGGTAAGTTTACCAGTTTTTATCCAAACAATAATTAATTATTCTAATAAAGATTTAATTAGAACTTCCTCAGTCGTATAAAAGAAAAATTTTGTGCGAGAGAATCTTAAAGAGGTCAGTAGTGTCTATTGTGGCGAGCGGTGGAGAGGCTTAGCGTGTTGACAAAACTCTCGAGACGTGCCCGCTTCCTGGCCGTCAGGATGAGCGATTACCATCCAACGCAAATAATGAACCAGATTTTTTGTTATTTTTAGGTCTAGGCACATGAAAATGTAGTAAATATTCAGTTATTTATGATCTTACCTATTCTGTTTGCTCGCAATCGCCTCACTCAAAGATCCATTATGAAAATTAATGAAAAGTATTTTATATTGATGAAACTGGAACTAAAAAGTATAAATATTTAATAGTTGTCATATACTTTCTCGGGGTACTCATTCAAGAATTCCCTAGAGATTCTTGAATCTTGAATGAGGGTAGCCTCTTATATCTGAAACACCTTAGAACACTGGTGTACTGAGCTCTTAAATTGGACAACTCAGTTGGGATCGCGGCAGAGGAACCCATGTTCAACGGCGGCACCCAAGCCCTCTAAGAGGTTTACAACCTTGGCGTCAGGTGACAGCCGACCGGAAAACTACTAGGCATATACAATATTTACTGATTAAGAATAAAGTTAGAAAGAAAAGGGTCATACAATAATAATAAGAAGGGCGTTCCCTAAAAACGACGCGCGACGGCGAAATATTGCGAGCAGTGTGAATACTACTAGTGCGTCCCACGCAAGCATTCTGACAAGAACAAATGTTCAAATTGTATGATCAGAATGGCAACGTGAAACCTAGGCGGACGCAGCCAGGAACTAGCAAAGACCCTGAAAAGGAGAAACTTACTACTTAAGTCACTTACTATAACTTCGTCGTCTATTGTATCACATAGGATTAATACTTAAATACCTATTATAAAACATGACAAATAATATCACGTGCCAAATTACATCCCAATACGTCGAGAATCGAAGGTGTTACACTGATTTTAGTTATTTCAAAACTTTAAAACGCTCGCCTGTTAATCTCGAGACCCTTAAATATAGTAGTGTGTAAAAGATAGCGCCTGAAAATGGAAATTAATATAAATACATTAATTTGTATTTTTCCGCTCCAATTGTTCCGATTTACTAACGTATTGACTAATTATAGATTTCAATGTACTTTGTTACCATAACGCGATCCAAGCTTATTATTCAACCGCATAATTATTGGGTTAATAGCCATTAAGAATTAATAGCCATAATTATGGGGCTCGCCTATTACATGGGACCTAAACATACCGCGCAAACTGTGGGTGTATACAGGTGATAGTTTGTGTATTTTATGTCATTAAAATAACAAGGCAACCAAATAGGCAATTCAGTGTTATATTTTATAGTGAATCATATATATAATTTAATCACATAGTGAAGTGTAATCAATGTTCGGTTAGATTAAAGATTGTCTTGCTTTTCATAAGCACTATTGGCTTGACAAAAATGCTGAGTTGTACCTATTTGGCGATCCGCGAGGCACACATCCTTATGTATCTATATAAATAACTCTTTAAATATTTGTACAAATTATAATAGGTGTGAATTGTGAAAACTGCTTATTAACAAAGTCAGTAGCCTAGTGTATAATTTTAGAAGCTTATTAGAGAAAAATAAACATACTAAAGTAGCTATCCTAATATAACTACATTATAAGATGATAATAATGGAAGTAATTATCATCAAAATTGCTTCTATCTTCTGGGATCTACAATTATGGCATAAGCGTCCACTTGGCAAACTATTTACGTTACATAACAATAAAAGACAATATTATATTTTATTGACTGGTATTCTAGTAATTTTTGCACGGCATGCCATCAGTTAGTTTATATGTAGTATTAATATAAATATAAGTCCCAGACGCATTCAATATATTGTGCTATAATAACACCTTCAATCGTGAAACTAGCATAGGCTTGGTTTTGGCAACGAACCAAGTCACTGATGACTAGCTACAATACATCCCGATTTTCCACCAGCAAAAATGATAGTGACATTCTATTGACCTGTATATTTTTACAGGTCAGAAAGAACATTCTCTAATTTAATTTTGCTTTCGTACTAAATCCACGTTTTTTGTTTTGGTTCTTGAATCTAACTTCGAAAACTAAACTTCATTTTACAACTTCACTAAAAAAACTGCTTTCTTATGAACAGAAGATCATAAATATGATGAACGCATATTTATTATTTTCTAAAAACAATGATGCATAAACTTTAAAACAAAAAGAAAGATATATAATATATCTAACCCATAAAACGCAGTTTTAAGTAGAACAGCAGTAAGTTAGTTAGGCACGTCTAAAGTTCATTATGAAACTATTTATGGCACATAATAGAGTAAGTAAATTGGAATTAACTTTGTCTTGCGGTAGCTTCTTAATAGATGTTTCTTATTTTTAATTTTTTCTTCGGTGTGATTAAAGCGTTTTTTGCCGCACCACTACCAGTTTTATAAGCCGCGACGATATGATACCACATTACCTGATCAGGTGCACTACTTTTTTTACAGTACTGAAATTCCTTATGAATTGCATTTCCTGCCTATATTACTTTATGGCCATTTGTAAGGACCATGACAGGCTGCGGCTCAATAGCCAATGGACTCCTTCAATTGAAGCATCCGCAAATCCACATCCCAATCATGCGTGTTTGTGTCATTAGAACACGCGTGCCACCTACTGGGGACATTGTCTGGTTGGTTGGCCCATGCTGAGCATAACACCAATATGTGCTCCGCTGTGTCCTCGGGGCAGCCCGCAACGGTGCTAACCGGAAGTTGGCTCCTGGCGTAAAGGTACTTCCCGAAACAACCGTGTCTCGAGAGCACATGCGTGAGCTGGACACTGAGAGCGCCATGGCACCGCTCCACACAGTCTTCTAATGACGGATCTCATCGCCACGGGGCGTTTCCTTGCGCTAGGTTGCGCAAGTCACGTCTTCCATTCCACCACTAGGATCTGGTGAAATGCGGTACACTGTGCCTCGGTTTCGCGAGGCAAGGACAGTTCTCCCCGCTCCACGGTGGGCTGAAAATCGGGTTTCATAGACTTAGGAATTAAATTTGCAAGTTCCGGATTTTTTGCCGGATATCGCTTCTGTTAGTTATTACTATTATTATATTCAAAAATGACACCCGAGTTAATGCACAAAAACGAAGGAATTATATTTTTTTTTAAGAAAAATTTGTATGAAGCTAGTAAAAAGTTAATTATCTCGTAAACAGCAAGGAAAACCGTAATAACCTTACAGGTGGTTATAGTACTAATTATTTATGTTTTTTTGACATATGTCATACTAGCTTTTACCCGCGACTTCATACGCCTAGACTTAGTAACACAATTGTTGTCGGATTTTATTCAAGGGATAAGAAGTACTCAATGTTAGGGAAATGCTTTGTTCCGAAAAAAGAAGTATTCAATATGCCAGCGCCTCACTCTCTCTACAACTCTCTCCAGCACACACGGTAAATCGCACAAACTCTTTACACTATTACATTAAATCATACATACATACACAGTACACATTTACAAACATACTTATACATTAGCCTAGTAATTCATCTCTGTATATCTTAAATTGTCACAAAAAATGCTAGGAGGTATTAAATAACATTTTTTTATCGCCGAAATCGAAAATGTGAATCTGTATATTAACACTTATCTCTGGCCTCTGCGATACAAGCCAGGAGCTTAGTGCTGCGGCAGCTGTAAAACTCATTGTATAACATATAGTTATACAATAAGAGTTTAAAGCTCTTGGCTAGTCTCACAGAGGCCATATATAGATGTTAATATGCTACATAGATGCTATTTTGAAATAAATTTATTTTTATTCTTTTTCAGTAGCTTTTGCACCAAAGCCTAACAAATAGAAAATAATTCCAAGAATCACTTTTTGGGTTCAGAGACGTCTATTAATATTTTATGTACAGACACAGATTATACATTAAATCATTTTTGGAACGCTAACAGCGATCACATAACTATTTATTTATTTAATTAAGGATCGCCAACAAAGATAGATTTAATACTGCATATATTTAACAAATAAAATAAGACGAAATGTACCTTCAATTATAGGCAACCACAACATACATTATATGACGGATGTACTGTAGTCCCATTGCCATGAGCATGTAACGTGTATTGATTGATTAGTATTAAAACATATGTTGTATGAATTCGTTTTTGGAAGACATTGTAATATCCCAAGTAATATAACCAATGTAATGGAACCATTGTACAATTACTATGATTATCCTTGTGTATTGAAATTTCGCCTACAAAAGTCGCAATTAGATGCTAGAAATAATTTAATTATGTCAAAAGAAAATTCAAAATTATATTAAGACCCATATTATTATGTCAATCCTGTTAAATATAAACAAGGTGACTTGATTTTATTGAAAAATGATAGCCATAGTAATAAGTTGAACCCATTATATGTTGGTCCATTTAAAATTGTAAGGGACGAAAGTCCAAATGTTATATAAAAGTAAATAACAAAGAAGTGTCTGTTCATAAAAACAGATGTAAAATGTATTTTAAATAAATATTGTATTCTTAACCTATTCTTTATCTACTTGTATTTTGTATTCCAATTTCATACTTTTTTTTAATGTAAAAAAAAAGACTGTAATATCTTTTTATTTCTTTTTTTGGCAGGGCGTGTACTGTAGTCCCATTGCCATGAGCATGTAACGTGTATTGATTGATTAGTATTAAAACATATGTTGTATCGGAAAGACTTTGTTTTAGTTACTCAATTACATACCCTCCGCGAGCCTCCCTACACGAATATACATTAAAAATTAATATAAAATAATAATTATAATAACTTTGGAGGTAATAGTGGACTTAGGACTGTCGATAATCAGTTATACATATATTTATTTTGATATCTCGCTCTCTGAATTTAAAAGTTATGTACCTGCCAATCGAGAAAAATCTCCATTATAATGAAGTCGGTTAATAAATCAAACGCGTTTCTTTTAGTATCCATTTAAAATAGGAACGATCAGACATTTAATGTAAAACAAAACAAAAATATATCATAATACATTCTGAGTATAGACGCTCTTTGTAAATAATAATAACAGACGTCAAATCGTTGCAAATCAGAAAAGCGCTTGAGACGTCTCTAGGGAAATCGAATTAAAAGCACCCTCGGCTGTGACTCAAGTTAAATATTTATTTGTTTCCTTTGAAAGATGTACCACTACATCTGTCTAGTATAAAGTGTACAATGTTGTAATTTATTCTATTGCTTTTGTTTTGTTTTACATTAAAAAAATACTCAACTTATGGTACTAAAACTTATGGTAAACTAAAACTTATGGTACCGATTTTGTAATGGCATGTTTGTCTGAGTTTGAAAACGAAACGAGCTATCAAATACTCAACAGAGAAGAGCAGTCGACTTTTTATTAATTATGACACTGTATAAACTTAGTAATATCCAGTGAAATTGGAACGATACGTTAATTTTACTGTGTAACGAGCCATGAACAAGCCAAGATAATATCGGACGTGACCCCAGAATAGCTTTTGTGAAAGTCATGCAAAACTGACATGAGGGCCGTATCTGATTTCCTTATGTCCGAACATGTTATAAAATATATTTAACGTGAGATCGTACGGCACGAAAATAAGGCTTCACTATAAAAATCCTTAAAAATATCCTTTATTGACTGATTCAGCCCTCAACTTTCAGATTTTTTATTATGGCCATGCCTTAATTTATAATTTATCTTCAGTGTCACGTTTATTTATTTAAACGCGCAACCAAATTCATTTGACCGATACTAAAAATATTGAAAATAGCCTAAAATTTTTGAAATCATGGCTGACATTGCTGTGCAACTTTGTTTATCTATTGGCATCGGAAAATTTGAAGTTCAAGTTCAGCGTAGATTCTAAATATGAAAATTCCAGGAATATGCACAGTCTTAGCTACGTAAATTCGCAAAAGCGTTCCGATATTCACATTCCGTTTCAATCTCAATTAAATAATACAATATAACAAAAAATGGACGGAAAATTTCTGTTTTACTATGTTCTAGGTATGATGTTCTACAATATGTAATAAACATGTGACAAGCAATTTTATGAATAACTTTATAATTATAAATTATTAGTATAATATATGTTCATATATTTTGATGTTAATGCATCATCAACCCATATACTGTCCCACAGGGGTCTCCTCTGAGATTGAGAGGGTTAGGCTTATTGTCCACCACGCTGGCCTAGTGCGGGTTGGCAGACTTCACGCACCGTCGAAAAACGCACGCAGGTTTCCTCACAATGTTTTCCTTCACTGTTTAAGCGAGTGATAATTAATTATTAATACGCACATGAATTCGAAAAGTCAGAGGTGCGTGAGACGAGCTGGAGACTTGGCAGTCCAATGGTCATATCGCTAGGCTATCATTGCTACTTGACTGCTACATTGATGTTTATAATAATAGTAATTTGTACATTACGTTGAGTACGTACTTGTAACTTTAAAAGGTGGCGTGAATTTTCATGTTGAGTTATTGGATGTTTTTAAAGATAAGTATATATGAAGATAAAACCGTCGCGGTACAATAATGTCAAAAATTATGAAGCATACCTCTATTTACTATTTCCCACACTGAAGAAATAGAGTGGATAAATAATGGTGGCCCCCCCTTCTTCGTAATGAATGATAGGGGATGCTCTTTTCCCTAAATAATGTTAATAAATACAGCGACTGGGTCGCTTAACACCCTTCAGCCAACGGCTACGAGGTAGCAGACTCGTGTTCTGATCTACGCTTACAAGAGAAACTATTACAGTGTGGGTGGTGACCAAATAAACGCATATACACGTTAGCGGTTCTACTGCATTATGGAATTAGAAATGGTTACAGGCTGCCACAAAATTATGAGCCATTAAACTATTACATTATCAGAATGGTTGAATGATACAACTTATTATATATTCAATCTACATTATTAAGCAGTTTATTATATTTAAAAAGCAGGTGTGTCGTCACTACCACGGCCTAGCGCAGGATGGCAGACACATGACGAGAAAATCTCTCAGGCATGCAGGTTTCCTCACCATATATGCGAGAGATAAGTTATACACATAGTTTTATTACACATGATATTAAACAGTCATAAAATCAAGCCTTGGATTCGAACTTGATCTATGGCTTGGCAGTCCGTGGTCACATCACAAGTTTTGCTTTCGAACCGCCAATTTAAGATATTCCTACCTGACGAAAACTGGTTCCACACATAATAGTACCAAACTATCATCTTCATAGTACATGCAGGCAAACGTTGCAGGTAACGTTAATAAATAGTATCACTACAAGTGATTAAGCTAGAATTGGCTGGACAGTAAATAGAATATCTTTCTTCAAAGTACCTTTAAATTTACATAAATCTTCTTTTTACTATGACCCAATTTTCCGAACGACTGACGCAGATACGCTTCCCTCCTCGACCAACATCTGTAAAGATTAAAAACAAATAAAACGTAGCAAAAGTGTGTCCGTGACTTTACGGTATGAAAAGCGAACGTTTTCCAAGTTACTCCGAACACTTGATTCAGCCAATCAAATAATACCCACCCTCCGTCGAGTCTCCCGCGCCTCTTCTCTTTATAAGCGAACAGATCCCGAAGGAAAGGCGCAGTATGTCCCAGCCGTTGCAGCGACACATCCCCCAATTACTCTAAACTAAACACACAAGAGGAACTTCAGTATTATTTATTTCATAATATTTTGAACTTCTTTCACGAACTTGTGCTGCTTTATCAAAACTGTAAGACATTTGAGTCAAAATACAAAGTGTTTTTTTTTTTTCAACTTTAGTTAACTCCTTTACAACTTATTTATTTTAGAGTACACGATGAGTGGTTCTGGAAAAGGTCTTCTAGGACTTTGGCTCTATAGAAATGGGTCTGAGTGGGAGGTAAAAAACGAGACCCACCACCACCCTAAACTGGGTGAGCTGCATATGGCAGCTCAACAACAAATCCAACATTCGGAGAGCGAAAGGATTTCAGTGATTTTTACTTTAAGGAACCAAGTTGGGGGGCTAGTCCGAGCTCTTTCTGTATTTCAAGATCTTGGTATAAATGTTCTTCATATTGAATCCCGCAAATCAGTTACTGAACTTTCTTCGGTAAGTCTTAGAAAGGATTTTTGTTTGACAATATTATATTCTGTATTTTAGTTTCATATTGTAACTCCAACTTAGTTATTGATTTAGAACACTATCAGAATTTATCAGTTTGCCATCTTTTATGATTTATAAGAACCCAGAATCTACATTGTGGCCTCGTGTGGTTCAACACTTGCTAACTCAAAAAATTCTGGTCCAGTTGTCTCGGTTAATGATAAATATTCAAACGTAGCGGAATTTACAGTTGCGCTAATTTACTAGAGAGTTCTCATTTGAAATTGAATTTATATAAAATTTTATTTTGCAATTATGCTGTTTAGTCTGACATTCTGGTGGATGTGGAGTGTGACCCTCATCGGATGGAACAGCTTAAAAGGATGTTGAAGCGTGAAGTTCAGGACTTCGAGGTGGTTTCATCTACAGGCGAGGAGTTTCCACCCCCGACGCCCCTGTCCGCTGCAGCTAGTTTCGGTAAATCTTAGAAATACATAAAATCAATAAACAAAAGTAATCAGTTTATTATAGTGATTAAAACTTAAAATTGCAAAAAAATAAATCATTATATCTATTTAAATATTGAAATTCAGTATTTTTTTAGGTAGGTACTATTGTTTTATTTTTCAGGAACGAGAAAAGTCAGTTTTTCTGTTTTGATACAGTGACGTAGATCATTACTAAGGATAATTACAACCTTTTTGAAATAAAACTACTTATTACGGATTTTATCGCGTTAGTAGTTTTATTTCAATGTATAATATTCGCGTAAATGTCAGAAATCAATATACAACCTTTTTCGTTAAACTTGTTCAGCAATAAAAATAACAGGTTTAGACTTTGACTAAAAACATTTTAAATATTCATCTTAATGATATTATAATAGTGAAAGTAGTTAGATACCCATCATATTTGTTATTGCGTGCCGAAGTAGTTAATATATATAATTACATTATATATTAACGTAACATGCAATTTTTGGTGCCGAATTTACCTTTCAAAATGTTTCAGACACAAATTTAATAAATATCAAAGTAGGTAGTTATTCCTCTCTACACTGATTTTCTCCTGGATCGTGGGTGCGTTTACAAACTCAAAGTTTCACGTGACATAAACACCCGGACCAATTACCTGTAGCTCATAGAAATATTGATTCCGTCGGGGATCAAACCTGCGACACGTGGCACGGGCGTATGATGTGTCGTGTGGAAAAAATCATAATCAAGGTTTATGAGATTAGTAAATTAAGTCGTCAAAATTGTACCTACATGTGTGTGTATTTACAGATTTTGGTGAGATGCCCTGGTTCCCCCGTAAGATTTCCGAACTGGATCGAGCACAGAACGTTCTGATGTACGGGTCGGAGCTGGATGCTGATCATCCAGGATTCAAAGATCCCGTTTATCGAAAGCGAAGGGAACAGTTCGCAGCTATTGCCAACAACTATAAATAGTAAGTAACCATCTTACTGACTGTATAAACATAGTGGGGCTAGCAAAGTAGGCTAGGTAGCTCGCGTGACAACAAAATTATAGTTCGTTAACTTTTAGTTACTTATTTTAAAAACTTGTAAACTTTTCCTCATGAGAGAGGAAATCGTGTCCAGCAGTGAGACATTAAGGCACTGCTGGTCTCAACCCTTCTTTCTCACCGGCTGCAATTATTTTATTTAAAAAAAACTGATTTATAATAAGTATGTCGTTGATCAAACTCATTTATCAGTATATTTTCATGTATCCCACATTCCGGGTGTATGTGTTCCAAATATATGAAACTGGTGACCATGGATGCTAAAAAGTATCCGAAACGTAGCGAATTAAATAATATCATTAAGACGCGATAAACTCCGTAGAAAGAAGTTTTATTTCAGAAAAGTTGAAGTTAGTCAACTAAAACGAAACTCAAGGTACAATAAAATCAATTCATTGAATCCACCACTCGTGGGTCATCCAATCACTTAAGTGATTGGATGACCCAAATGAAGTAGCCCTTATATTTGTACAGATTTTTGCCCTCAGTGGGTTGCGGGTTCAGTTTCCGTAATATCAAGCTCGCGAGTATTGACGATGACAAATATTTCTATTCACTCAAAAAAGTAATTTAAGTTTAAATTCTAAACTTCTTTACTAGAAGTGGCTATAAACGCACTGTTAATTAATAATTTTATGGAATAAGATTTGTTCAGATCTACAATTGAAGATGAAAAAATCTGAATACTTATCTTAATGTTTTGCGCTTTGTGGCTCAATAAACTCTCGATACAAATGTGAACATACCACATTTGTGTTTCTGTGCGTATATGAGTGACCCTTCCTAACTTTTTACCACTTTCTTATTTCAATTTAAATACATGTAGGTAGTTGGAAAATGCATAAACATGTTAATTATATTACTTTTTTAATAATATTACGATAAAACTTCATGTTTCAAAATTATGTAAGGCTCGAATTGCATCGCACTGAGAAATTATGTGTAATTGCAGTTCCCTGCAATAAAAAAAGCTTTGCTTTACGGTGGCGTTCCGTTAGCATTATTTCGACGTTACGTCTCGGTGGGCTCTCGCAGAGTGCGAGTTATTTATTTCTGGGACGTTCCGTTGGAATGAGTTTTGAAATTAGTTTTTAGTACCCACTAAAAATCTCACGAAGTTAGTTATGTTACGGCGGTCGGGAAATTACTTAAAAAAAATATTTATTTATTACAAATTAAATTTAATAATGAAATTACAAGTAATTAAGTTGAAGGCTGAAGAAAGACTAAAATAACAAACAAAATATTGAATGACATGAAAATGCTAAACTGCAACTCTATTGTATGACGGTGGCACTGCATTCTCAGCGTAAGTGGTTGCTACGCTGAGTTAACTCCTCCCTCCATAGGATAGAAGCAACTCTTGCTTCTGGCGGCGTCCTCGCAGCCCTTGGTGTCCTCCGGGATCTTTGTGGTCTTCCATTTGTACAGCTTCCAGGATGCTGCGATTATCAATACTATATATAGAAGTAGCGTGGTCCAACTCGGTGTAGCTACTAGCATTGGCCAAGTGACGTCATCTGGTATGGAAAGATCGCTGGCCTGGTTTATGAGTTCATGGATGCTGTCCAGTGAAATTTCTTCTAGTTGTAGTTCGTATTTAATCGTCTCTTCTAGCACATGATGTTGTTCCGGTAAAGGTATGACTTCGTTAATGACCACGGTGTTTGTATGTGATCTTAATGTTTTATTCATGACATTAATTTGGCAATCTTCAGTTAATGTGACGAGATAAATCCCGCTTAACCTTTTGTAGTCCGTCTTGGCTTTGCACTGTGTCTTAATAACTTCATCTTCTTTAAGTACTAACAACCAACTGTTATCTTTGATCTTCTGAATCTTTCCTCTTCTTAAGTTCATCCTTGCATGTGTACAATTAGCTTGACGGTGTTGAATGAGGGACGAGATGCAGTCTTCGGTATCTTCAATCCTTCTAGTTTCCAGGGACTTGCAGAGTTGAATGTCATCGGTGAGCAGCTGACAGTCTTCTTCAAGGTAAGCGTACTCATCGTTCCCAAGTGCAAGGTATTTGGATTTTGGGATAATAGTGAGGTTGTTTTTATTGGGAATAGAATAGAGGTGTATTAGGTCATAGGTATTTGAATCTACTGAAGGGATTTCTAGGATAAAGTTTATAGAGTGTATTGTACTATAAGCCTTAACTTTAATTGATTTTTCTATGATATGAATGTTACTTAGACTAATATCAGCTACTGGTCTAAACGAATAAACTTTATCTAAGCTAATTAATTCCTCAATAAGATTTTGAGGACTTATAATACTAGGATGCATGGTGCCCATTTGAGCGAATGTCATAGCATCTTCTAATAGCATTAACCTATCTAAGATAATCTGTAAACTAAAATCTATCTGTACGTATATATCTAAGAAATGTAGGTGATTTGTTATATTGTTAGAATTTCTTGTAATGTTATATAATATGCTAGCCAAATTTTTCTGATTATTATTTAACTTATTTAATTGATTGCTAAACTCATCTATTGTATTTTCTGCTAAAACTAAAGACTTCTTCTGAGCAACCTGAACACTATTGATTTTATTTCTAATACTTAAAATTTCATCTTCAAATTTTGCTGCGTCATCGTGGTCAAGATTTCCTGTAATAGCCTTGACTACTGTTCCTAATCCGTTAATAAGCCCACGTCGTTTCCTAACCTGTGGGACTAAATATTTCATTTTTTTACCTATTAAATCTAAGCTATACTCTATTTGATCTCTATATGACTTATGAAGTTTTCCAGACTCTAAATTTTCAACTATTTTAGTGCTTGCATATAAAGACATTAATTTAATGGACGTAAGATGCAAGTTTGATATATTGTAAACGCAAGCGAGACTAAAGTAGTTATCTTGTTTAAGAAGTTGTCCTTGCTTTAGTAAAAGGATGCCATTTTCATTATTAATAGGGTTAAGGGTTACGATTCCTGTTGCGTAGAACACGACGGCTCCTGCAACGAAGGTCCTGCAACAAGATGAGGTCTCCGTAGTAACTTAAAGTGGACTCTAATAGACTTAGAGTTTGGATGGTTACCTACTATTTCAGCTACATTGTTGGGGTGAAGGTGAATTATCTTGTAGGGTCCCTTGAAGACTGGCTTAGTCTTGTCATTGCGAGCTGTCTTTGCTACCTGTTTATAAACAGTTTCACCTACCTTAAACATAATTTGTTCTGCTTCTTGATTACGTTTAGCTATCACCTGCTCCTTATTTTTAGACATGTGTGCTGCCATACATTCTTGAACTGCCTCAGCATTGGCTCGGTGCTTAATAACATAATCCTGATAAAATTCTTTTGGATAGTATAGTTCTAGCGGATTTCTAGATGCTGTGTGTCCAAATAAAAGCTCGTGAGGTGTATAGTCTGTTGCTGAATGAATAGCATTATTATAGGCTATTATAGAGTACTTCATGATTAACTGTATGGGGTCCTCTTTATTGGTCATTCTTTGTATTCTAATTATTTCAGCTAACGTTGAGTGTAATCGTTCTACCGGGGAATTAGAGTTAGGGTTATAAGGCGTGGTAAAATGGATATGAATATTATGTAATGCGCATATCTCTTTTATGACATCATTATCAAATTTAGTATCGGAGTCTGTGGTAATTTTACATGGCAAACCTAACACTGAGAAAACTTGTATCAACGCTTCTGCTATATGGACACTGCTGGATGCGTTTAAAGGGACTGCTTGGGCATACTTTGAGAAATTATCAATGATAGTGAGGAATGTTGCTCCTCCAGTTGAATATAAGTCCATGAATAGGTGTTCCATTGGTTTACGAGGGGTGGCTGTGATAGCTAAAGGGGGTCTTAAAGGGTTTCTTTCGTATTTGTTCTTTAGACAGGTGTCACATTGGTTAACGTATCTTTGGATGGTAAGCAACATGTTTGGCCAGTGATAATTTCTATGTAACTGTTTGTATGTCTCCTGAATACCGCGATGAACGGTTTTACCCTCATGATATTTTTTAATTAATTCCTGTTGTTCGGTCTTGTTTTCTACTAGGGTCACACGCGTAGTACACTTAATCAACTTGGGTCCGCGGTCATTAAATATAGTAGTATAGACTCTAGAGAAGGCGTGGTACAGATCCTCGTTATAAAAGTAGCAATGGAATATTCGGTTAGCAATTGTATGTTCCTTTAAAAATTTTATTATTTCTGATTCTGAATTGTTAATGGGAATAAATACGTCTTTAATTACGACCTTCGAATTAGTGGATCTATTATCTACTCTATAAGTCGATCCAGGTGTTGACCGAATATGAAATTGCTTTAACTGCCTATCTATGGCGTCTGATATTATAGGTATGCCGTTATTATCATTATCTGGTTGCGTGTGTTTAGTAGATACTAATTCTGGCTCAGCTGATACTATACTCATGCTATCGGATTCTGTTCCTACGTGAGATTCGGGGACGCTTGGGTTTTGCGGTTGACTACTACTTGTTCCTTGAGTGACTATTTCTTGTGTTTCAGTTTCGGCTTCCCTACGAGCATTATCAAATATTCTGTTAATAATTTCATCATCCTCGTTATCGTCTAAATTAACTGCTAATGAATCGATACTATGGTGAAATATCTTTGCGCGGGATAAAGCATCTGCGTTAGTATTTTGGCGGCCCTTTTTATAGATGACTTTATAATCATATTCCGCAAGCTTTAACCGCCATCTAGTAAGTTTAGAGTTGGGGTCTTTTAAGGACATTAACCAAGTCAGGGGCCTATGGTCTGTATAGATAATAAATTTACTGCCGTAAAGGTAAGGTCTGAAGTATTTTATAGACCACACTATTGCAAGCAACTCTTTTTCTATGGTTGAGTAGCGAGATTCAGTATCTGACAGGGTTCGAGATGCAAATGCTATTGGTTTATCGGAACCTACAGTACCTTGTGACAGTACTGCACCTAATGCCACATCTGACGCATCAGTGGTAAGAATAAAGGGTTCGTCAAAATTGGGGTATTGTAAAATTGGGGCATTAGTTAATATCTGCTTACACTTATTAAAGGCTTCCAAAAACTCAGGTGAATGAATAACTTTACTATTTTTCTTTAGACATAGTGTCATGGGTTTGGTAAGCTTAGCAAAGTCCTTAATAAATTTTCTATAATAGCCGACAAGACCTAGGAAAGCTTTTATGTCTTTCTGAGACTTAGGCAAAGGGAAATTCAACACTGCTTTAATTTTGTCCTTGTTAGGTTTTAAGCCCTCGTCTGTCAGTTCATGTCCAAGGAAGTTTACTTGCTTTTGTATAAATTCTGACTTATTTATTTGAATCTTAAGGTTATGGGTCCTAAATCTTTCAAATACCTGTTTAAGCTTTTCAATATGCTGTTGTAAGGATGTCGATATTACAATGACGTCATCTAAATATGTATAAATGTTATCAATGCCTCTTAAGATGTGATCCATTAAACGTTGGAACGTACTCGGTGCATTTTTTAACCCGAAGGGCATTTTTTAACCCGAAGGGCATTCTTAGAAATTCGTAATGCCCTCGTTCCGTGGTAAAAGCGGTTTTCTCTATGTCATTAGGGTGCATTTCTACTTGGTGATAACCACTAGCAAGATCTAGGGTGGTGAAATACTGGGCACGGCCTAATCTATCTAAGATGTCGTGAATGTTAGGTAGGGGGTACTTGTCTTCAATTATACGATCATTAAGTCGTCTATAATCGATTACAAGTCTCCATTTGACCTCTCCTGATGCATCGGGTTTTTTCGGGACGATATGTACGGGGCATGACCACGGGGAAATGCTTTCTCTAATAATGCCTTGCTGTAAAAGCTTATCAACTTGCTTACGGATTTCATTACGTTGTTTAGGGGGTTGTCTATAACTACGTACAAAGATCGGAGTCTCATCGCTTAATGATAGCTCGTGTTTGACTGCGTGTGTAAAGGTAAGTGGAATATCTTCGGAATAGAATAAGTCCCTATATTGATAACATAGCCTAATGATTTCACGCTTTTCCTCTTCATTCATGTGTTCTGTACGAATTTTCTTTAAATTTTCTTTGAGTATATGATCAATATCTGACTGCACTTTTAAAGAATTAAGTTTATAACTGTCATGGTTATTGGTATGAGAATATGATTCTAATTCCATGCAGGGTCTATCCGGGATAAACTTTTTGTCGTCACTAAAATTAATAACTGAAGTTTTAAAGCAGCCATTTATAACATTAACTATTGCAGCTGGTGACTTTAAATTATCTGACCAATAAAAATCATCATGTAAGTATTGTCCATCTATGTAATTTGTCTTAACTGTAACTATCTTTTCGCATCTAGGTTCTATTTTAATCTTTTCTACAGGATAGTTAAAATGAATAGGTATCTTTGCTGTAGAGGTAAGTAAAACGTTATTATTAAAGTCAATATTACTCTTTAATTTCTTTAAGAGGTCAAAACCTATAAGGCCTTTATACTTTGGGTCAAAATCGAATATTAAAAATTTGTGTGTTATATCGCTATTAAAGGCAGGGGGTAATGGCAGATATACTACTTTATCGTGAATAGATGAGCTATGGGCCGTAACTATCTGAAATGGTTCTATTTCGACACAGTATTCAAATATGGTACCAAAAATTACATCAGAAGCAACAGCAGAATGTGTGGCTCCTGTATCTATTAAAAACTTACCATTAAATTCCGGTAGCTCAATATAAGGCAGGTGCTCTTTAGTTTGAAGGTTAATTGATACTAGCTCCGGTTGTCCTGATCCTCGTCCAATATAAAATCCTGATTGTAACTTACCTCTTGGTCGTCCACGTTTGAACTCGAATCTAAGATATTACTGCTACTCGGAAGATCATAGTACTCACTTTCGATCGGCCCTGGGTCAGCTTGACTGTCCATTTGACTTGGCATGTAAAACAGCCCTTCTGTTGCAAACTGTGGCTTCAGTGGTTTGTCTGCAGTACGCATGGTGACGTCTGACGATATCTGGGGGGGGTTTACCTGTTGTCTAGGGATGTTGAGCTGGTTCCTTGAGTTACCGCTCCTGAAATTGCCTGAACCACCTGTTCTGAAGTTACCTGAGGCTGGTTTATTTTTCCAGGGTATCATAGACTGTACCCATTGTTGACGCTGTTCTGGGGCCATGCTATTTTGTTGGGGAACGAAATTGTTATTTTGATTAAATGGCATCATTGGTTGATTAACAAAGTTAGTAGGTTGCATGTACGGGTTTACTTGATTACGAAAAGGAACATTACTAGGATGATGCTGCTTTGGTTTCGCTTGGGACGTTGAAGGAACATTATAATTATTTGATCTATTATATGCAAGCCTAGCCTCTTCCTGTCTAGCTGCAATAATAGCCGCTTCGAACGTTTCTGGCTTCGCGATTCTAACACCCAATGAAACATGAAAGTCTAGCTGATTTACATATTGTTCTATAACCATTTTCTCATAATACGATTTATTACCATGTTCGCCTACAGAGTACAAGGTATCTAATAATTCTCTAAGTCTCCTGCCAAAGCCTTCCGCATCTTCATTCTTTGACCTACGTATACGGGTTAGCTCCTGCATAACTTGTATCTCGTTACGCGGTTCTCCTAGACGCCTAATTAATGCAGTTTTAATTGAATCCCAGGAATCTAAGTACTTTTTATAAGCAATTGCATCAATAGCCGCACCACTAAGCCTACTTTTAATAAGACAGAATAACGCCGGGTGTTTACGATCTGTTTCACTAGTTAATTCTAATAATTTTTCTACTTCTCTAATATAATAGTTTAATAATTTGGGATTGCCATCATATTTGGGCATTAAATCCGCAACTAGTTTATAAGGTTTGTAATTAGCATCGTAATCTCTGAGCGACATTGTTTTACTGTTATTTACTTGTATAGTGGCTCACGAACGAAACAATAGAAGTGTAATATTTCACTTGGAATTTTTACGCAATATCTTAACGCTATACAAATGGGTGCTTGCCTACCGCGATTTGAGCTTATAGACACACACAAATTATAAACTAGGACAGGAAATAGAGCAAGGACACTTGGAAGAACAAGAGCACTTACCGAAGCAGCCACTGCATCTCCTGTCGAGTCTTCTTACAGCAATCAGGGTCCTCCAATGCTCCAGAGAGTCCCTATACAGGTGTCCGACCGCACGATAGGTTCGTTGCGGATCGCGAAGGAACGATTTGAGAACCGTCACTCTTATCCGAAGAGTTCTATTCGAAACGAGAGTGTCGCGATCCTACCGACTGCGCCAGTTATGTTACGGCGGTCGGGAAATTACTTAAAAAAAATATTTATTTATTACAAATTAAATTTAATAATGAAATTACAAGTAATTAAGTTGAAGGCTGAAGAAAGACTAAAATAACAAACAAAATATTGAATGACATGAAAATGCTAAACTGCAACTCTATTGTATGACGGTGGCACTGCATTCTCAGCGTAAGTGGTTGCTACGCTGAGTTAACTAGTTCCATCATATTTCTATGTCGTGCCAAAGAAGCAAAGTCGTGCAAATATTTTGTTTAGCTCTTTATAGATCTTAGCCCGTCAAACCGCTTAATCAATCTAAATACGCTACTGATTGACAGACAGTGGCGAATTTTCCTCATCACTGTTAACTATCAACGAGTAGCAGGTTTATATCTGTTGCTCACTGGATGCCAATGAAAATTTTGCTTAGGAGCCCCTAAGCAAAATCAAAGACAAAAATCATTCAATTTTTCATTCAAGATGTACTATTAGTAGGAGGTAGTAGTTTTTGAACGTAGTTTTTATATTTTCGACCGCCTCCAAAACGCCCGTCTTTCATCGCTTCCTAATATTTTAGCTGGGAAGATGAAGCGGCGTATAAAATTTCTCAGTTTTATTGACTCCGTTAATTAATTATAGCGATAAAAATTATATAAAACGAAAGAAGTCAAATATTGTTTTTGGTCGGTACAATTAAAACAACGGTGAAAGAGTGATTTATGGCTTAGTAATAAATATGCTGATCAACCAATACGAACACCTATGAAAACCGTTAGTGGTAGTCAGAAGTCCAGAAAAGCCTGACAAGTAGCCTACCCTTCGAATATAGTGCCACGGTAGTGGGTACTCCTCAGGAATTGGGATGCGGCAGTCAGATGGCAGTCAGTGATAGTGTGATGAATAAAGTAGATGTGTAAAATACTGAGATTCAGCCGCATCTGGTTTGTTTGAAAGCCGAATCCAACATAGTTGACTGAAAAGCTCAGGAGAAAAAATACCTCAAATCTTTTACTCCTTATTGCAGTGGCCAGCCGATCCCCAAAGTACAATATACTGAAGTGGAAATTAAGACGTGGTGAGTAATACCTACTCATGAAATAATATTAGTTCTCACCTTTGTTTGAAATCACGTTTTGTTTTGGTTTCGCATTGCACTTGCATTCAGCTAATAATAGATTTTCTTTAGATATTGAGTAGCAAAACTGCGAAATTCTTAATATACCTACTGCTCCTGCGACTAGATATTTTTATTTTTCTTTTATTAAAATTATGAATTTAAATTCTTTACACCATATTGTTATGAGCTATGCAATTAAATGTACTTGTAACATTATTGCGGACTGTATTGAATCTAGGGCTTAGCCGTATTTTATTAATTGTGATATAAAATCACCCGTCAACCTTCCGAACGCTGAGTATAAAAAGAAAAGTAATAAGAAGAAAGTATCTTCAAAATACGGTTGCCGTTTTTAGTTATAAGTTATGTACATAATTTATATTTTAGATTATGTTTCTCAGTAATTCATCAAGTACATCCATTTGTTACTAGTACATATTTGCTAACAACATTCTTCCATCAACGTTAATTAGGTACGTCGTGTGTCGTCTTCAAAGTTTCCGGTATCTCATCCTGTGTTGTAGTTAGCGCGACCATTATTACATTATAAAGGTATTGTGTAGTTGTTAAAGTTGCGCCTTCATTACAGGGGCATCGTGTTCCGTGAACTTCATAAACTTTATCAGAAGCACGCCTGCGAGGAGTACCTCGAGAACTGGCCCCAACTCGTCAAGTACTGCGGCTATCGGGAGGATAATTTACCTCAGGTTACAAACTTTACCTTTATCGGAGATTAACTAGAATATGCTATAAATATCAAAGCAATTTCATGGTTTCAAAGTCCTGACCTACTGAATTGCTCAACGCGGAGTCTATAATCCGTACTTTTATAACTTAAGCACTCAATATAAGGTTACTTGGAAACTTCTCGCATAAGTAGGTAAAATATGTGATGAAAGATTGTATATAAAACCTTCAAATTTGAAGATAAATCCCCTAATTATTTGGCATTTAGCTTTTCGATAAGAAAATAAAAAACATGTTATCGGGGTTTATTTTAATTGTACCATGTAAGGGAAAAAAAATATGAAATCTTTATAAGGTTCGAAAGTGAGAATTCAAGTGCGTAGTTAACACACTTTTGAATTCTCACTCTATAGTGAAAACGTGAGTCACAATAGATACATGCGGGTAAAATAACGGAATTGTTGCTTTCCGTTCCGAGACCATAATGATTAAGGTTCCACTTTTTCGTTCATCAACTATTTTGTATTAACAGAAAACTATATTAATATTAGTTATTTATATTCTGTTCTTCCTGATGGTGTTCAGCCAAAGGAGAATTTTAAAAATATTATATTATAGGTAAATAAAATATTAAAAAGCTTTTGTACTAAACACGTATACTGTTTTCAGTTGGAGGATGTAAGCGCTTTTCTCAAGCGTAAAACTGGATTCCAACTGCGCCCTGTTGCGGGATATTTATCTCCAAGAGACTTTCTGTCTGGACTTGCCTTTAGAGTGTTCCATTGCACTCAATATATTCGTCACTCTTCGGATCCGTTCTATACTCCTGAACCGTACGTATACACATTCTAAGAGACAATAATTCAAGAAAGAGTCGTTTTTCTTCTTTACACGTAAGCCTGCCCAGACGTGTCTTGACTTGACTTGCGGTTCCCACAACAAGGTAATGTAATGTTGTTATTCAGCGTTGATAATTGTAGCAATCTTATGCGTTTATACTGGGTTGAAAGTACTATAATTAATATGTAATTATATTTTCTAAAGCCAAACTTTACCGACAAAGTTATTATTTTCCTATTTTCACAGTGACTGCTGTCATGAACTGCTTGGCCACATGCCATTGCTTGCCAATCCTAGCTTTGCACAATTCTCACAAGAACTGGGGCTCGCATCACTGGGCGCTTCCGAAGAAGACATCGAAAAATTGGCAACGGTAATTATATTGGAGAACTTGTATTTTCTAAAGAAAATACTTGTTAACGTTTATATAATACGTTTCTCGTTTAAGATTTAACTTTATCTTTTAGCAGCGAAGAAAAATAAAATATTTTCAGAAATAAAAGAGTTATTACGTTATTATGCTTGTTATAATCGTATTGCTGCGATTATAACAAGCATAAACAACTTGGTCTTACTCGAAATCATTTGGATCATTTCCATTAGTGTTTACGGAAACTTTGGACAAATTATGTAAGGATAATGTTAATGTTTCAGCTTTACTTCTTCACCGTTGAGTTCGGTTTGTGTCGGCAACCCGACGGAACTTTCCGGGTGTATGGCGCCGGATTGCTGTCATCTGTTGCCGAGTTGCAACACGCTTTAAGCACGGCCGAAAAGATTAAGCGCTTCGATCCCGATGTGACAGTCAATGAAGAATGCATCATTACCTCTTACCAAAATGCTTATTACTACACTGATTCTTTTGAAGAGGCAAAAGAAAAGATGAGGTAGGTATCACCGCCATGTTGGTACCTAAAAATTTTTACTGACATGTTACCTACTCATTATAAGTAGGTACAGAGTAAATTTATGCCTGTGACGCAACTGAGAAAACCTGTAATATTGGGACAATATAGAAAAAAAGAGGAATAACTTATTGCTTTTGAAGCTCTAAAATTGAAAAACTAAATGCGTTTTGAAACTCGTTTTACCAGTGACGCAAAAGAAAATATATACGCGTCGACTTGAGACCCTCCTCCGCTATTTTTTCGTCGGTTAAAATGAAAGGTTAGACATTAATTTGGTAAACGGTGTCGTTAAGATATCTAATATATAAAATTCTCGAGTCACAGTTTTCGTTGCCATACTCCTCCGAAACGGCTTGACCGATTTTGATGAAATTTTTTGTGCTTATCGGGGAGGTCTGAGAATAGGCTAACATCTATTTTTCATACCCTAATTTTTTTTTATGGCAAAACAACTTTTGCGGGGTCAGCTAGTCTTTATATAAATAATGTAGCATCTTCACCGTATGTGACGCGCTTATGAATTTTGTTTAAATTTTGATATTAAACCTTCCCGGGCGATTCAGAACGGCATTGAATAATTCAAAAATAGAATTTTTGTTGATGCGCCTGCGTTGAGGGCAAATTTGATTCATCGTGACTTGCATTTATTTTGTATAAGACATGTCGTAACAAACAAGCATTCGACCTGCCTGAAGGTAAGCAGTTACCGTATCCTATGGATGCTTGAAACACCAAAGGTGGATATAGACTAGAGCATTCGGGCGTTGTCGACCTTGTAAAAATATTTTCACTCCGTTTTTGAAAAAAACCTGACGAAAAGAAATAACCAGAAGAAGCTGTACTCTCTTGGTAATATCTCGGCGTGGAGCTGACTCCACTACTGGAGTGTGTGTGGGGGAAAAGTTCCTCTGAAATCGCATAGTGGCTCTGTGTATGTGGATATACTCTACAGCGATAGCGAGAGGTGGTAAAAAGTAGCCGTTGGCATCATCATCATAATCATCATCTTATCAGTCACAGGAAGTCCACTGCTGAACAAAGGCTTCCCCCATAGACTTCCACAAGGACCGGTTACAAGCCCTCTGCATCATATGACTTCCAGCGACCTTTACCAGGTCGTCTGTCTATCTCGTTGGAGGCCGTCCCACGCTGTACTTTCGGGACTACCCGTCTGCACTCGAGAACCTTTTTGCCATCGGTGCCCCGTCCATTGCCACATAAGCTTGCTAAGTCTTTCATCTAACAATTCCACAGAACACTAAGAGTTGAAGTCAGACACAGACTCCTCGGACTTGAAGGTTCTTTGAGATTATTGCGTCTTCGTAAGAAAAAGAAGAGTCAACTGCGCAGTTCCATGTTATTGATAGACTACATTGATGTGACTGATATTGCAAATACCCCCGATATTGCAAATGTCCACATTTTGTGATTACGGTGACACTGCTGAAAAAAGTATTATTTTCTTTTTAGCCATAAAATATTGAGGAAGTGGAATAGAGATTTAAGGAGGAATCACTGCGATGTCAGTATATGGAACAAAATCGAATTGACTAAATAATACAAAAACTTATATGGTTGTCTGTAAGAAATCGCTTTTACCGATAAGACCGCCAATTGTAGGTACCCATGTCACGTTTATTTTGTGTATGCAATATGGGTATATTGCAGATTTAGTGCACAATTGAGAAGATAGAAAGAAGACAGAAATACTCTGTCAATCTATCTACATTTAATAATAAAAAATATGATTTCACCTGGCCCAAACTAGGTTTGCGGCGCTCACTATTGCACACTTGTTATTAATCTATTACTTACTCCCCTTGGTAAACAATCTACTATTTCGTAACAGGGCCTTTGCCGATAGCATACAGCGTCCCTTTGGTGTTCGGTACAACCCGTACACTCAAAGCGTGGAGGTCCTCAGCAATGCTCAGAAGATTACTGCTTTGGTTCGAGAACTGAGGGGTGACATCTGCATTGTCTCTTCTGCCATCAAAAAAATATCTGCGCAAGACTCTACTTTGGACGTTGAGACTATCGCAAACATGCTTCATACAGGATTGCAGGTACATATTTACATATATTTTTAAAATAACCGTGCTAAAAAAATATTACACCCAGTCAGTAAAAAAGGGCTGCATATTTAGTGAGAACGATGTAGATCATTCCAAAGTTTTAATAGAATAATGTAATATTCATGACAGATTGTCAAGAGAAGATCGCATTTATTTAAACCATTGTTAGATAGATATCGGTAACTGTAAAACTAAAATTTAATTCCTTATCTCCCAGCAAAGGAAGATTAATTTAACAAGACAGCAAACATTGCTCTCTGTATTTTCTTTTTAATTAGAACTAGTTGCTGCCCGCGCAATGCTCGTTGGTGTCCGGGATAGTGTTTACTACTTTTTTTTAAAGTTTCTCTATAATAAGTGAAATAAAATTATGTAATCTAATAAGCAACCCATTTTATAACTTTTATTATTACATCTCGGTCAAACGATTCTCAGGCAAACTGTTATAAGGGATTTTTGTCATTTGGTATTGTACCAGTTCGTGTGTTGTATTAATGACAATAAGCTGGTCCAATTCCGACTTTATAAGTTACTACGAAACACGAAAACATAGGTACGTACATCAAGGCGAACTATGAATATAACTCCACATTTTTCTGCGAATACCGAAGTTGTTTAATTTACAACAAATTATGATGTAGCGGGTCGGGTTGCGGTCACTATACATTTATAATTTTTATAGTCTAGCCAAACCCGGCCGCTGTTTAGCTATGGCCCTGTCTGATATCACGTGAACGATACAGTATTTATTTTTATATGCCTTTCTCCTGTATAAGACCGCTTTTAAGTTAATGGGAAACTCTTTTTTCACTCGCCCGCTGACGCTCGCCGCGAGAGGACGTATCGCTTGCGCTGCGCTCTCTCTAAGCTCGTCTCGCTGTGCCCCGCCACAGCGCTCCGCAGTCGTCCCGACTGCACCCACATATTTGATCAAAAGCTGCCTTTTTCAAGGCGGTGGCTGATTTTCTGTCTCTTGCGGACTTCGGTACGCTCGCGCTCTAGCCCCTTCAGGGAAAAACCACAGTTTCGTGGTCCTCGGTGGAAACCGTACGGTGCCAACGAAACCGAGTGAGGTGTGGACCCGATACACCCGCTAAGCCCCTTCTGGGTAAAGCAAAAATCGGAAGGAGCTAGGACCACCGGCCTTGGGGGGTCTCCTAGTCGACCCTAGCTCTAACCCCGTTCTCTTGCAGCTCCTCTAGTATCGTACTAGTACGGTACTAGAGCATAGGAACCCGTTCGCACAATAAGACTGGCGACGGGAGACAAGCTAGGGTACACTACAGGTACACACGCCTCCCTGCCTACACCCGGCAGGGAGGGTTCATTCACCCACACAACCCCGGGCCCATCCAACCCGGGGACGGTAGAGTTAGGATTGACTCGAAATTCCCCTTTCCCCCTTGCCTCTCTCGGAAATCTCGTCAAGATGTCCGACGCCACCCTCATCACCTTCCTCAGGGAGGTCCTTTTAAAGGACCCCGAATTTTTGGCCAAATATGGCTCCAAGCTCCCGCGTGAGCTAGCCCCTCGCCCCGCCCGCGCCCCTATCCCCGATAGCCCGGCCTCACCGGACGCAGATGTTCCTTCAATGGAACACCTGCGTAAACAACGAGATTCTCCGGAAAGCCCGGAGGCTCACTTTTACGACCCCGCTTTATTGTCCGGTTCCCCGATCCCCATCGCGAACAATAGGTTCTCAAGCCTATTGTCCGCCGATTCTGAGAATGTCGACGCACGTGCGTCAACTTCTGTAGCCCCGCCCCCGACCCAAACGGTGCCGATGGACACATCGGCACCGCTTGACTCAGAGTCCGAGTCATCCCTCTCGGACTCTAGCTCTAGTTCGGAATCCTCCGACGGATTCACTCCCGTAACAGGGAAGAAAAGGCCGCGTAAAGCTAAGGCCAACTCTGATGCCCCCGCTAAGGCCCCCAGGACCGCTGAGGTCACCGACTCCCCAGCCTCTCCTATTCCATCAACCTCCTCCCAGGTTGCTTCCACCCCTGCCCCTCGCCCTCGTTCTCAGCCTACTGAGAACGCACCCAAGAAGGGCAAAGCCCCACCCCCCGTCATTGTCCACGACAAAGAGTCGTGGGTCCCTATCTCCAAGATGTGTGTTGATCGCAAGATCAACTACACCTCTGCCCGTCCAATCCAAGAGGGTATCAAAGTTACCCTCTCAACCTCCACCGATTTTAGAGGTTTCACTAGCCTTCTTACGGAGCGTAAGATTAATTACCATACTTTTACGCTCGCGTCCGAGAAACCCCTACGCGTCATAATCCGCGGGATTCCCAAGGAGATTGACACGGAGGACGTACTCAGCGACCTTAAGTCGCAAAATATCCCCGCCTTGGAAATCCATCGCATGCACCGCGGCCGCGGTGGCATTCAGTACAATATGGTACTCGCCATTATCGAGCAATCGGAGGGCGCAAAGGCCATATTTAACATCCGATCCGTTTGCCACTTATCTGGTATTCGGATCGAAAAACCCCACAAGGGAGGTCCCATAGGGCAATGCCACAATTGCCAACTATACGGCCATGCATCCCGCAATTGTCACGCCAGATCAAGGTGTGTGAAATGCCTAGGCGATCACGCTACCGCAGACTGTAGTCGTCCTAAAGATAGGACACTATGCACGGAACCTCCCAGCTGTGTTCTGTGCGGGGAGCAAGGCCACCCGGCTAACTACCGAGGCTGCGCTAAGGCCCCCAAAATTTCACCCAAGCACGCTAAACGTGCAGCCGATAAGACTCAGAGGGAAAGCCCCTCGGCCGCCCTCCCTGACCGTCTTAGCCCTCAAAGGCCCTCTCCCTGGAGCGCGCTGAACCACCAGCAAGCGTTTCCCCCACTTAAAACGCCACAGCATGTGGCTAACATCCCACCCTTAATGGGTACCCCCACCCCCGCTCACTGCGCGCCGGCTTCCCCGGCCGCTCTCGCGGTTGCCCCTCCAAGGCCCGCACAGGCCTCTCAGCCTGTGTTTGCGCCAGCACCCACGCAACCCCACGTTCCTGCCTCTGCCACCCCGGCAACAGGTAGGTCGTTGGGTGCTGCTTTTAAAGCGTTCAGTGTCGCCCCCATTGAACGCATCACTACCATTGGCCACGCCCTCATAGCTAATGAGGGAAACGGCCTCAGCATTCTCAAAATCATATCTGAGAATGCTGACTTAATTGATGCATTCTCCCAGCTTAGGTTCTAAATGGCGGTGCACGTAGGTAGAACCAAACCCCGGTCCCTTAAAATAGGTTTTTTCAATGCGAATAGCATGAATGGTCAACGCGATGAGATCGCCACTTTCCTCCGCGACCATCAAATTGACATTTTCCTTATACAGGAGACCTTCCTCAAACCATCCAAGAGGAATCCTGGAATTGCAAACTATCATATAGTGCGCAATGACAGGACTCGTTCTCAAGGAGGTGGTACCCTCATATACTATAAAAGGTCCCTGTACTGCACTCCTATGGATAATCCTTCCCTCGAGCATATTGAGACCTCGATATGTCGAGTAGGCATGACCGGTCACCAACCGATAACTATCGTATCGGCTTATATCCCCCCTAGCAGCGCTAGGCTTCACATACGTCCCGACTTAGAAGCCCTCTTAGGCTTAGGTGACTCAGTTATCATAGCAGGTGACCTTAACGCGAAAAATGTCGCCTGGAATTGCCACTCGAACAACCAGAGAGGCAGAGAGCTTGATAACCTGAGCACCTTACTGAATTACGATATCATCGCCCCAATGATGCCCACCCACTATCCCGCTGACGTAAACCACAGACCTGACGTACTCGACATAGCCCTCTTAAAGAACGTAAACTTAGGTTTACGCTCTCTAGAGACGCTACAAGAGTTAGACTCCGACCACCGACCTGTGATCCTAGTATTAGGCCCCAGACTTGCCCCCTCAGATCCAGGTCAGCCCGCTCCAACAAAGGTGATAACGGATTGGAGGAAACTCGAGGAACGCCTCAAGTCGACTTCATCCGTTCACCTGGATGCCATCCCCGACTCTATAGTGTCAGTTGCCGACGCGACGGGCGCGATTGACTCCCTCACCGACCATGTACAATCCCTGTTGAACGAATGTTCACGACAGATTCCAGAGGAGTTTGATAACCGCTGGAATCTGCCGGAGGATGTGCGTGGCTTGGTGACGGAGAAGAACGCGGCCATCAGAGCGTACGACAGTTTTCCTAGCGAGCCGAACCGCGCTCACATGCGCAATTTACAGCGTGCTGTAAAGAAACGCATAAATGAGTTGCGCGAGGCCCGCTGGGACAATTGGCTGAAGGACCTGGAGCCCACCCATCAGGCCTTCTGGCAGCTGACCCGGAAGCTCAAGTCCGACCAAGAGTCTACAATGCCCCCTCTGAACCGTCCTAATCAAAGGCCCGCCTTTGACGACGACGAAAAAGCCGAATGCCTAGCCGACAGTCTAGAGGCACAATGCTCGCCTAGCACTCTACCAGTAGACAAGGCCCACCTCAATGAGGTGAACGCCGAAGTCGAACGTAGAGTCGCCCTCTCGCTGTCCCCCGATAACCCTACGGCCCCCGTAAGTTCCACTCTCTCCCCCGCCCCCGACCCAGACGATCCCGTCCCCCCCGTCACTGCGGACGAAGTCCGGTCGATCGTACAAAACCTACGACCCAGGAAAGCCCCCGGCTCAGACGGCATCACCAACAAGGTGGTTAAGCTCTTCCCTGCCTCCCTGATCATTCTGATGACCGCCATCTTCAATGCGGCATTAAATAATAACATCTTCCCACAAGTGTGGAAAGAAGCTACCGTCATCGGTATCCCTAAACCCGGTAAACCCAGGTCAGAGCCCACCAGTTATCGCCCCATAAGTCTCCTCAAAGTCCTTGGGAAGATCTATGAGCGGCTTATCTATGCCCGATTAAAGAAATTTGCCGAATCCCATAATCTCATTCCCGACGAGCAGTTTGGTTTTCGAACCAAACACTCTTGTATCCACCAAGTGCATCGCATAGTCGAACATATCAGCGCTGGATTCCAGCGCGGTATGACGACTGGCATGCTCTTCTTCGACGTGGCGAAAGCCTTCGACAAGGTCTGGCACAATGGCTTGATTTACAAGCTATATTCATTCAACGTGCCAGACCGTCTCGTGCTCATCATTCGAGATTTTCTGTCGAATCGCACCTTTCGCTATCGTATAGAGGGCGGCACACTCTCGTCCCCCCATCCTATCCGAGCCGGAGTCCCTCAGGGCTCCGTGCTCTCCCCTCTCCTTTTCACGCTGTACACCAGCGATATTCCAAAAAGATCCAAGTCGCAGTTGGCTCTATTCGCTGACGACACGGCTATATATTATTCCGGCATCAGCCTAACAAACATCACCAAAATTCTCCAATCCTCGGTCAATGCCCTAGGGAATTGGTTCAGGAAATGGAGAATAGAGGTGAATCCCTCCAAGAGCGCGGCGGTTCTCTTTCACAAGAGTTCCGACCTCTCCGCTCAAGCCCAACCCATCTCCCTCTTCGGCCAACAGATCCCTTGGGAAAAGAAAGCCAAATACCTGGGCGTGGTTCTAGATTACCGACTTACGTTCCGAGAGCACATAAAAACGGTGCGTTCGCGCGCCGCTTTTGCTCTAGGACGTCTACATGGCATGCTCAATGCACGCAGTAAACTCTCCCTCAAATACAAGGTGAGAATTTACGTGATGTGTATTCGCCCCATCATGACCTATGCGAGTGTCGTATTCGCTCACATAGAAAGTCCCGCTATCCATAGGATGCAGACCCTCCAAAACCGATTCATGCGCAAAGCCACGGGCGCCCCTTGGTACGTGCGCAATAGGGACCTTCACTTAGACCTAAAACTGCCTACCATCAAGCAGTTTATGAAACGCGCCTCTAAGCGCTATTTCGATTTGGCCCCCCTTCACCCTAATCCCCTTGTAGTCAGTAGCGTAGACTACAAACCCTCTCAGATAAGTAGAGTGCGCCGCCCAAGGCACGCACTCACTTACCCTGACGACCAAATCACCCTAGCGCAGGAGTCAAACAGAGTGACTAGCACTCTCAAAACACACGCACAAAAACGCCGGCCGATATACCGTCCTCGCCGGCGAGGCCCGTCGCGAAGACCCCTTAACGGTAATCCTCCCCGTCCCTTGCTCGAGCCGGCCCGTGCCGAGCCAGTAGCTTTAAATTCGCCCATAAATAATTTAAACCCAGATCCAGCCGTCCCTAGCTGCCCCCCCAGCAACGCCCTAAGCCGAGGTTCGAGTCCCGCAGGGGACGCCCTTAGCTGTGTTGCTTAGTTTATAAGTTGCCCCTGGCTGGAGGCATTTGGTGCCTCGCCACCTAGTCCGGTTAAGTTTTTAAAGCTCCCTCGAGCTAAAAACTATGTCCGACCTAAAAAAAAAAAAAAAAAATTAATGGGAAACCCTGATCTAAAATAATCATTTTGACAAAGGTTGAATATGGCAGATTTAATCATACTAATATTATAAATGTACACGCAAAAACAGTTTAACCGATTCGTATGAAATTTAGTACGCAAATAGTGTGTTACCGGTAATAACATAGGCTACTTTTTATCCAAAGAATATACTTTCCCGGGATAAAAAGTATTCCGGATTCTCCGGGCAATCTCAATTTGAACAATATGTTGTACACATATGGTTTATCACTAGTACTATCACATTGAGTAGGTACTTTCAATTCTGGAAAACTGTATCGGCTATAATCTAAGTTTATTTACTCAACAGGTGCTGTAACTCACCTGAATTAAGAACTTTTTTTAGGATTTATAATCCCGGGATTCTAATTGCATTAAAACAGCCTAACAGATTTGCATGAGATTTGGTATGCATATATTTTGTGAGCAGTACTTAACTATAGTACTGCTCCCAAACTATTTTTCCGGGATAGGAAGTACCTACTCAATATTATAATATTGAGTAGGTATTTCCTATCCCGGAAAAATAGTTTTTATCCCAGAGTAGATAAGTACTCATGCTAGTGTTGTTAATCTCGGATATTAGATTAACAACACTAGCATGAGTACTTATGACCTCCGAGAAATGTGAGAATTTCTTGAAAATCCAGGGAAACTAATCGGTTATAATTTAATTATATTTACAGAATGGTTAAGTTCGACGATTCAATTAGGTACCTACGTTTTAACTCGCGAGAATATCCGGGATGCCGATTGCCTTCAACGGCTCGACCGATTAAATAATAAATACTTGGGACATTTTACACCCTAACATCTAGTTCCAAAATAAGCAGAATTTGTACTATGGGTACTAGACGATCGATATAGGTAATAATTAAATACAATATATATATATTTTTATTTATTTCAATTTTAGTTTTGTTTTTATCTTGTGATTAATTTTGTTTTGTTATGTGAAAAGAAATAATTTTGCATGTCGTGGTCTCTTTTAAGTGAGGAAGCATATGACCAACCTTTTTTAGTAGGTAGATCCGACTTGCGGTATTTCTTGTTAGAAATCCAAATAATTAATAAATACATAAGAAACGCCAAACACTTATGTTCATGTCATGTGGGAATCGAATACACGACCTCGTGATCATTTATATGGTTCTGTTAGCACAAGAACGGTACTACCACAAAATATTTATTGGTCATAAAAGATAAAACATGATTAAAGTATGTATTTAAACATTCCTAAAACATTGCTAGCGTTTTAGCGTAGCAATAACTTTGTTGTTAGTCTTTTCAAAATTATAATATAACGTACGTCTCGCACATGACACAGTGGGTGTTAGTCTGACAGTTTGCAAGTTACCTTTGATCATTGGATCAAAGGTTCCATAATTATATATTTTTAGATTTAACAAACGTAACACAAAACATTACGCTTACTGCTCGTTTATAATGAACAGATGGTATGTATTGTATCGTCTTATGAATTTACGAAATGGATCGATGAATTTAATAACTTTCAAATAGGCACAGAAGCCAGCACATCACGCTACCCCAATCTGTCAAAATTCTTTGATAGATTTTCAATTTTAACACAAAGTTAAAGTAGTAATAAGGTTTACTTTTAAGTGGGATAATTTGACAGTTTTGGATAGCTTGACGTGCTGGCGTCTGTACCTACTTTGCTTTTCGATTTTCCGTCTCGAAGTCTTAAGAATCCCCATTCACGAACTGGTCGCGGCTAGCCCAGCTTAATCTTGCAGATTGGTTGGTCAACGTAGCTATTACTGAGCCACGAGCCACGATCAATAATTATGTTACACATATATTATTACAAATCGTATATCTATTAAACTATTAATAGGTACATAAATCTACAGTTTATATTGCTGACCTACAACGTGTATCTGAACTTTAAAATAGATATTTGAGCTTATTTCGGTGTTTCTTCTCATAAGTCAAGAAATGCCATCGAGGTAAAAAAGAAACTAAGACCATTCGCTTGTAAATAATATGATTAAAGACTACATAAATGAATATAATTTCCTTTATTACATTTAATGATATTGCAAATGTCTTGTTTATGATCAGCATCGAAGTTTCAGTTAGAGTAGGTATTTGTGAAGAAGTAAAGTCAATTTCCACGTTGACATACTCTGTCTTAATTTCATATTAATTTATGCTCCTGGAACTACTCATATGGCAGCGATAATATCTACCATACTAACATTATAAATGCGAAAATAACACTCTCTCTCTCTCTAAGCCTGTTTCTTACCTTTTCACGCCAAAACCTCTGAAGAAATTTGAATTACATTTTGGTAAGCACACAGATTATATTCTGAGATATACAGGAATAGATTGTACTGTATTGATTGGTACTGATTGTATCCGTATACAAAAACTCTTTTGAAATGCGAGTGAAACCGCGGGCAGCTACCTGGTGTATGTATGTACTTTGTATATTATTATATACCTATATTTCTTGGTACAGACATCTTACCAGATTAACGAACAATTAAGAATCATACATCAATCAAACATTTAATTGAGTATAACTCAATGAATCAACGACGAATGGTTGGCACTTGATATATCCATCTCGTGCTCAGAAACGTTAATGGCTATTTAAGTGATATATTCTACTTATACCACTGTAAAGTTACGGGGTTGGTTCGCAGCAGGTTGCAGGAATCCGCATGAATCACACGCTTTACATTTTATAGAACCTGCTTCATACGATCGTGTTGTGGGACCTACCTCGCGACCTACCTCATTGACGGCCGTTTTTGCTAGAAAAGGTGCTATCAAACATCATGTTTTTAGTGTGCCATGCACATTTTTAATTGCTCTGCTGTTGAAAGTCAAATAAATCTCTAAGTCAAAGATTACATACATTGTCACAGAGTAGAGTCTAATAAATAAAGGACAAGTAAACGATGATCAGTCGCAATCGCAGTAGTGAATACTGTTTTCTAACATTAGTCGAAATAAAACTAATACGAATTATATTGATAAACTATAAAAAAACAGATTGACAGTTTATTTGCTCGCAAGTATTCCCTCATAGGAATATTAATGTGTACGATATAAATAACAAAAGAAAGTTTTAGCACTAACGAATTCCTCGTCATCTGTATCATGATCCCAAATATTACAAGCAGACATCAGATATTATTATAAAATACAGTACAGTATACACGAATTTATAGCGAATATATAGTATCTACTGTATAAGGTATACAGACCTTATACAGTAGATACTATATATTCGCTCTTATTCGATTTACGGAAGATTCTGAAAATCGTATAAGAGCGAGTCACAACTAACGTTTATTTGCAGACGTTTAATAAACAACTGAGTGATATAATGTACCTAACAGCACTAAGGCGATTGATATTTTTGTTAGATCCTCACCAAATAATATGCTACGATTTCATGTCCATACACAGACCTACAGTCACATTAAAACGCTTTTTTTTATAACACTATGGTGGCAAACAAGCTTACGGTCCACCTGATAGTAAGCGGTTACTGTAGCCTGCCTATAGACGTTTGTAACACCAGGGGTATCACTTGCGCGTTGCCAAGCCTGTAAAATGAAAGAGGAATAGTTGGGTTGGCAATATAAAAAATAAGTCAAAGTCCCCCCTTCCCCCCCACCGCATCTTAATAACATTAATACTCATTAATTAATATAGATCTGCGGCCCCACATTCCTTGTTTTAGCCCTTGACCAGTTCCTTCAAAACGTGACCGTAATTACTGAAATTTATCTGTTAAATATAAATTTCATGTTATTAAACACACATTGAATTTAATGCGGAGAGTGTAAGGGGTACACAGCGCTTTGAACGTCGCTATTTTGATTAATATTGTGTTTCAAACCGTTCAGCAACTAACGGCATTATTTTTGAGGATTAAAAAATGTAATAGGTAGGTATATCTTTACCAAAACCGACGGACAATTTTTCGTCATTTAGGTTTATGAATTCAGGATATTTTTATTATGCCCTAATAATAAACAAGAGACATGGCTTTCTATAGTTACTTACACATATTAATGTATTTACCATTATTTATTCAGGTCCAAGAGAGGAGTCCACAGAGTACTTCTGGAGGGAGCACACCCAACTCTGAACGTGGTGCTTCTCCACGACCCGAATCTAAGCAATCTGACCAGGCTGAAGCCTGAGTACATAATCTGCCTTTTCCTTAATCTCCGAATGTTCATGTTAGGTAGTCACTAGACCAATTTTCTTCGTGTATGTTAACTTCTACTAGTATGTAGTATCTTGTATCGTATAATTAACGCGCGCATCTAAATTTAGCTTTATGTACCTAATGGAATTTCAACGTGTACTGTTATTACTGTTCATAGTCTACGTCATAGTTATGTGTATTAATGTTTATTGAATATAAAAGTATTATCATTAATAGTATATAAAACGAATATTGTTACTACGTAAATGTATTGAAATTTAATAATATTACAATGACACTGGCAAATATTGTGTTGTTTTTGTTGCATTCCCTTGAGCTGTGTGTAGTGTAAATATTGTTAGTTTAGTTCCCGTTGCACATATTTATAGACTTCTATAAATGGAACATAGACGAGGAAAAATAAATTGGAATGGATGAAATTGTAAAAGGGTTGAGGGTATAAATGTTGGAAAAGCGGCAGATATGGCCGAGTCCCAGGAGGGTGGTCTTGCACGTGAACCTTGCATCCTCGCACTAGTATCCTACCTTATAGTACCTTGCAGTGGTATGATAATAGTATTATACCACTATATAAGGGAAAATCAGTAATCAATCAATTGTTTTGAATAATTGAGTATACAGAATAACAGATGAGAAAATAGGACATACTCAAACAAGATTTAGAGCGGCTATAGAATGTACAGATGCTGTTCTCCTTAAGGTGCATAGCCAAAAAACATCTGACAAAGTACAAGAAAGTATATTGCACTTTCATTGACTTGGAGATTTCACTATCTATCCACAACACATGTATGGAGTAAAAACACACTTAATGCAAGCTGAACTGAAATCCCTTGTATTAGATTAAACGGGACCTACATGGTCTGATTAGGCATTTGCAGAGGTTTTTTTTTTCTTTATTTATTTAGGGGCATATGTCACCAAGGATATGAGAGCCCCAGTGTTACCCAAACTTAACATCTATCTACAGAAAGGAACTCAATTAAAAAAGGCGAAAATCATTGTTGCAAAATCATATTTTCAATTATAAATTTTGTAGCATCAGATATTGGTTCTGCTAATAGACTTATAAAGGCCCCTTGATCATATCGATTTATGTGAAATTTTTGCACTAATGATTGTCTCACCCTTTGGTGCTTACTACATTCTAGTAGGATGTGTTGTACATCCTCTATCATACCACACGCATCGCAATTAGGAGAATCAGCTTTCCTCATTAATAAAGCAAAGGTATCATTTCATCATTCAACAAACAGATGTGTCAGGGATGTAGGTATAGCATCGTTTTGGCTAATCAAAAATTGGATAGTTTATTTATAGAATAAAAAAGAAATGATTGTGGACAATGAATTAATGATATGCCTGTCAAACTTATTTTCTAAGCTGAAACTTGCTTTGTCGGTAAAATATTTGCAAGACATGGTAACAGTAATAAATGAAGCATACGTATGTTGAAGGGAATAAAAATAAATGTAAACAAATTGTGAATGTAAACAACGATTAAAAAGTTATAGTTTTTGAAAGAGGTGAAGTTGTATGTATATCTTAGAGGTTATTTGTATTAAACAATGAATGAGTTTATTTGGGAATTATGTTTACAAAGCCTAGCAAGATGCAGATGTGGAAAGGGTAGTGAATTCGGAAAATAATCTGAATGAGCCTATACATGCGATTATGGCTAAGCAGTTGGTGTCAAAAAAGGCACGGCTAGCTATCCATAACGATGTTCTGGTTCCCACACTTATGTATGGGCGTAAATGTATGGGTAGAAGAAATATGAGAGTATAATAAATGCTATGCAAACGCATTCCTTGGTTTCTCGATCCGATGGATTAAGAAATAAATTATGTGATAAGGTAACGTTATGGTTTAAAAGATGATGAAGTGACACGAATTGAAGAGAATATGCTGAGATCGTTTGCATGCGACGTTATATTTGGCATGTCGAGGTAATGGATGAAAGGTTTTTAACAAAATGGTTTATAAAGCGTTATATTAAGCATCAGGAGGGGTCATCCCAGACACCGACCTTATATTTGTGAGGTTTTCACTCGATACCCACGTGTGTGTATGACAAAATGTATGAATGGCAACGAAGCAAAAGATGTAGGCAAGATTATTGTAACAAGTGGCGTTCCAAACTTTCTGCATATGGGAAAACGGCGTGAGTGTAGCTATGTATGTATACTTCTATGCCTAATACTGGTAGACAATGCGGACTTACTTTCATTCTATATGTTATATCTTTATTAAAACTCCTTAAATTACTACTATCTATTTATCGTAATAAATTCGAGTCAGTAGTAGTAATTTAAAAGTTTAGGCGAAAGTTTGTATGTGTGTGTGTGTGTGAGTGTAAGCGTATGTGTTGTTCCTTCTTCACGCTCATACGGCTGGACCGATTTTGAATGCTTTCACGAATTTATTTATGTTTTATCATCCAAGCTGCCATAACTAGTGCGTCGGGGATGTTCGCTGAGGCGCGAGTGGATTGTTTTTTCACTATAATGCGCAAACGGTGTGCATCCTTGGTGTGCAGGGTGCGGGCTAGTTCTAACAGCATACTGTCCATGATAACAGGCCGATTGGACTGTGTGTTCATGAATCACTGCTGCGCTATCTCTCATGGAGTGGTGCAGCGGTAATTTTCGTAACGACATGTGCATGTACATACATGGACATGTCGTTATCTTGAATAATCTTTTGTAGATTCTACTAACATACAATAAGGTTTCTGTACTACTAACAAAAAATAAGTCTGTGTTACTTGAGTAAATAAATTATATTATTATGTCCTTTATTAATCTAATTTTCTTATATTTTACATTTTTAAATATTTTTATAAAATAAATTAAAAAACAAAAACATTTAAAAATATAAAAATAGGGGCTCACCGGTATCGGGAACAGGGTCCAAGCTACCGGCGGTCAGGGTTCCAGAGAGAGGAACCTCCTAACAATACGAGCCGTGTCCAGCAGTACTGCTTTCTGGATGAGGACGAGAGCCTCCTGAGGTCGAGGCTCGTCGCTATTAAGCCATTGCCTGACACGACTATCGGTACAATGATCGCTGTGTCCACATCCCACATGTCGACAACCTCGCGAGCCAAGTCAAGATACTTGATTTGCTTATCTTTCTCGACTTTCACGAGGTTCCCGTCATGCGGGACGGTAATGTCAACAATCATTGCACGCCTCTCGATTCGGTCCACCACCACAATATCAGGCTTATTGGCTACAATAGTCCTGTCAGTGATGATGGGACCGATCCCAGTACAATGTGATATTGCCATTTTCAAGAACTGGGTCGGGCACATACCTGTAGCACGGTACCTCCGATGCCACAAGAGTGTATTTCAGAGCAAGTTGCTGATGGATAATTCTGGCTACAAGGTTGTGCCCATGCAAGTACTCCTCGTTAGCTAGACGAGAACAACCAGAGATAATGTGGCGGATCGATTCACCCGGGCGGAGACATGCCCGACAGATGTCAACCGCGCCATCCTTCACAATAAATCTCCGGTAGTTATTCGTCACGATAACTTCGTCCATAATTGCACAGACAAAACCTTCGGTTTCCCCAAAGAGGTCACCGAAACGCAGCCAGGCTACGGACGCTGTTTGGTCTACATCGGGCCCATGTAGGGACCGGAAAAAGCGTCCGTGGAGCTCCTTACTCTGCCATACCTTCCTACGGTCGTTAGTATCAAGCACTACAGGCTTGCGCCAGTTCTCATTCGCTTGTCCACTGCTACTACATCTCGATGCATTCCCACGTCGGCGTATAGAAAATATTCCCTGAGATTGCATATCTCGCGGTTGTGGAGGTTTTTGGCATTTAAAAAGCCTCGGCCTCCACACTTCCGCGGGATATACAATCTCATGACAGACGATCGTGGGTGATGCATTCGATATGCAGTCAGCAGTGTACGGACCCGCCTATGCAGGGCGTCAAGTTCCGTTTGAGTCCATTTGAGTATGTCAAAAGAGTACATCAATACCGGCATGACCCAACCGTTGAAGGCACGCACCTTGTTTCCGCCCGAAAGAAGGCTATTGAGTACCTTCTTCAGGCGGCCAAAGAAAAGTTCCCTCAACGATTGCTTCATGTCAGTAGTGCTGATACCTAACGCTTCCGACATACCCAAGTACTTGTAGGTTTCGTTTGAAGAGAGAGATCTCAGGTTTATGGAATCCGCGAGTTGAACTCCTACGGATTCCACAATCTCCTCTCGCTTTACATGCATGACCGCACATTAGTCCACACCAAACTCCATATTATTATTATAACTCGAAGAAAACCTCATAAAACTGATCATTTATGGATAATGATCACTTAAAGATACTTACAAAGATAAATATGAATAGGGAAAACCTCGATATAGTTATCTGTTAGCTTTCAGAGTAGATACCTTTGCGAATTATTTTAATATTTTTTAATAAATTATTTTCCTGACTGACTGACAGACTGCAAAATAAAATAAAAAATCATTTGTTCATTTTTTTAAATACTAACGAGATATTATATCTAAAAACTACAGTGATATAGAAACTAGCTAGTAAATATATAATTCCACTAAGCACATCGGCATGCCATCCTTGCTATTCAAACCAAACTATCAAAAAATATCAGTCAACACTTATACGTAACTAGGCGATCGGGACTAGCATCAGTTTGGCATCGTGCCAAAGCATTAAACCATTAATTTTTAAAATAAAATGATGCAACTGGGTAAAAATGAGGTCACGTTCATGACTCGAGTGATTTAATATATAACTAAAAAATACGATAAAAATTAAAGTTATGGTCCCACAAATTATTTATGTTGTGCATCAAAACTGATGTTATTAGTTGATGTAAAATACGGAAAGGCAAAGCATAATATTATATTGCAACTAAAATTATTTATTGCTATAATTGAGTAGAGATCGTAATGCGGAACGTAGTATCATCTGGTATTACACTACGTTAAACCGGAGTCCTTGGCAATGCTTCTTGAATTTAATTATAGCTACGCACGTATCTGTCAAAATCTTATGAAAGTTGGCAAACGAGCGACAAAAGTAGTGCTAAAAGTAACTTTTAACATTGCAATATTGGATGTCACATCTTTGCTTATTTCTACTTTCATCCGGTTAAGTTTAATCAAGATTTATGCCAATTTTATTACCATTCTTACGATACGAAAGGAAATATGAAACATTCTTGTCATATTTTATGAAGAATTCATAATTATCTTAGGTCATCATCTTAAACAGATACCATTAAAAAATAACTAAATAAGAAAAATATAGAAATGTAAAAAAATAAAAAAGGTAGTTTACTACGTTCGTTCTGTTGAAAAAATTTGATAAATATATAATTAACTTTTGTTAGTAACTCAAGATGAGCCTGGGCATTAACACATCACTTTACACTCATATCTTCGATATGAGCCTAAATGTATGTGTGAATGTGAAGTAAAAAAAATAAGGTTCATGGCAACCAAGAGATTTAGAAGATTAGATAGATTTAAATGATAAATGAGATTTATTTCTGTAAATAGATCTTTTAAAGACACTTTTACAAGTCAATATTTTACTTATTTTTTTAAGCTAGATGGCTCCGGCATTTCCTAGCTGAGAACCTCGGAGAAGAAACGCCGAAACAAACTCAGAGAATCACAGTCTCTTTTAACGTCCAGACATAGAATAGTGACAAATATGTGTCTTACAATGTAGGGCAAAGTCTGAAATGGCCTTTTGAAGAAATAGCCATAGCGGTAGAGACCAGTTTTTTGAGTAGATCAGTCCCAACCGACGGCAAGCATGCATCAGTCATATGATTTAGATTTACATTTACATGTCCATAATGGAAACGTATGGCGCTAGTAATAGTTAAATAATTAAAACTAGTATAGATATTTATTAATTAAGAAGTGAGTGAAGTTTCTGCAAGCGGAGTTTGCGAGGCCTGCATTCGATCCCAATGTCAAGTGCATAGAGTGTTATAATTGTGCCCAGCTATAGGATAATATTAATTAAGCAGGGAAGATTGCACAATGGTATAATTATGTTATGTGAAAAATACGGTGCTCGAGTATACGGCAGTAGAACATAAATTCCACGTATACTTTCCATTGAATGCACTGAAATTCTTCTAGCGTGTTTTATGTACCTAGTAGTCAGTTTAAATTACCTGTGACATCAAACGTTTGAATTAACGTAAACAATATACATACATCGTTCATAAAATCCATAGGCAAAATATTTTAATGTATTAGGTACTAACAGAAATTAATAACAACAGATATTAATATGTTGTCTAGGATTTGATAAACGAAAATAGGTCAGTAGAGCAAAATTGCTGCCTCAAAGGCAGGCGTAATCTTTGTCACTTGAACATTGAAGCTAAGATAAATTGGTAATCCATGTGATACAACTTGGAATTATGTTTCGTTTGTCTGAGAAGTGTTAATGTTGTTGTAAACAAATTAAACAGTTAACGATGGCAGTAGTAGTGTGGAGGAGTAGGGTGCCAGCTTCCAGCAAGAAGGCTCACGACCGCAGTCGCGTCGAGATTCCGTCGCGTCACCACGCCACACGCCGCCGTCGCTTGCTTGCTTACTCGCAAATCGATATTACCGTATTTACTGTCCCGTCGCACATGCACACTTTTTATTACTACATGTTAACATTTTATGGCTGTTTAAAAAGTTTTATAGCGCGCATTTTTAAAATACATTCCTAATTCGTCACGTCCTTTTATTAACTGTTTATCGCTACTGTGACAGCTCGCCGCCTCAACGTAAACAATAGACGCTGAAACAGACTTAAGCACGTAACAGCTGATTTTTGAGAGAACAGCTGATCGTTCATATGAATAACGCGAACAGCTGAACAAAACTATTTATTTTTTTAGATCAACCTTTTCGAATCCAAAGCTATTTAAATTAAATATCTGTGTAGTAAATGAGTAGGTACGTTACGTATTTTAAAACCGTCACTGATTCGATGAAGTCTTCCAGAGCGACGGCGGGAGTGTTTTAATGGTGAGACGAATGATGCTGTAAATATAACGCGAAGGCGACTAAATGGCGTGTGCGCATGGTCTTCACGTCGTTAATAGATCTTGTGATATATGTTCACGATTTGAGTGTATAAACGTGCGGGTAGACGAAGGCCGCGAGTTGCGTCGTCGACGCAGCGTCGCTCCGGGGAAGTTGGCACGGTGCGCGCGCGCGGCTCGTCGTGCGGCGTGACGTGACGCGCGGGCCCTGACTCGGCCGTGTCTCCGGCGTCTGCCCCTCTCAGTACAACCTTGCTCGCGCTGAGGACATGTCCGTGTTATGGATTACCAATGTATCGTCGTGTACACCGTCATCAACATCGCTCCACCGCGGCTCTCTGCGCAGACGACGGAACTCTCCAACGGTTGTGTTACCTGGTTCAAAAATAAGATCAAAAGGTAAGTCGTATGTGATTGATTTGACAGGAAAGTACATGATCTGATGTGTTCATTTTTAAAATATAACCATGTCATAAATGTAACCAAATATAAAATCGCAACATAAAACACACAAGGACTAACGTCCTGTCTCCAACATTATTTCCCGTTGAGCTTTTGTTTATGGCTAACACTATTAAATTTTAATGTATGAGAGTTGTAATGGTACTCAAGAGTGGTACTTTACCTCCACATGTTTTGTGACAACATAGTCTAATAAATATACTTATTGACTATACCTGCGCTGGCATTATTGAAAAAGTTTTCGGAAAAGTTTATAGAAACGAGAGACAGAGAGGTAGGTTGTTTACTTCCCTTCCCTTCTGAGCGTTTACAAATAAAAATATTTCATCATTTAAACGTATCTGTTAATGGCTTTAACCTATCTTCAAAATGATGAATGAGAGCATCAGCGGTCGTTGTTCTAAACTGGTACCTTTAATTTTAACCCGTTCCACTAAATTGAGTACTTACATATATATTTAGAAATATTAAGACTATAATAAGACTTCTATCTAGTAAATATATAATTATATCTGTTAATTCCAGAGCGGTAGCAGTATACCTCCATTCATTGAAGTTGACTCCAAACAGCGGAGCCATACATGGGAACTTGGCCTGCTTATACTATAAACACGGGTTTATAGATCTAGCTATAGATACGTACAGACGAGCCATAGAACTCCAGCCTAATTTTCCTGATGCCTACTGCAATCTCGCTAATGCACTTAAAGAAAAAGGCCTCGTCTCTGAGGCGGAGGAGTGTTACAACAAAGCTTTACGATTGTGCCCGTCACATGTTGATACTCTTAATAATCTTGGTAACGTCAAAAGAGAACAAGGAAAAATTGATGAAGCCACCAATCTGTACATGAAAGCTTTGGAAGTATTCCCCAATTTTGCGGCCACTCACAGTAACTTGGCATCGCTATTACAACATCAAGGTTTGTTTGAGTTTTACATTTTTTTATTATTTTTGTTTCTTAAAAAAACGCGAACCATTCGTTATTTTATCTTCTTTTCTTAATTTTTGTTTTTATAATTTTAATGCATATATTTGTATTATGTGATGCAAGGCGATGTACTAAGTGCTTATTCGTAATTACATGAGTGTTAATTTATGTTTACTAGTTCCACCTTGGTAAAATTAAGTACAATTAATACTTAACGTATTAAATAACGCTAATAGTAAAACGTAGTTTTGTTAACATTTACATGACTATGTGTATTGTGTTGCTTAGAAACAGAAATATAGATTACGTGTTCAGATCATTAGAATTTACAACGTAAATAAACATTTCTGATGCGAACGGGTATTTAGAAAATTTATTGCTAATTCTAGTTTTTACAGTCGTAATAACATCACAATTACAGGCAAACTTCATGAAGCGTTGATGCATTACAGACAGGCTATAAATATTCAGCCTAACTTTGCTGATGCTTATAGTAATATGGGAAATACTTTAAGAGAATTGCAGGATATTACAGGCGCTCTTGTCTGTTTCAAGAAAGCAATTGAGATAAACCCAACATTTGCCGATGCGCATTGTAATTTAGCAAGTATTTATAAAGACATGGGAAGTATTACTGAAGCTATTGAATCTTATAAAAACGCACTTAAATTCAAACCAGATTTTCCCGATGCTTATTGTAATTTAACACACTGTTTTCAAATAATTTGTAACTGGGATGATTACGAAGAGCGTATGCGTAATATAGTGTTGATAGTAGAAGAACAGTTAAATACGGAAAAAGTTTCTTCCGTACATCCACATCATTCCATTTTGTATCCATTAACGAATGAAGCAAGAAAAGGGATAGCCACGAAGCACGCCTATTTGTACACAGAAAAGGTGAATATGTTGGGCAAAATTACATTTGTACACAACACAGGTCGAAAAGGGCGGTTACGTATCGGATATGTTAGCAGCGATTTTGGTAATCATCCAACTTCCCACTTAATGCAGTCCATACCAGGTCTTCACGATCAAACAAAATTTGAAATCTTTTGCTACGCTTTGAATGTCGATGATGGAACTACATTCCGTAGTAGAATAGTTAAAGACTCTGAACACTTTGTTGATTTATCATGTGTGTCTAGTTATATTGAAGCAGCGAAAAAAATAAACCAAGACGGTATTCATATTTTAGTAAACATGAATGGATATACTAAAGGCGCTCGGAATGAGATTTTTGCTCTGAAACCAGCTCCCATTCAAGTAATGTGGCTAGGATATCCTGGAACAAGTGGTGCTCAATACATAGATTACGTAATAACCGACGAAATATCATCTCCTATTTCTACAGTGTTAGATTTCAGTGAAAAGTTTGCGTTTATGCCATACACATATTTTGTCGGTGACCATAAACAAATGTTTCCACACTTAAAAAAGCAATATAAAGTAATATCTAATGAAAACGACTCTGATCAAAATATGGCTCTCATAAATTGTGCCGAGAGTGTAAATATAAACGAAACGTTTAACGTCACAGAATCAGTCGAGATTATTGAATACGAAGAATTAGCACCGATAGAAATAAGCAAAAAACAAATAAACATTCCAAGTTACGTAATAGAGACCATGCTTGATCCTAAAATTACAGAGGTAATTTTTATAGTCTTCACTTTTGATAATTTAGGTATAATATAATATATTATTATAAATATTAATATCCAAATGTATGTTATTGAAGGTATACATCGATGGCATCTCCATACAAAATGGTTTATCGGTAAACAATTGTAATAAAAAAGTAGCAGCTGCTGAAGAAATATTCAAGAGCATAATATTTACATCAAGAAAGCAATACGGTCTGCCAGATGAAGCAATCGTATATTGTAATTTCAACCAGTTATACAAAACGGATCCCAATGTCCTAAAAATGTGGGTGAATATACTGAAAAAGGTACCGAATAGCGTTCTCTGGCTGTTAAGCTTCCCTGCTGCTGGCGAACCGAATGTACATAAATATGCCCAGACTTTAGGTACTTACTTTGTTTGTATAATTATTTCACACTTGATTGATGATTGTGTTTAACTTCATAATATTTTTAGGTTTACTACCTGGTCGCATCATTTTTTCTAACATCGCTTGCAAGGAGGAACACGTAAGGCGTGGACAATTAGCAGATATTTGTTTAGACACGCCTTTGTGCAACGGACACACTACTGCTATGGACGTTTTATGGGCCGGGACGCCACTCGTAACACTTCCAGGAGAAACTTTAGCATCCCGGTATTAGATATATAATACTATTATATTAGTGATATGATGTAGTCTTATGAAAATTAATAATATTGCATATCAGGTATTGTATTTGCTTGGTATCATTTAATTATAATATAGTTTATTTTTACTTTACAGTGTTGCTTCATCACAGTTAATCGCTTTAGGTTGTCCTGAACTGATTGCCCAAAATAGAAACCAATATGAAGATATCGCTGTAAAATTGGGAACAAGTAGGAACTAGTAAGTAGTTTTTACATTCTTATCACATATTCAGCATCCACATTAAAATTAATTAAATGTTTAATTCCAAGATCTCCTCCCGGTCAGCAGTATCATATTACAACAATATTGACTATAGAACTACATAGTATTAAATTCCACAAACGCCCACTGTTAAATTTGAGTCTATTAATACAATGCTGTAATGAACGATGGTCATTAGCGTATTGTCAGCATAAATTATAAAGGTAAGAAATACGCAACACATTTCCGTACTTGGAATCGTACAAATAAGTTCAAGCTCTCTCTCTAAAAAAAACAATCACGCCTATATTCCACAAAGGGTTGGGTAGAGGTTTACTAAAGTACACGCAGTCTTGGTCCCATTTAATAAATAAAATAAATTCATTTCAGATAAAAGGTACTTATACTAACTTTAAAAAAGAACGGTAGAAACATAATAAGTAATATGTGCGGTCAGGGAAACCCCATAGTAATGAAGTTAAATATTAGATATTATGTATAAAAATCATAAAAAAATAATTCAGTAGATATTTATTATTAAAAATCTTTAATAAAACGTAAAATTATTTAACGGGAGTTTACTCTAGCCCTCAGAAAAAAGTCATATTCAAATAACACATGATGTAAACAAGTATGGCGGTTGAATCTGAATTACGCCGGACGGAGTCGAGTGTCTTGAAAGGTTAGCTATAAAACTTTTCCCTACGTGACGATTTCTACCAGGCAACTCCTGCCGCTAACCGCGTTTAGGGACATAGTTCAAATAATATAAACTGAATATAATTATTAATTTAAAATAATGGAACCAAAATTATTCAATAAAATAATTTTAATTTTAAGGATTGAATGCTGTTATTTTATTTTATTGCATTTTTTATTGAATTACAGAAGGGTTAGGCAGAGGTATATGCTGTACACCCACAGTTCGCCGGTATATTTACTTTTATCTTGTTTCGCAATGGATATTTTATCTATATTAATACATCAATTGCCAAAAGCAATTGCAAATCTACATATATAAGATAGATATAAGATTAGCAGTTTTTTCTGTTGGGAATTTTCCATACCCGTAAGTCGTGTCGGTTGAGGAGAAAAATACTTGCTTTTCAATAGGTGTCACTGACGTCACCATAAAGACGTAAATTCAGAAAGCGAAGGCAAAATTCGACATGGCGGGTAGGTATCGCGGTGGATTAGTGGTCATAGCGTCTGGTGTAGGTACCTAACCAGAAGACGCAGGTTCGAATCCTGCCTGCGGTCGAATTTTTCCTTTGCTTAATAACTTTAAGATCTAATATGATTATTAGATCCTTAAGAAAACCTCTTTTATTCCAGTTAATGTCAATGTTAATTGTATAATTGTTATATTTTACAGTCGAAGATATATTCGAGCTAAGGTTTATAAAGCACGTTTGGATAGCACTTTATTTGACTGCCAGCATTATGTTCGTGGAATGGAAGCGCTTTATGAGAAAATGTGGCGACGATACGAGAATGGGGAAAAACCTGACCATATTCATGCTGTAGGATGATGTGAAAATATATCGAATGAAAAGGTAATAGAAGTTTCTAATATTTCTTATGAGATTATAATTTAAATTTATTTTTTATAGTGTATTATTGCATCATCCTCAAGAGGATTTCCCATTTTAATATTATAATAATAAGTACATTTTTTTATATTTTTAAATGTTTTTTTTATGTTAATTTGCGATGAAATATTTAAAAATTTAAAAAATATGTATAAGTATAAATAAAGATAGTACATCTAATGGAACATATGTCAGGCATGCTGCCGTCCGGAAGAATCTATTTTATCTCTGGTTGTTAACGGCGAAAACTTGCATATACATAACCTCGTGTCCAGGATAATCCATCAGCAGCTTGCTTTGGAATACAATCTTATGGACTCGGAGTACTACAAATATATGCTCGCTCGATGCTTTTCGACCCAGTTCTCGAAAAGGGTCATCCTATTTTGTACTGGGACTGATCTATCATTACAGACAGGACTATTGTTACCAATAAGCTTGATATTATGGTGATAGATTAAGCGTAGTGCAATGAATCTTAACAATACTGTCCCGAATGACGAGAACCTCATGAAAGCTGAGAAAGAAATAAAGTATCTTGACTTGACACACGAGGTTGTGGACATGCCGGATGTGAATTCAGCGATCATTGTACCAATGATTGTGTCAGTCAGATATTGATTTAAGGAGGCTCTCGTTAGATGGCTGGATCAAGGGCTTAATACAGAAGGTAGTACTCTTGTCACGGCCCATATTATTAGGAGGTTTCTATCTCTTAAGGCCGGACCACCGGTAGTTTGGACTCTGCTCCCGACACCGGTGGTTACTATTTGTATGTGGTTTTATATGTTTTTATACGTATCGATAAAAGATTTAAAATAAAAAAATGTCTAAATATAAATAAAGGGAAATAATAAGTATATCTAATATATTTAAACAGAGTACAGAGTATGATTATTAAGACTGCTTATAAGTAAGTACAAATGTATTGAAGAGCTACGTAGGTACGGGAGTTATGAATTTACGACGTAGTAGGGCGCAACTATGTCAACTCAGTTTGATTGCTTTGGGTTGACGTGGCAGTTATGGATTATGATAATTTGAACAAGATCACGGTTGGTCGATTCTTGACGAAGTCGATTTTTGACTAAATGGTCCTGGCATATTTCAGCTGATGATAGATGTACTGAATATGAAACGTCAGTAATATATACCCTAGATGCCATCATGGAAATAATAAAAAGAGATAATCCTGAAAATTGGATATCTATACAGATTTAAAATAATAATATATATATATATATATAAATTCAATAATAGGATTTCAGGATGTCATTTTGCAACTACTAAACATCCACCAAAATGATATTGTAATCATAGTACCTATATTCGGTCAATAATTTAAAGAGAATACTGCATAGAAATATTTTTTTTAATGATCTTTTGTTGATACTCATTTAATTTCTGTAACGCACTGTAATGTACTCGTATAAGTGCATCTTATTTAAGATAATCTTTCTTTTTCAGATATAATACCTTTTTTCATATTTGATAGATGACATAAAAGGAAATCATGCATGCTGTCCGTCCAAATGATGTCCATACGGAATCCGCAGGTGTTATCATAATAATTATTTTTAGCTAATAATTATGTCAATTTAGTTTTAATTTATTTAGTACTATGTATTAAAATGATTGTATATTTACGTGCTATTTTATTTTTACTATACTGTAGATGATTAGAAACAATACGATGGTAAGTAGTCATGAAATGGTCATCGACGCCCACAGACACGGTATCTAGAAAGAACTTAAATAGATGATTATTTATTCAACATTATTTTTGACTTGAAGAAAACTATTCAAACAAGCTTCTACTCAAACAATAAGATGGCTCAAATAAGTAATGGAGACTGCAAGTATAGATTACATACATACATCTCAGTTTTCGGCACATACTAATCAAAGTATTACTTAGAAGAGAGGTAACAATTGATAACATAGTGAGAACTGTAGGCTTGTCTTCAGAATCAACCTTTGCTAATGGTTATTGACCATTTATAGAAAGTTTCGCTAGATAACTCAAGTTAATGCCCTAATTGTTTAAAAATCAGTGATTATTATAATAATTATGCTCTAAATATGTAGTTTTGATAATTTTTGATTCATTCGTTTTAATTATTTTACCTGTTTAGAATAGAATATAGTTTTATAAACACAAAGAAAACTACAATGTCTCCACTAATCCGGACTACGCTGCTTTATGATTATGAGTTCATTAAAAATTTCATAGACTCCTACAATTTCAACCCCGTTGTAGTAACATCGGATCTAGACGTGGCAACTGATATTTTAATAACTGGAATCAAATTGGCTATAACTCAACATAGTAAATATGTTAAAACGCCGAACAGAAAAACTGTCATCAAGCCATGGATGACTAGAGGGTTACTTCGCTGCCTACGGAACCGAGATAAAATGCACCTTCGCGCCAAGAAGTCTCCTGATAACGTTACATAACTAAATAACTTATGTGCATCTATTATCACCTACTGCATGCCAGTGTGCGGAGGAACGTTTAAAACAGTGATGCTAAGAGTGGAACGAGCACAGCAAGCTATCCTCAAAGTAATGTACTTCCGAAAGAGAGACTATCTAACAAACCAGTTGTATAAGGACGTGAAGGTACTTACTGTGAGAAAACTTTATATCCTTCGTACTGTGTTGCGCCGACATTCAATGATGTCATTGGATAGTAGTGTAATCAAAAGACGAACTGGCTTCCCTGTTTGTCCCGCAGTAAGGTGTCGGTCTGCACTTGCACGAAGACACTTTATTGCTCAGAGTTCTTACGTTTATAATAGAATAAAATAAAAAGCTCTCATTCTATAAACTTACCCTTCAAAAAGTCAAGCAAAGCATAAAAGAATGGCTAAAATCCCTAAACTACGAAGAAACCGAAAAAACGATCTTATCTATAACATAAACTACCCATCATAATTGATAACGCACTTAAACTACTGCTTGCTACCACACATTCACATTATCAATATACACATAAAACTACTCACTCACACAAACCCACTCACATCACCTCATCATCACATGCACATACAACCACTCACTCAAACAAACTCACTCACCTCAAATACCTTCAAACTACCTACTTAGTAATTAACCATTCTTCTTTGTCTGTATTGTTGGAAGGTTTTAGTTTTAAATTTAGTTTTATTTAATTTTATTCTGTTTTTAGTTACCTACCCGGATTGCATGCTCCTGTAGTGATAATTTTATTGCATAAGAAAAAATGTTGCTTACCACGGAAGAGGGTACTGACTTCTGTAACACAGGTACATAACCTAGCACAGGAGTCAGGGACTTCAATCAGAAATGTACCCAAAATTTTTATGCCAATAAAGATTATTATTATATTATTATTATTTTCCATAATAAAGTTACGCTGTACAGACGTAACACTCAGTATGTATTATATAAATGTGGGTATAGATAATGGAACACTAGTACCCAAGGTTTTGAGTTAGTAAATATTAGTAGTAGGTAGTAGTATTAGTAATAAGTAAATTTTCAAATTAATTTGAGTTTAAAGACACAGTCATCCTTGGAGTTTGATAAGGGGTTTATAAGGTTATTCTTCCTCGGACTAATAATTACTTCATGTAATTTATTTATTCTAAAACAACATACCATTCTCTGTATTCCCCGAAGGGTTAGGCTGTACGTACACAGTTCGCCAGTATGCTTATGTCAAATATAACAACAAAGGTACTAGGTACATATAATATTATGCTTTCAATGTATTCTTTACACTGTATGTTTTTAAACTACCTTCTATTTAGTTTAGTTCATATTTATACATTAAATACATTAACATTGTCACAAAAACAGGATATTTAGTATTTACGATAAACTCTGGTACCCAGAATAAGATCCAACTTGTGTTTAGGGTACCAGTGGTCTCGCGTACACTAAATGAACATATTACGTCAGTAGTACTCATTGGACGAACACAATATTAATTTAATTTGCTAATTAAGAAACATACTACAAAAATAATATACAAACAAAATAAAATCATTTCTGCTTTAGTCTCTTTGCGCTCGTTCGTGTGTGTTGTGCATGTGTGTGTGTGTGTAAATAATTCATTAATCAGTTCAACGTCTTAAGATCCACATCGTATCAAATCCTCAGTCTCTTTATAATCCAGTGTCAACCGCCATTTGCACAGTGATGCAATGAGCACAGTGGTTTTACAATTTTTGCGACACATGGATGCAATAGTACAGACTTTATTAATTTTATTGTCCAGAAGATTGGACAAGTAAGTATAATTACGCTGTGCGAGATTCGTTCTGCATTTTTGTTGCGCTGGACATACTTTATAGTATCTGCGTTTTTTTATAGTGTTACAGTCATGCGGTACTGTCGGATGCTTGCGAAGGATGGTACTGAGAACAAAGACCTGTCTCACCGTCAGTACTTGACACTCAGTGTAGAGAGCCGTGGTAGGGTACCTGAAAGGCTTTGAGGTCATGACTTTTAGGACAGCTCTATGTGCTCGCTCCAAAGAAAGGAGGGAAGTTTTAGGCGCACCGCCCATGCGATAATGCAGTAACTGATGATGGGTTGGCACAGCGCAAAATAAACAGTCTTAATGGTCACAGGATCCGCAAAGTACCCTAGTTTTAAAAAAATGTGTATATGCACTTACGAACCCGACTTGTGAGTTTATTGATATGGGGTTTCCAGTTTAAAGAACTATCTATATGAACGCCAAGATATTTAAAATTTTTTTTTTTTTGACGGACGTAGTTTTTAGCTCGAGGGAGCTTTAAAAACTTAACCGGACTAGGTGGCGAGGCACCGAATGCCTCCAGCCAGGGGCAACTTATAAACTAAGCAACACAGCTAAGGGTGTCCCCTGCGGGACTCGGACCTCGGCTTAGGGCGTTGCTGGGGGGGCAGCTAGGGACGGCTGGATCTGGGTTTAAATTATTTAGGGGCGAATTTAAAGCTACTGGCTCGGCACGGGCCGGCTCGAGCAAGGGACGGGGAGGATTACCGTTAAGGGGTCTTCGCGACGGGCCTCGCCGGCGAGGACGGTATATCGGGCGGCGTTTTTGTGCGTGTGTTTTGAGAGTGCTAGTCACTCTGTTTGACTCCTGCGCTAGGGTGATTTGGTCGTCAGGGTAAGTGAGTGCGTGCCTTGGGCGGCGCACTCTACTTATCTGAGAGGGTTTGTAGTCTACGCTACTGACCACAAGGGGATTAGGGTGAAGGGGGGCCAAATCGAAATAGCGCTTAGAGGCGCGTTTCATAAACTGCTTGATAGTAGGCAGTTTTAGGTCTAAGTGAAGGTCCCTATTGCGCACGTACCAAGGGGCGCCCGTGGCTTTGCGCATGAATCGGTTTTGGAGGGTCTGCATCCTATGGATAGCGGGACTTTCTATGTGAGCGAATACGACACTCGCATAGGTCATGATGGGGCGAATACACATCACGTAAATTCTCACCTTGTATTTAAGGGAGAGTTTACTGCGTGCATTGAGCATGCCATGTAGACGTCCTAGAGCAAAAGCGGCGCGCGAACGCACCGTTTTTATGTGCTCTCGGAACGTAAGTCGGTAATCTAGAACCACGCCCAGGTATTTGGCTTTCTTTTCCCAAGGGATCTGTTGGCCGAAGATATTTAACATTCTCCGACCTAGATATTTGAGGACAGTCACATTGTGAAGAGGATATATCGGGAGAACAAGTATGGGCTTTAAGTGTCACAGAATCAGCGGGATCATGATTATTGGTGCGTAACAAGAAAGGTAAATAGACCGTTTTATCAATGTTTAGGGTTAGAACATTATCTGATAGCCATTTCATCACTTGTCTGAGAGCATGCTCTGCGTGTTTAATAGTTTCAGGCCAGTTTATACCGTGAATAACCAGTGCTGTGTCATCTGCATAAGTATATATTGAGCAATAAGGAATGGACATATTGCATAGATTATTCACGTAAATTAGGAAAAGAGTTGGTCCCAGGATTGAACCTTGAGGAACGCCATAATTTAGCGTCACAGTGTCACTAATAAAATCATTAATTTTATTAGTGAATTAATTGATACCTGAGACTTCCAGCTTGAGTAAGAGTAAGAGTAATTATTATGTGACAAGTACTAACTACGCTGATCAAACGATCTGCAAGGTTAAGCTGCGCTAGGTGCGGTTAGACTGTGGATGGGTGACCATACATAACACATCGAGCCCTTCCGTCCCTTGGAGAGCACGAAAAGCCGGAAAAAGGAAAGAAGGGAAAAAGCTCGGAGCATGTATGTAAGTTCTGTATCTAAATTTGTGTAGGTACAAATCTATTTCGTACACCTTTGCCTAGCCCTTCGGGAAATACAGACGTGGTGATGGTTCTAATAGGAAAAAGTTAACGATATAGTAATGGATTAAAGTTCACAATTTAAGATATCACAAATATAAATAAAGATAAAAGCAATAAGGATAGAACCTTTACCCTTATCATTATATAGTGATGGCGTTCTAGATAAAACCCCAGAGGTGCGGAGTTGCGGAGTTTCAATGACAGTTGCGGAGTTTAAAATACTGACGTTCAGCCGCATCGGGTCAGGATGGAAGCCGATCCCAACATATTTGGGAAAAGGCTAGGAGGATGATGTTGTAGTTCACACTCCAAATAAAAGATGTCGCTGTCCGGTTCAACAACAGGTTGTAGACTTATATTTTTGTCTTAATTTACTATCAATTATTTTTATTACCTATATACATAATTATCTTTATTGCAATTGATAAACTCCTGGAATCGTCGTAACACCTCTCGCTACCAGCAGTAATCCGTAGTCGGGAGTGAGAGCCCGTGGGAAACCGCCACTGACTGAGCGAGAGAGAGAAGCTTCTGGACTCACCGGATGCCGGAGGGCTCTAAATCCCTCAAACCTCTATAAACTGTGGCGGGCAACTGACATAGAGCGTCCACTGCGGGTCCAGTTAATGACCACTCACTCTTTCTATTAGAATGTGAGGCAATGCGTCCCTGTGCTGTGAAGCTATGATAGCCTAGTGGTATGACCATTGGACTGCCAAGTCGAAGGGCTCGAGTTCGAACCCAAGACACGCACTACTGACTTTTCGAATTCATGTGCGTATTAATAATTAATTATCACTCGGAGAAGGAAAACATTATGAGGAAACTGCATACCTTAGAGATTTTTCTCGACGGTTTGTGAAGTCTGCCAACCCGCACTAGGCCAGCGTGGTGGACTATAGTATAATCCCTCTCAATATGAGAGGAGACTCGTGCCCAGCACTGGCACAGTATATGGGTTGATGATGATGATGCGTCCCTGTAATTTTTTTAAGATCGGACATAGTTCGGGGGAACTTTGGGGGCGCTCGGTGGCCTTGCGCATATAACAGTTCTGGAGGGTTTGATTCTTATGGATTGTTGGACTTTCGATGTGTGCGAACACAACGCTCGCTGTTCAGGATAGGACAGATGCACGTTACGTATTTACGGGACAATTATATATTATATTTTTTATTATATACCTATATAATATTTAAGGGACAATTGACTACGTACATTGAGCAGAAAGCGAAAGCGTCATGGAAGCGCACCGTCTTTATGTGCTCTCGGAACGTAAGGTGGTGATCGACAATCACGCCTAGGGATTAGATAGGGATAGGGATTTTTTGGCCGATTAGGGAGATGGATTGGGCTTAAGTGGAGATTCGGATTTCGAGATCGGTCAAACATTTTGTATGGAAAACGTAGATAACGCGTCTGATTCCTGAGAAACTAGGTTTTCCACACAAATTATTTGACAGATTGGAAAGCGACTATAGCTCATTAAGTTAGGTAACTGTTGATTGGGATTGAATCATATTAAAATACAGTGCTGCTTATTTGAAAAATGTTTTATTTTTCTTTATCATTTTTTTTACATATACCAGTAATCGTACACATGACAATAGTGTAGCGAATAATAACAAAATCAGTTTTGTATATATATAATACCAAAAAAATGAATTCTTATTTAACGTCACAGCAAAAAAAACTGAATAAAATAATATCAACAAAAACTTATAGTAGGTACGTCACTAGGCGCTCTTGAAGCAGTGTACCGTACACTATTCATTGAAATACAAACATCATATTATGTGCTACAGTAAATTGGCGTGTGGTAAGTCAAAATAGCAGAAATATCGTAATGTTTACATGTTCGTTTCCTACTAACGAAAAGTAGGTCGGTAGTTCTTAACAGAATAGTCATACTTACTTTTATCTTTCTTTTGATTATTTTTTATTGTTACTGTATTACATATTCTTTCATATTCTTGTTTTTACACAAATATTGTTTTATTCAATGTGTTCTACGATTACAGATCTTACTCTATTTCTGATTAATCTACTATTTTGTTCTATTTTTTTTCAAAAAAATATTTCTAGCAAATTGCCAAAAATTTTGGTAAAAAAATGTAAGAAAACATTTCAACGCGAACTTTTTAGTTTATTTTTTGTACGTAAAAAGGAATAGAGAAGTCTTACGTTTTATTTATTTGGAAGAAAGGATGTAACGTTTGTAATGTGCACGTGATACTCGTAAGTTCGAGACTAAATGGTTACCTATCCAATAGAATGCTTATGTTACGTGTGAGCAATTATACACCAGCATGCAAAAAATTATCACTCCCTAAAAGTTTTCGCTTGAAGTAGGTACTTACAAATATGTCAAAACCAATATATAAAAAAATATCATTTGAAAAGGAAAAGGATGTTTTAAAATATATTGTTTATGGTATATTTAAAAATGTATAAGTAACTTCAACAAAAAAAAACATGTGGAGTGAGCAGAATTTTTCACACGCAAATGCAGTTAACGTTACTAATTTATGCTAGTTAAATTTAATCATATTCTTATTAAATGAAGTTGTTAAGTGCAAAAGTTATTTATTGGAGGTGAAGAACATACAGTAAAAATGGAAGAAATGGGAGATAGTTATGATTTAACTTAACAGTTAGTTTAATCCTAATATTCTAAATATCTGCGTAACTAATAAAACATAAATTGTAAAGAAGGAAACAGCAAACTGATAAAATTAATATCGATATTTCTAAATAGTAGGTAATTTCTATGTAGAAACAACACTAATATTTCAATATTTTTTCATTATATTATATGAATATCAGTATTATTCATCGTAATACAATCTATTTTTTCATGATGTCAACTTTGAAACAATCGAATATTATATGAGTAGATACAGACGCCAGCAGGTCAAGCTATCCAAAACTGTCAAGTTGAAAATCAATCAAAGAAATTTGACAGATTGTGGCAGCTTGATGTGCTGGCGTCTGTACTACGAACGGATGGTGGGGTACGGTATGTCAATAATGTAAATAAAGTAAGTTACCACTGAATTCAGGTCGTTAGCCGGAGTAGGGTACTTGGAAAAAATAACCGTTTGGTTTGGGTACATAATAAAAACTTATAAATTATTCCGTCCAGAATTTATATTGAATATATTTCTTCAACAGACGTCGCCATGAGGTAGTACATTTATTTAAACCTTGAATTTAGTTCATTCGACCGAATCCCGTAGCTGATATACACGCTATTCAGGGTCACGATTTCTGATTACTTTGCACTTACGTTTCTCGGTGTAGGTAATTAGCAAGCAATAATTATCATTAATGAATATTCTGGAAACGCAAAAAGCGTTTTAGACTATTGGATTAATTTTCATTTCACAAATCTTATACATAAATAAAATTGTATTAAACATATTTAAAAAAAAGATGTCTTTTAAACTAAGGAATAAACTTCGATACAATTATAGGTATTTTATCTAACGTTCTTATTTAATAACGTTCGCGATCAGCGGTTGCCGTAGGAGACTAGTTTTGGCCTTTTTGCCTGTTTAAGATGGAGATAACAAAATATCTAGCACTCAAACTATCAGTAAGTAATTTTAATCGTAAATAAAATACTGTAAAAAGGATATTATATTGATAAAAATCTTATGTTTTACCACACAAGCAAATAATTATTATACCCTCTATCTTCGATACATTGTTACAGTTTATAACTATTGTAAATCTATTTATAAAATCCTATAATATCTAAGACACGTGCGTACATTATCTTTATTCCATTCTGTCACAACGTTCTCTTTATCTAGCGTCTCTTTAAAAAGTCTATTTTAAAGAAATTGTTGGGTAGTTATATTTATTATTCATAAGTTTAATTAATGCACTAGCGATTATTTCATGTTATAAAATGTTGCTCTATATTTTAATAATACTATTTAAATAAAAAATAAAGCAAACATTACATAAGTATTTGAGACGTTTTAAAAATAAAATTACAAAAGCAGTTTTTATTTATTTTTTGCTCTTGCAGTCCTAATGAATAAAATGGTTGCAAAGAATTTAATAATTATTTTTTTTCAAAAAACCATTACATTTTAACCACCATATTGCTCACATTCTTAAAAAAATATTTACTTAAAAAAAGTTATTACAGATGGGATAGGACGTACCAAACACTTGTTTACTTTCTAGTAGTACCCAGTAGCAAATCGATACACTTTTAAATAACTTTTTGGGACATTTTACATAGCACAAACTAAACAGAGCTTGTACTATAAGTACTATACAATGGATATAATACTATATACCTACTTTTTTTAACACAAACTTATGTTCATCACGTAAATATTTGTATCTTATGGGAATCGAAACCACGATCTCGTGATCAGCAGTCGAACCACTAGACCATAGACGTCGTCTCAGTTATTTTTATTATGTCATGAACCTTTGGCCTGAAAACAATGCATTTAGTACGTTCTCCCCTAGCTATACAAACATATAATTTATCGTGAATTCTTGGCTGTGAATGCCTTATAGTTATACCAGTAACACTATTGTGATTATTTAATTTCCTCTACTATCAAACTGTTTTCTACTACTATTTTTTAGTTCACAATATTATAAATTTATATTTTATAATTTGTGATTAACAGCTTGGTAGGCATTCTTGGTGTTTTATTATAATAATAGATTTTTGTAATATTTCAATATATTTTAAACAAAATATTTAAATACTGTTAGATTTACAGACAAAAAGACTTCACTGTTGGTAAATATGAGGTATCTCTAAAGGGTGGTCATTACAAGAAAAAGATTTTTTTTGGAAAATGAGTAACAATTAAAGCAGTTGTTTAAAAAGGTGCAGTGATTTCTTTAATATGTTAACTCTAAATATAGGTATTGAGAGGTAAGCTAATAGGTTATTTTATCTGAAAACTATACAGACTAAAATCCAAATTATGAACTGTGGTTCAGTATATAGTCTTTTCGTCTATAGTAGAAATGAGGACAAATATGAAAACGATTGATTGCTGTCATAATAATTTAAAAAAAGATACTGATATTTTGAGGAAAGTAAGATTATGAAAAACTAGTATAAATTGTTATTTGATTCTGTTTGCAAGAATTATTTTGAAGATGTGTAATGAGAACATTAGTAACAATAGGTAGGTATATGTACCCACTATTGGAAGAAGGGTGACGACAGACGGAGATTCAAACCTTGTGTATTTTTAAGTTTAATAAGTAGTAAGTAAGGTTGAGTTTTAAGTAGTTCTGAGTTTTTCTTATATTTTTTATGTATATTTCAATTCCAACATCACATATGTGATGATTTATTTAGAATATTATTATAGTCAATTTTCATCATCAGGTACTTAATTTCATAATTATTATTTTGGAGTTTGACCAATTTATACTAGTCAAATACATTATAACGACAAAAATACAAAATTCAAACCTGAGATTTATTTGTTCACTATCTTGTTTGTTATTGAGTTACTTTAGTTAAAATTTCACTAGTAAGTAAATCTATTTCTTAAGCCGTAAAGAATTTCATCCACCAATATAATTTATTTCTATTTTCCTTTGAGTAGGTATTAAGTATTTTTTATAAATAAGAACTAGTTCGATGATACAACAAAATTATAGGGTATAATAATTGTTTTAATAACCTGTCACACCACAAATGTGCCTTATTTTTGAAAGAGCATAGCTACACATACATTAGACAATATTTAAGATACATCTCTTAGACCTAATTGTCTTGAACTTAGTTACTAGTCACTAGACAAATATTTTAGAATTTCGTTTCGGAGAGACGTAGCTGATGCCGCGTCAAAAACCTACTTTCATTTTTTTTTCTACCAGCTACCTATTTCTTATTCTAGAACCTTTATTAATATTACGACAGACTTCAAAGTCATAATAGATTGCAATTAAATTAAACGGTGAATACACAGATTACACGGTGCCATAATATTTTGAGTGCTTTTCAATATACTTCAAAAGTAATACAGTATATACATTACTATCTAAAATGTACCTATATAGTACAAAATATTACGCCTAAAATAAGAATTCTACAATTTAATCTACTTTACCTACCTTAATTACTTTATCTACGACAATTTTTCTGAAATTCAATATAATTAAGCCTTGAATAGAATACATTTTGATACACTTACTTTTGTTAATATTGCATCTAATATGCCAATGGAAATGATAGATTAATTATAATTCTTATCCAAAATATATAGGTACCTAACTAAGAATAAAAAATCGTTTTGGTTGCTTACTTTTGACGTTTATTATTATGATTGATTAATTTATATCGCGTCAAATCGGGCTAGTTACTCTCTGTTCTAGTACTCTCTGTTATACTGATAGTTTCTCTTTGTTATGGCTATGGCTGTTGGAGTGCTGTGGACGCATTTGCGCAAGACTTTTAATCAAACATTAATTAATTATTACTGTTCACTTCTTTACCAACACTGTTAGGCAACATTTAATAAATTAAAATTATACATAACGCTTTACACTTATATTTCAATTATTTCTAATAATTATTTTTATTACCCTATTTGATGGCTGTTTTCACCTCTCTGTTAATTCTTTGAAATGTTGTTTATCAATCGTAGTCCAAAGGGTTTAATATCGGAGAACCCGTGATTCAATAAACATTACAAGTCGTAGCTGAAGACAGGAGCCCTGCTTGTCAGATATTTGAGGGTGGAAATATTTTACGTTGTGAACATAGGAACATTTATTCGCCACCAATCATATTTCCTATGACCAGCTTTCGAATAACATTCCCACATTAACAATGTTTTTCTAATGCTCAATTATGCTTCAACTACTGGAGCTTTGGTAGAGTACTAGCGAGCAAAGAAAGCTAATTCATCTAAATCGAACTAATTTAGGAAAGCATTGCATGGACTATACTTGTGCGACTAGTAAAGAAATAGAAAATATTCTCTTAATTAAACTATTTAATTGAGGACTAATCTATGACTTATCTAATACGTATGCTTTGCTATGAAATACAAATCAGTGTAGGTAATGATGGTTAATTGATTGTAACAGTTGGACTCCATCATATTTGTGCCGTCGTTTTTAATTTGCATAGAATGAAATTAAATTAAAGCAACTGTAAGGTTTACATTCAGGTCTTCGTCGCTTTATTCGTCCAAATTATTTGAGTAGGCATAAGGATTTTCTAGAGATTTATGGCATCAGTAATTTGACAGTTAGTCACTACTTATATTTATTGCGATGCTTTGAACACAATTCGTATCTGAACTAAGTAGTTCTGCAAACAACACTTTTGCTCGGTGAACTTTATTCGTAAAAATGTGAGTTGTTTACACTTAATTTTTGCTCTGTGGTACTTAGCTCTCAAAGTTTAGTCAGGCATCTTATTTATTTACTTTTTAAGTGACCAAAAGTAAGTCACTTTACATAGTAAATTAAGATTATTTAACGAAGACATACCGGTTAATTATTGCAACTGTGCAGTTATATTATATTATTATAAGTCAAAACAAATTGTTGCCAGTGTTAATATGATTTTAAAGCGGAAGTCATATTTAATCACATTTCTGATGTACTGATGTATCTATGTATAGATGACAGTAAATTATATTAATTAAAAATCATACACATCTCAGCAATTATACTTTTCCGAACTTCAGAGATGACAAGAATAAACAAGAAGCTTTATCTGTCAAAAATGTTGCTGCTTGAAAAAGTACAATACGATTAAAATGGGTACATACATGCTGGGTTTTGAAATTGATAACATTGGCGACTGCATGCCCTGATGGAGCAGACTTGCTCGGATATAAATGATGAAAATAAGAATAATATTATGGGTAAATGGTGAATATTTACCTGCTCCAATTTGCGTTGAAGATATGTACTAGGAATAATTGAATGATGTCGTTTTATCTTCAAAATAAATTAACTATAAATATTAGTATTATAAACATCAACAATATTTATAATCAGAACTCAACATGCATTCTTAAATTTAATGGAAAGCAAAATCAATTGCTCAAAACATTCATTAACCTACAAGTTAGAAAATAAAGCTTTAATAATATCAAATAAAACAGATTAAGATCATTCTGGTCTGCAACTACAATTAAAAATAAAATTCCTAATGATATTATCACAAAGATGTCAGCAAAGAATAAACAAATTTCTAATATAATGACAAATTTACAAAACTTTACTAAAACTAATTAAATAATTCAAGCAGATAAATTTGAGCATCAGATTTCATTACTATATATGTATATTATTTACTTATTCCACTCATTTTACCACTTAAACAATAATAATTTGAAACTGCATTAAGTAAAAGTACAGGGAAATGTACTAATTATGTATTCCGACGTTTATATTTTAGGAACTTTGATAGGTTATTCTTTTCATAGCTTCCTATCAATTAACCCAAATAAACATTAAGAAGACTAAAATAAACTCATGATTTCCAACTATAATCACTTTTTTCTTGCATCACGAGAAAAATATTTACGTATACAGAATAGGTCACTAAATGGTTTATGTAGATTACTTCACATTAAAAAAATCTTATTTTCTATAGCTGAATAGTAAAACAATCATCACGTCCTTGCGTGACACCTAAATGACGAAAAACTTCAGTCGTTTGGATTATATTTTAGCCTCCAGGAAAAGATCTAGATCTTAAGCTAAAACCTTCATAATTACTTATAGCTTTCGACTCTTTAGGTATTTACAAGTTGGTTAAGCTACATTCCTTTATATTTAATGAATATTTCTTATATTCAACTTGAAATTCAAAATATCCCCGACTATAAGAAAATCTTAAGTTACTTGCTACATTTGTAAAGGGAAGGAGAAAGAGGGAAGCACTATCTTGTTTCAAATTATTATTTAACGAGTAGTTGTGGAAAAATAAATGGATTATGTACAGCGCCCTCTATTTATCCTCTTCCAGTAGAACCAGATCATCAGCCACGACGTCGGATACGTGAAGATATATGATCCAGTACATGAGGTTAAAACAAACGAAGCACACGGGGAATACTATACGGGAGTACTTGTCGATGTCCGAAGGCGTCATGCCGAGCAATTTGCTTATGTCCTGAAAATTAAAACAATTGTTTAAGTATCTAAAAGCGACAGTTAATGGAAAACATCGCAAAAATATAATCAATAAATCGCTAGCATTTATCACACCTGTGAATATTAAAGACCAATTTTACTGTCGCGGAGCAAACTTAATCGCAAGCACACTCAGGATCGCTTAGTATTTATACTTAATATTAACATAAGTTAACACTTCGATAAAGATTGTGAGTAGTTGAAATATTCACCTTGCCGGGATGTAAAATATGTGGAGGCGGGCCAGGGTTCTCTTCTTCTGTTCCACTGCGGCCTCCGTTTATGGTATTCTCCAGGGTACCGCCTTTAGAATGTGCTTTTGGGTCGTGAACTTTGAAACGCACCTCCTGGAAATTATATTTAGTATGTTGGAAATAATATGCCAGGGTGAAAACTTCCTTTAATAATTTCTGAAAATAATTAAAAATCTAAACAACGTACCGATGGCCTTCCCGGCGGGCATCTGCTGAGTGTACCCATCTTTGATAACGTGTGTGGGTCTCCTACAGGTGGACAGTCAACGGGAATTTTCTTCTCCGATGCTATTTTCTGGATGGCCACAAATCTTTGTTTTCTCATTTGAATTCGCTTAGCCATGTAACCGACGGTAGCGTATTCTGTAAAGATAAGAGAATTGCATCCGTGACAAGTTTTAATAAAGTGTTTGCACATTTTTTTAAACTTTCGCCCCGCGGTAACATTCGCTTGGTTTAGGCTCATTAATATATTAAAATTATAAATGGTTATGTACGTCGCTTTGCAATTATTACTATATTATCAATAAAATATTACCTAGTAGACTGGCGAAGACCATAACGAAGCAGGTTCCCAGATACACATCGATAGACTTGACGTATGATATCTTGGGCAAAGCAGCGTTCGTAGACGACATAAGCGTAGTCATCGTCAAAACAGTGGTGACACCTAAAGCCACCCGGGCCGGTGTTGCATTTCGGTTCAACCAAAATGATACCCATGATATGATGACAATCAAACCAGACGGAATATAAATTTGAATGAGGTAGTATCCCATAGATCGAACGAATTGTATCTCACATGCCAATCTCGAATAGTTTCCTGTAAAAGTTTTAAATACAATGATAAAATTGAATAGGTACTTAACCGATAATAGAAAACACCATTCCTTAGTGAAGCAGTTAATATTTTTAAGATAGATATCTAAACGTTTGACACAAATTTATTAAACAATATTAATAGTCCACGAAATACTTTTAAAGCTTGTTATAACAGCAGATATAATGGAACTTTATCATAAAAATAATATTTTATCTTTAGAACACAATATACAGCACGACATAATATACAATCTATTTCACACCACTCATAGTGTATTGTGCAAGAATACAAAAGCAGGACGTGAAAGAATCGTGGCTGTTTCTGTCCAGTGTTCCACGTAGTGGTGTCTAATATCTTTCCGTTGTTCCCTACTCTTAGATTCCCCCGCGAACCCAGGTACCTGTTGTCAGAGAGATCTCCATAGCACGTTGGCGATGGCCCAGCACCTTGAACTGCGGCAGCGACACCTCGCTGGAAACACCCACAGAGTTGGGCCCCTCGTTCCATTTGTATCGGATGTCCCGCATGGTGTAGCCGACTGTGCGCAGCGGACATTATAAATGAAACAAACCCCAGGCCCATCGCAATGGGTTTTACAACACGAGTCGTCTTTCGGTTGGGGTAAGAGCGGGGGAGTCGCGAGTTCGGTTTCGCGCGTCTCGTCGTGCGATTGTCGTGTCATGTAGCGTGTGTGCTTGTGTCGCGATTTCGATCTGATCTGCACACGGGCTGAGGGAGACGGGGTCGGTGGCGGAGTAATGAGTGGATTGTGCTGGGAGAGCGGCTATTGCGATCGGTTACCTGTCGTCAGTGTAACAACAGTGGCGCGCTGCCGGTGGCCCAGCACCCGGAACTGTGGCAGCTGCACCTCGTTGCTCATACCGACGCTGGTCAGTCCATCTTTCCAATGGTATCGAATGTCTCTCATTGTGTACCCGACTCCGGAGACATGCCAAACACACAAAACGCTATCACTTACGCTGCGGAGCATCGCGTTTCCCTCACGCGGCAGCGCCTGTGTCGAGGATGGGACTCGCGGGTTCAAGTGGCGAGCAATAAGTAAGCCAAACCGAGGAATTTCCCTAATGCACTCTACAGACTCGGGTTGGCTTAATATGGATGATGAAATCATAAATCTACCTACAAGGGCGATAAGAGGCCACAAAAATGATTACTTAATCGCTACGCTATAGCTAATGATAAACCGATACGCAGTTGCTACATGTTGCTACATGTCGCAGTTCATGCGGGTGCAGTCTGTGAGTGTGCCTGTAATGAGTGCAAGCGGCGGTGGTGCGAGGGTGTGTGTGGGTGTGCGCCGAGGCGCGTGCGGTGCCTCGTCTGCGGCACTGCCCTCGGTGGTTGTGCAGACCCCGCGGGCGCCACCGTTCCCCGCCTCCATTGACCCGCTCAGCATATCGCAGCGTCGATGTCTTAGTATCAGTTCTTTCGCTAGATGCTCGTGAGAACAAAGGCTTCTATTTACGTGTCTGCCTTCTGCGGTTGCTGTATGCGAGAAGGAGACGTTCCAACATATGAAAACTCGAGGGAAATCACAGCACGTGTCGACGATTCTGTTGTACGCTTGTGCTCACAGGATACCCCTGAGTAGCTTCTGTGATACAAGAAAGTGGTCACAACACAATATCTGTAAGCCTAGTGATAGATTTGCATCGTGTTAAAGAATCAAATTAATGATTGCTTTGGTGAGCACAATACACACGTATAAGTAATATTGTTTTGGATTATTTTTCTATCATCTGCAACGACATGTGCTCGCGCTGCATTAAATCATTTAAAATATAGATACAAGTTATATAATTATAGTCCACGTCGATATTTCATGATATATAAAACCAAAATAACATTTTGTTGACACACAAAGCGTGCGGTTGTCCAGCAACACTCTCATATTAGCTAAAACATTATCAATATCGTATTATCAAAATCAGCATTTTGTGATTAATGTACAGATTTGTCAACACACATACACAAGATTAGCGTATAATTATAATTGTTTTAAATAGTTCAGATACTTACAACTTTCGATTTCTATATGGCAGAGCTGGCGATCCATTGGAAAGTATTGCAGATTCATGGGACACGAAGCTGTGATCGTCAATCTGAAATTCAGGGAAGATTTCTGAATAGTACAACTAATTATAATTAATATATTTTTTCCTTGAAATAATTTGTTAACGTATCTCCAACAGTGATAGGAAAAACGATATTATATTACCTGATGCTTCTAGTGATAGAGCCAGAATAGTGTATGCGTATAAATTCGTTACTGGTTGTTGCTATATGGAAATAGGACTGCTTTTCGTTTACAAAGAATGTATCGGGCACCCATATGTTCTTTATGAATTCAGAGCCCACTGATAAAGTCTCGACTCCTGTTCTTTTTTTGTATGCTAATCGCGGATCGGTCCAAAATTGTCTGAAGTAAAAGTCCAATGTGAAATCCTGAGAAAAAAATCAATACACATTATACACGAGCTGATAATTTTCTAAATGTCTATGTAAAATATCGGAATAGTGAAGGATAATTATTTAATTGAAATGGTGACTTGAATGTAATTTTCTTATGGGCTGTAACATCATGATAATTATACGTTCTTACTAAACACTTCATGGATACAAGGGTGTTTTAAGATTTATTTTTTTTGTCACTAGTAATCAATGTGTTTAATAGGAACGCTGTAATTTGCGGATAATTTTGTGTTCTACAATTAGTACAATATAACATAATTGGATAACTATACATTAACATCTAACATCTGCATGCGCTGTTTGAATATATTTTATCCAATACATATTTAAGTAGGTATAGATATGGTTAGATAAATATTCAGAAGAGACTAAATAAATGTAGTTTTATAGTTGAAAACAAGTCGAAGCTGGTTCTCGTGACTTCGGAGAGATATAACGTCTTGATATTATATAGACACTGCACTACACTGAATAGACAAATAGAGCGATAAGCTTAAAACAATTACGAAAAGAAATAAAATGTGCAGAGAGTTTGATTGTGACATGAAGCCTACGAAACACAGGTGAAGTCTAATAATGAATAGGATATGGGTGCTCTAAGTGATAGGAGAGGCAAGGTGAGTGGGTGGCGCAGGTAAACCCCCACGGCTCGACGGAGGTCGTCCCCTTTTGACTCAAGCTAACAAGCCGGCACGTATACAAGTTCCCACCAATAAAGTTTGGACCAGTTATATGGAACAAATTAACGTTCGTTAATGGGATCGAATCGAGAGTTTGTGAATTGTGATTTAGGCAACCTCCTCACCCTGGGCCATGGGTCACGTCTCATTGTGACCTTCCCAACCTTGATTTGGTTTCCACTGCAGGGTCCTCACCCAAACATACACATACGCCTAACAAGCTCACACAGATTGGCATATGGGAAAACCGATGTCGGCTTTGTATTCTGACCAATTAACTGCGCTAATTTTTAAGAGACATTGGTATCATAAATAGCAAACTCACGAAAGCATAATTTGAACTAAACAAGGTCAGATAGTATCGATGTTCCAAGTCACTGGAGAGAATAGAAAGTTATATTGGCAATATTTCAGTAAATACACATAATACGTACATACACAACAAACTACAAAATAAGTCACGATAAGAGATATACAGTCGTCGCAAGTCCATAGAGCCTGAACACATTTCATGTACGTTTTAATTAAATGTATTATAGGATCATGCCTTTATTTATATAGGCTACCTTTATTGCCATTTTAAAACGGAAATGTAATGCTGTTTCAAATTCTGCATTTATCGATCGCAATAACTTATGTCTTTTTCTACGTCCAACGTCGATGAAAGTGATGAAAATCTGTTGGCTGTCTCAAATTAAGATAATTCAAATTAGATTAGTTCGATTATACACTGAATGTTATTTCCATTTTAAATTTAAATAGTGCATTCTGTATTTATTATTAAGCACACAAAATAAAACATAGACATAGGTAGATACGTCATAGATTTTAATTTGTCATAGATTAGATGTTAATTTGAATATTCTGGTAATCATAATCTGGTGTAATTTTTTGTCCGAAATCAATCTTCCACATGGAAGACAGCCTACTTAGGTTAGAACTCGTATGATCACCGAGTATGAGAGTTATAAAGATCAGTTAATCTTAAACTACAGAATTTTATTTAAGGGTTCAAATATCGAAAATAAGAATGAAACGTGACTATTAAATTTACAGTATTTTAGAATAAGTACTTAGATCAACTCTAGTTAGTAAAAAAAATACAAAAATATCAGAGAACAGACTTCATCACTTGACACGGCAGCAACTTTGGAGTTACGAGTACTGCAGGACACACAAGTGGGTATTTTAAGGTTTAACGGGTTGCTGTTCTTATTATGATCTCATTATAAAATTTTGTTTTTGGAATATCAACGAATTTACCAAGAAACATAATAAGAAAGCAAGTGGGCGGACAAAGGGCGATCTGCTCCACCAAACGCGGACATGCTCGCAGCCTCGTGTCTGGGGCTGCTCGGTCGCAGCGGCGCAGAGCGGCCGGAGCGACCGAGACAAGCGTGAGCTGACAGTGGCGAGTACCATGAGCACTTCGGAGACGGAGCTGATAGAGAGCACATACATGGTGACGCCCACCTCCACTGGCGGACCTGCAATCAAGCCCAATAGTGAGTCGCGCGCGCGCCTCGCGCCGTGAAAACCAAACCAGAGGACAGTGACGTGCCCCATCGCCGGGCAAACGGAGAAGGAGGGACGCAAGAGGCGCGGGGTGCGTGCGGGTGTCGGACGGTGCATTTATTAGCACATGGTGTGCGGGTGCGCAGCCCTGTAAGTCCAGGTCCGCGGCACGCATCACGCGACGCTCGCGCGATGATATATAGCGCAAACCGACCGGCCGGCTCGTGCCTACATCGATCAAATGCAATCGAACCGTGGACACGGGTGCTACGATGAACGGTTTAATGCTGGTGATAATGCTAAGGGACAAATCTTGCTATGTAAGTATGCGCTGTGTCTTGAAAATTGCTTTGAAAATAAGATACCATTTTCACTTCAGACAGAGAGCTGATGGAGAGCACGTACATGGTAACCCCCACTTCCACGGGTGGTCCTGAAAACGACACAATACACAACACATAACAAGTGTACGTTATCCCTGGTATTAATTGTGTCCGAGTTGCTGAAATAAGCTATCCTGTATTTACCTATATTTCTTTAGCATTGTATTACCGTCACTCAATATGAGGAATGGTAAATTTAATACGAGTCGTTAGCAGGACAGTGAGGTCGATATAATGTCGATGGTGATCTAATCTTCTACTTGCAAGTACTGACTCAAAATCTTTTACTAGAAAGTATTATATAGGTATGTACGTACTTTATTAATTCTTTGAATATAATATAGATTGAAAACATACATGCAAAAGTATTCAATTGCTTTCATTTAAAAAATAAAATAAATTACTAAATGAAACAAAAACCCGGCTTGATAATTTATTTTATTACACGCTTTTTAGTTTCGAATAAATATATTTATTAGCTTTTATTTGATAACTCTAATGTTATTTATTTTTGGATTTAACGATCTGTTTTTCTTTTCACGGCCGCAATATTTAAATAATGCTCTATGTTACTCCCACCGCTGAGACAAATCTAAAGACACCTCATATGTCGAAATCCGTCAAACGTTATTGGCTGTAGAGCGTGCCAAACGATTAGACATAAATACATACATACGCTCGAAAATACCGACATCACACACGCACACATACACAACAAACCATACACACACACTCACACTCTCGTACACTTATACACACACGACATACACACCACAACATATATACACACAAACAACACACACACATGTCATATAATATCACAGACACACACACACATTTCTTTAACTAATTAATCTTTAAAAAAGCTGTTCAACTTTCTGTACCGACTAAATAATAAAATATGCTAGTATCTAACAAATCCTATAATGAGGGTACTTACATCTGAGATATAGGTATATATGTTACGGTAAGAGTGAATTATTGAAGATTATTAATAATTATCTATTATTATTAATAATTACCGAAAGTCGAGGTTAAAGTGATAAATGTACATAAGTAACGCTCAAGGACCAAAAACAGCTCACAACGCGTTGTGGTCAATTATATTAGTTGAGCTCCAATATGCAAGGAATTATAAAAACTAAATAAAATTAAAAGTCGTACTTAGGCCGGGTTAGGTTGTTAGGTTTTTTTTTTATATATTCAAAAACTAAAAGTAATAAATTTCGATCGTTTATTCACATTTACCAAAACATGTGGTTATTATTAATAATTTTGTAAAAATATGAATAATTTTCAATTAATCAGATTTACCGTAACATATACACCTAGTTCAGAAGTCCGAGTTTATATATTAAAGTACCTCCTTACATATTTTAAGGCCTAAATGTAATTATTGTGTAAACTTACGTAGTAATAAAGAGTATTATTATATGAGAATATCCTGTTATGTTTTATTATTGATTTAATACTGAAGAATCAATAAGTATGTACTTTTAGTAACTTAGTTATGTAGGTAAACAGTAATATATGAACAGTTTACTTTCCACATGAATTCAATTTTAAAATGACTTTTTTGTTAGATAATTATATTTATTAAACAGTAGAGGTTCATCAAGTTTTCTACAATTCATAATGTGCTAAGATAGATATTAAGATACATTTATTTATTCACTTACCCTTTATCAGGGTAAGTTAATAGAATAGCTTAATTCTTTTTCTAATGAAACATAACTAATAAATACTTTGAACTATTTAACTCAATACCAATATTTTCCATACATTTTCTGTTATTGCAGTGAAATCTAATAATAATAATTCAACTATCTCAAATATCAATAGATAAATATTTTCGCATCGCTGGAATGTTGGAATCGCGATCTAAGTTCTCTGATTCGGTAACATTTCAGCTTTCATCAGAAAATGTTTGCGAACCTTTAACAACAATTAACAAGAAATGCAAGACGCAGAATATTTTGATGATAATTATGAAGTTCATTAATATAGCTACTCTGGCTTCTTCAAAGGAAATATATTTTCTCGTTTATTACCACGTCTTGTGTCTAATAATGGGGTTTTAAGGTTCCTAGGTAACGGCGCGCTGATCACAGCTGCATCTAACCTAACAGTAAAGTTTCTTTTCTTTGTAGTTGTTATATAAGGAATGTTTATGATTAGTGTTAAAGTATATGGTTTGCGTGTTTATTTTATGTGAACTTTTTAAATAGTTTATTATAATAAATCTTTAACATTCAAACCATATTTATAAATTGGTCAGTAAAAAATTAAAGTAGCACTACTTTAAAGGTTGCATTAGGTCTATAAAATCAATATTTAGGATTTCAGTGGGAGAATTAATAAATTGTTATTAGTAAACACAGTTCAAAATGTCAGTGAGTTTACACAAAAGGTTATCAAGGTAAGTACAATACCTACATTAAAAATTCATATGACGCGTCTCTAATATATTCTGACCTACTATCAATAGATTAGAAGTAAAGCCATTGTTTGTTAGGAGACGGATATGGGTCTGATGGAGCTGACGATGTTTAGTTATGTTAGTCTGACGTTTAGTAACCCCTTTTTTTTTTTAACGTATGGAAATCCTCATGGACTATCCACCGTCCGGGGAAGGCGGTGGGGTGTGTCGGATTCCACGAGAGGCGGAGGGGGTGACCTACCGACTAAAACCATACGGGTGTTTCGCCTCACCACTTTTTGCTGGGGTTACGGGAGCGAGAACATTCCTCCGAGTTCAACTCGTAAAAGCAAAACTCTTAGATGCGGAACCTTTTTTTATATTAGAATAATTACTTATTTTCAATTTAATTTTAATATCATTATTAGAATGATGTTATAATCTTTAATATAAGTAATCAAATTTTGTTATTAACAAAATATCAATATTTATTTATATTTTAAAGAACAAGGTAAGAAATATTTATAAATAAAAACTTTATTTACGTATAGGATTATAAACTTAATATTCAGTTTCTGATGTGTGTTTCTTGATAATTATGGTTCATTTTTTAAATCTCTTAATCTACAATATAAAAACAAAAAAAAACATAATTAATGTTTTGTCCAAAAATACATAAGTAAAGATAATACTAACCTCCATAGTTTGGCCTTACTCTTTTGTCGTAACTTATGCTAAAGGAATCCAAAATGGCTGATATATTGACATCACCAAACATGCCTCCCCCACCGGCACCCCTGAAAAAAAAATGAAATTTAAAACAAAATTTAATTCTGTCACCATTATGAATTAGTGCGACAGAAAACGGCGAATCAGTATGTACGAGTATGAATATACGAAATGAAAAGATGGGAATTTAAATTGCCAACCCGTTCCAGAAGTTATTAGGATAACATTAATCTAGGCTTCTGATGTTCGATCTTCAACAACAATATTATATTTATCATATTCTTACTTCTACTATCGATGTCGATTTACTGAGTATGATCCTATGATCATACTCAAAATATACTATAATCACACAATACCTATGTATTGTGTGATTATAGTGTCTTTTGTAATTGGTAAAAAACAAAAGGTAAACCAAATAAAGGACTTCTTAAAATTTAAGTGAACATCTTCCTTTTCATTTTGAAGTACCTAACGGTACCAATAACGCGCTCTAAGTGTTGTTGAGTCCACTGAGTGGTACTACATTGAATGTAAAAAGGTTTGGAAACCTGTTCATCTTATTGGCATCCTTGCGGCAACAATTATGTTATTACGAGTGGTCGGTTTGCAGATCGTTTGGACAATCCCCTGTCGGAGAATGACCAGACGTCTCCTTTTTGAAACCATTTTTAACTGAACAAATCAAGGTAATCAAAACCTTTGTGAAACAATAGCTGTTAATGAAGAAAGTTCCACATTTAACAACCAGAAAACATGGTTTGATTTAACCAATTTACATAGTGAGTAATGCTTAAAGTACGCCCAACGATACTACAATATTGAAGTGAAGTGACACGACCTCGTACACGCATGAGCGGTGCGGTGCAGTCAGATACACGACAGCTGTTACCCGCACACCGCACACGTTATTTAAAACTATGTGACCTATACCAGCCAACAGTAAAGTAGGTAATCCGTATCAGTTTAATATATATCACCTGTTTTTATAATAGAAACACGTGATATACGTATATTTATAAATAATAAGGTAGATAATTAAAAATACACCATTCATTAGGTTACGTTGTATTGAACGATTCTAAAACCTAATCACAGTACAGTTTTACAAGATTCACCATTATTGCTAATCAAAAACGATGAAATTTTTGCCGACCGATTTTATCCTTACCCGTAGTTAAAGTTTTAAGCGTGGATTAGGATTTAATTAAATTTCTGTTGGGGTTTCTGAGCTTGGCTTATAATCTCACCATTTTCTCAGTATATCATTATAGGTACGATAATTCCAAAAGAAATTTCTTGCATAATATTATTTTTAATAAACAATATTATGTTAATATAATTAGTTTGACCTAGCTAGCACCATCTCCGTGTCAAGCTATTTAAATGATTACGTGCTTGCTTGTGAGCCTTGCAGGTTGGAGTCAGTTCCACAGAAAGGCTTCACCAAATTGAATAACTGTACACCGAGGCAGACGCACACAGAGTTCTGGATCTGCTGCGCATCCATTCATTGAAAAGCTCAGCTTTTCCACTACTGAGTTACCTAAGTTAGGTCAAATTCTCCGCTTCTATTGTATTCAGTACGTGTAAGTAAATCTGTTAGTGCCCATGCCATTGTACTAGATATAATTATCTTCGCAGCTTCAGTAAATGAATATTCATTATATCCAGGAACTCAAAAACAATATCCCTGTTTTTTCTGAAGGTCTAGGCAGAGGTATAGTGTTGTGAGTCCCCAAACCTGATCTAGGAATCGAACTCGTACTGCAAGCTCCAAATCCGCGACAGATGAGGCAGTCAAAGAACCCAACATTCAAAAGAAACGTGTAAAAATTAGATTCTTCCATTATAAGACCTCTGATGTCAATATAAAGTGTGATTGCGGAAGTTGCGCGAGATATCCATTTCCTAGGTTAAAACCAATTTCAATAAAAAATATACGCGGTGTGACGTGTTGATTCATTGATCTTAGTTATTTTTTAATTGAAAATTATATATTCTCAGCCAAAGCGTATATGTATTACTACTAGATTGAGTGGGTACTAAGAAAAGGTACAATTTAACTAGAAAATATGAACATAGCTAATGTACTGACTAAATACTATTCAAAATATTCATATTTTTGATGTTTGTAGGCCACCTAAAATATTAATTTGTTGAATGACCTATTTCTAAATGTCTCAGAGAAATTATAATTAAGCATTGCGCTGAATTTGTCAGAGCTTAGTTTGAAGCAGCTTCAGTTCAAAATTGATTAAGTTCTTAGCCTTCTAAGGTGCTCGCTGTAAATATAATATACAAACCAGTAGCAAGGCTGGAATGATCCGTAATCGAATCTTTGAGCTGTAGCTACAGCTTGTTTGGTTAAAATTAGTCTAACGGAAGAAAGAAAGAAAAAACATTTATTTCATACGACACGAACACACACAGAATAATAACCCAAGATCACAAATATGTCCCATATAAAATATGATTATAATTAAAGTATATATGTATAACATGTTCGTATGTGTGTTCCCCACCTTGCCTAGTAATATCCTGATGCTGATATTCTGCTGGATCTCAAGGATATACGGATATCAAGCAAACCAGAGCAATGTTAGGGAGGTGTAAATGTAGTGTTATTTACTTTTGTTTTGATACAAGTAGCTAGGTACATATAGACTAGAAAAAAAACGTCAACTACAGTCGCCAATAAGATATTGTTGAGAGCAGGCGTGTTTGTAGATATTCCATCAATATTTCGCGTTTTGGGAGAGGCTAAGGTAAGGTAAAACTTATCTAATACTTATTGCCACTAGAAAATGAGTAACTTAGATAAGGTGTACTTATTACAATTATGGTTCCGAAAAAATTAATAATAAAAGAACATTTGAAATAATTGCTGTTAATTAACAGAATTTTAACAAACGTCATTTTATTAATAATTAAAATATCGTTTACTAAAAGAGGCCTAAGTACAGCAATGGACAAATACGGGCAGATGATTTACGGAACTTTAGCTTAGATTTTATTAAAATTATATAAATTGCAGCTAGTGACTCGCTAATTCGACCTATGGCCTCACAAATGCGACAAGCCTATCACTCCAGCTTAATGATCATTTGGGTAATTTGGGGCGCACCTCGCGTCGTCTAAAACAGTCCGTTAGTATTTTTAACATGTTCTTTTGCATTTTTTCGCCATATACCAACCTATAGTTATGTAATAGCAAATTGTGTTAAAAATGTGTCTCAGTTCTCTGAATTTTTGACAGTTATCGGTTATTTAGAAAAGGAAAAATTCGACCGCGGGCAGGATTCGAACCTGCGTCTTCTGGTTAGGTACAGAAGACGCAGGTTCGAATCCTGCCCGCGGTCGAATTTTTCCTTTTCTAAATAACTTTAAAATCTTAGCATGGAAAATGCCAAAAATGTACAAAAAGATAGTTATCGGTTATTTGATAGCTTATTGGATATTTTTAACGGTGGATGAAATTTTTAGACAGTTTTTAATTCGTTTAGAAGTTAGGGAATGTTCAAGGTCTATTAAATTGTGACCAACGCGCTTAGTCACAATTTAATAGACTTTGAACTGTCAGGAAGCCTATTATAAAACGCTTTTGTTCGGATAGTATAATTATATTTTATTTAAAATCGTTGAGGCTGCATAAATGTTTAATTTTTTCCGGCACCAAATAGACAGCTTTACACTTTTCCATGTTTTTTGTAAACGAGCAGAGCCTTTCTGAATGCTGACCGATATTACCCAAACAAAAAAGCGAAATTCGAATTCTATTCATATCTCTGAAGAAACTATGTTCACGTGCTATGTAAAAAAGTTTGACGTTACAAGGAGACCGATACGTGGAGTGTACTAACCGACTTTTACTGTGTCGGCGGAAGTGCTGGCTTTTATCGCATGAAATGTTCTACAGGAATGCGGCTGTCGGAAAATACTGTGAGACCCATTTGCACGAGCGGTAATTTTATAAGCGGAGGTGTAGTTGGGGAACAATGGTTATTATTGGTAAAAGTATGTTGTTATTTTCTTTTGAGTGAACAGAAGAAAGAATACGAGTATTGCAAATCCCATCAGTGTAGCACCCTTTTGATGACTTACTTTTTTGTCCTTATTTTACAAGGAAATACTCGTAATAACACACAAACAATCATTTAATGATTAAAGAAATGAAGAATATTTTGCCGTAGGAAAATTAGAAATAAGGAAATTGTCTATTTTATGGTAACAAAGAACCTAATGTGATTTTTACTAAAGTAACTTTCTTCTTCGCATAAACCGAATCAGAACAAATAAAAAGAATATGTTGTTAATGACATTGGATAAACGTTAAAAGAAATATTAGCATTTCACAACGACGTTATTAAAAAGGCTGATGATGCTTCAGCTGTTTTCGATAAAGCTCTTGTCGAGAAGTGAGCGCCGCTGTTTTTCAATTAACTTTTGTCGCTATTTCTTTGACGCGACGTTAACAGGTTTTGGAACGAACAACCACTGCCGACAAATAACTGTAACAGATGAAGTAGGTATATTTATTGACAAAAAGAAAAGAGACAGCTGATAGAATTAAACATTATATTTATTATTATAAACATTAAACAAAGAGAAATAATGGCAATGTGGGATGATAATTTTGCAATATTGAATGGGCGTTCTAGCTCCAATCATAATACCACCCCAAAAGGACACCGATTTCCCGCATTGCTGAACTGTTCCAGTGGCAGTTCTTTGCCATTCACGGTCTCCTGGTCTTCTCCAGACACGGACACGTCGGTTATCTGGATGAGTACTGATTCGCGATTCGTCAACGAAGAGACAGTTTTGCTAAATGTTTTCTTCTTAATTTTGTCGAAGCCTAGCCCACTGCAACCTCCATCGTTGACTTTGCCGGGAATTCAGAGGAGCTCGCCAAGACCTCCGTACTCATAATCCAGCCTGGTGCAAGCAATTCTGAATGGTCTGAGTGCTAACTTCAAAACCAGAGACGGCCCGAACTTCTGCTTTTATTTTAGTGGCGTTGATTGTTGGGTCACGGGCTGCCAGCAATCTAATATAGCGCTTTTGGGCAGCTGTCAAAACAGTTGCGCGACCACTGCGGGATCGGTCAGCTAAATTACCCATCCCGTAGTAACTCTGCAACGTGGTCACGACACAGGATTGGAATATAGCAACTCTGCGTGCTATTTCTCTCATGGTGTATCCTTCTTCCTTCAAAGTTACTATTCTTGCTCGTAAAACTTCAAATAATCCTCTTGGCATTTTTCAATCACAACTTTCCGCGAAATCAATTTTAATTCCGTTAAAATTGACTAAATCAGATTTCTGAATGAGCGTAAGCTAGGACTGAAAGCCTTTTTATTTGGAAAAACAATTGAACTGTTTTATTGTTTTATATTCTAAATCTACATTTTTAAATAAATAATCTATATAAAAAGAAGAATAAATCATAATATAATCTACCGTAACAAAAAAGATTTTGAGTTTTCAGTGATCGCAATTTTGTTTTTTCACTTTTCTCTGACGTGTGACAAAATATAGTATAGTATTTACACACTAAACTACGTGTACTTGTCGTGATACATTATCAGCAGCCTATCAGTGTCATATTTTATGAAGGGCACATCGCGTAAGAATATTCTTACGCAATGGCAAGTTAACGTAAGCCTAGTGTGAATCCTTCTTTACACAGAAGGACTCTTTTTATAAATATTTCCTTTACTGTTACAACAGATGGTATAAATAAAGAACATTCACGAGTTGCCTGCATACGCATTGAACTTAAATTTTTCAGGAATTTGACGCCCTTTTCAGCTGTCTAAAAATAGACGCGGTACGTTGGTGTGAGGGTGAGACTAACCTGCCCTGCGCGGTAACCGGGCTTTGTAAACGGGACATCTTTACTCTTATATTTTCGGGAACAGGGTTTCGTTTTGTTCACCCTATTTTCGATAAGCACGCTTCTTTAAAATTCGGTACACATCGCTTCTACCTATTTGAAAGTCAATGCATATGGTATTAGATTCAAATGTCTTTTTACCGACGATATTAACACTCAATATCGAAATTGTTGTATGTTGGTTGCATTAGACAGATGTACAGTCCCATTTATAGCTATAAAATTGGATCTTCGTATTGATCGATTTTCAAGAGTCCCGAGGGAAAAATGTTGATGTAAGTGTGCGATACGTATGAAGCAATTTCGGGTTATAAAACATCGGGATAAGTAATTGATGGTGTGTGTATCACAGCTCTTTTAGGCTTTAAATTAAAAAAAATACGTTCCAATTAAAATATAGTAATTAAGAAAAGGTACGTATATCAAGCAGTTATAACAGTCAAAATCCTACGATCCATAACACTCAACCAATATTTAATAAAATTAGATTTAGTATCAATTACAAGGTACCTACCAAGATTCAATTTAAATAGTATATTGTCTTCTTTTTTTTATCTGCCTTATTTAAATAAATACATATGTATATTGAGAACTATAGCGTCCTTATTATTCCTAAGTGATTTATTTACTTATACACTAGCGATGGTGTGTAGACAAAAGGACATTTTGAATAACGTTTTCGATTATAAATTATAATGTGACTTTTATTAAATAAATTATTATTTGAATTATAATTTATAAACGAAAGCTTTATTCAGACTGTTGAATTAAATAATATTGATTTTTTTTACCATGGAATTAGCTTTTGATTTTAACACAACGCAGATAAAAATGGTGTATCTTAGGAGAAATGATAGCAACCGCAAATTGTATCTAACATAATACCTACCTTAGTATTCCACATACCTACTTCTTGCTTAGTCTTACTCAAAATTTATTGCCGCAACCTTGCTAATGACTATCTTTTCAATTCGTACATACCATTAAGTGCGTCTATCAGATTCTCTGGCTTCTCATTATAACGACTGTCATCCCATTTACTGTCCCACTGCTAGGAAAGGGTCTCCTTTCAGAATGTGGCAGAATCAGACTTAGGCAATAGCCCACCACACTAACTGCGGGTTGGCCGACTTGCTACGCCGTCGTGAAAATCTATCAGGCAAGCAGGTTTCCTCACAATGTTTTCTTTCACAGAATTAAAGTGAATGCTAATTTGTAAAAATATAGACATAATTTTGAAACAAGAGCTCGTGCTTCTGATTCTAACTCGAAAACTTTGTCTTGGCAGTTCAATGGTTATATCACTAGGCTATCACTGCTTCTTTTATATAACTCGTAACTATTCATACAGAATTAACATTCGGAGAGCATGTTGTGACATGGAGGGGGTCTCGATGTGTAAAGAATGGCCGCCCGCCCACGAACTGAGCGCACAGCTTAGATTGATCGATTCACGTGGTTTTTATTAAGCCTCAAAGACTATTCTTAATGTTTGCTATGAACGTCACGTTCCTAATACTGTATTTTATACAAAATTATGTTAGAAATAATTGTGCTTGAATAATATAAATAAATCATAATTTAAATCTTCTTAATTGATGCAATATAGCAAAATAATTGTATCTTTGTATATAAAAGTGAATCACAGTTTCCTTGGTCACACCATAACTTGAAAACGACTGTACCGATTATATTCATCTTATTTTTTAAATTTTTCTAATACTTTGTTCTTACCGAGAGAAAAATTAAGAAAATTGCGCAGGAAATTAGAAAATTTTAGAAAACTTAAAGGTAAGGTCCACTTAGACGAAGTCGCAGGCTGAAGCTAGTAAAATATAAAGCAAGATTCATAATGTCATTTCCCAGTGATAATAAAATTATACGTTACATGACTTACGTGTCTTAATAACTAGGGCTTACTCGTACTCCTCATTTCCGAATACCATTATTGTCTTTAAGTTCCATTATTTCTTAACCAGATATTTAAACACAACCATATGTAATATTGTGGTTTACTATAAACACGAGTGCCGCCCACTCAATCTATGGATTAGTGCACTATGTATGTATTGTTTGGTCTTAATACTGTTTTATTTGTTAAGCGGAAAATCGATCAAAATTACGGAATAGTGCGGTTTCTCATTCCCATAGCAATTACCATATTGGTTTTAAAAATAGTACTAGAAATGTCCATAGTAAATAGAATTGGATGGTGTATTATAATCTGTTTAGTTATTTGCCTCTTTGATATTCTCCGATATATTATAAGGGGTTTATTAATTTTAATTTCTGATACCCAAAACATTTTAGACTCTTAAAAAAGTCATGTAAATCTACTATAAAGACTTTAAACATTTTTGTGCATTATAACTTGTTGGTCTAGATACTAGTTGGTCAATTTTTTTTGAGTAGCTACCTTATACCGCTGTATCCATCGATGTATGAGTAACGTGACTGTGATCGCAATGTAGTTCTATTGTTATTATAGACAGTATTAATTATTTCTTAAGTATTAAAGCTCGGGCAAGATGTACTTACATAGTTAATAGTAACCATAGTTATTTGTGCGCAACAAATTCGTATTTAACTTAACCTGCCGCGCATTTAGCGTTATTATTATTAAGCATTTAGTTTTAATTGTTACATAGCAGTAAAGGCTATATTTAAATATGTAAGGTATTCACTTTTGTAGATAGGTACCTACAAATATCTCTTTAAAAGAAAACAATATCACTTGAAGATGCTCGGACATCATTTAAATGTTTGCTAACATCTAGAACAAACTCAATTTTTTTGTATCAATAACCCTATAAAAGATGTTTTTATATTCGACTAAACAATAGACTATATCGGTCGATCATAAATATTTCATGTGTGTTATTTTGTAGTTTTCATTTATTAACCGGTATTTGTAGCTAGCAAGAAAACTAGTTTAGAACAATAGCGGGAAGCTCTTCAAAACGTAGTCTTTGTATTCATATAAATTACGTACTAATAAATTCGATAGCTAGAATTTAAAACAACTTTAAAAGCTACTAACAAATATCACTTGATTTCGTGAGAAAGTTTCAAGATCATCATTGTTCACAAATTACGAATCGAAGAAGCTCGTGTTTCATAGGAGCTTTATTGGGAGGTACAATATATTGATACAAAATATATCATACGCAAGAAACATTTCAATACTTCTAATAACTATGACAAACTTTGCTGATTGAAGCGACTCTATGTGCTCCTAATAAAGGAAAACTACTTACCAGGTAGCGAACCAACAATAACTTTACTGTAGCAGCTGTTACAATGCAACATAATAGCGTAAAATATTCTGTTGACATTATTTTGTTGCAACAAAATAATTAATATAATATTAATACTTTAACACAAAGCTTAACTTGCGTGTTAAAATATAAATATATATTCCTAACTTCCTAAGATTAATTAATATTTATTGATCCATATGTCGTTACTTTACACTGCGATTTTTTTATAAACTGTTTCGATTTCTCATAGCGAACGTTAAATTTTACGTCCACCCATTAGGTCTAATTGCAAGGGATTAATTGGCTCGTTTTTGTCGCTCGATCAGGTGGACAGTTTCGTCCAGCTTAACGGTCGATCTCGTAAGCATGAAAGTATTTTTGTCCTATACAGGGCACCCAATCACTATATATATGAAGATATATGGAAAATATCACCCAAAAACATGAAGTTGTATCTCTGTAAAATTAATTCGCGAGCACTTCGTTGGAGATGCCTACAATAAATTATTATGTGCCGGTGCGGGTTTGCTTCAATTAGATACTTAGGCTATTCTTACAATTCCCTTGTAAGGCAAAACAGTGAATGCAGCAATTTATTGTCATCGACACGTTACATGCGCTTTTTTAGAAAGAACTTAGAAGCAAAACGGTAGAATCCATTTTAACCCATAGACGTCGAAGTGTAGGACTGTCCTAATGCTTGGACTTTATGGTGATTCTAATCAAAAATATATTCAGCTTGTTACCTACAGTAAGAAACATATAACACAATCACAACATAACAAGCAATTATTTTTGATTAGAAGATTTTTGTTTCTCTTGACTTTATGTTGATGCCATAAATCTATTTTATAATTGAATTGTGGATTACGATATAACTTTTCAGTATCTAAACTGTGTATTGTTTTTAGATTTTATTATTCAGTTGTTGCCACACATTTGTCTCATTTAATTTCCAAATAAAGAGTTTAAATAATTATTTTCTGTGAGTGAGTAAAGAGCAAGATGGAAACAAAACTATAAGTTGAAAATTTTACATGAAACGCGTTGTGAACAAAATAATCTTTGGAAAATGGAAGTCACAATTTCGACAAGATAAGTTTGATGGCGAAAATGTCAAACAATGAGTTTCAAAGTGAGTAAGTGTGCTCAGAGAGTTAGAGGTTTTTAATGTACACAGTATACTCCAAAACGTAAAGAAACTGCAGCGCAAGTGCAATGGAACAAAGGTGTATAATAATACAATAGTCGAGCATGTTTGGAAAGTAGAAAGTTTAGCCAAGCAGCTTAGAACTCTTCCTCGTATATATACATCATCCTCCGAAACTTATACCAACTATGTTAAGGTCGGCTTCCAGTCTTACCAGATGCCACTGAATATCAGTATTCCTCGTATTTATACATGGCAGGTATAGATTTTAAGAATAACATATTTTTATAAACTAATTTAGTAATATCTGTCCATAATGATAAACAGTTGAAGCAAAATGAAGCTGAGACTACCTACGCTATTGGATGCAAAGTATAAAAGTTTTTTTTTTTTGTATTTGGCCTGTGTTGTCCCAATGTTGTTGATGAAGTGCCATTTATTTTCAATTTTGAAGGAATGAAGGTGTTTCAAAGTCTTCTCTGTGATTCAGCCTGTATCCTATTTACTCAAGACTCCAACTTTGTACAATAAGAGCGCCCAAAAATGGGTAAGACATGAGATAATACCAAGTATACCTACTGCGTCACAGCCTATTGGTAAACCTTAACCTTGAACTGCTAAATTTGAATATAATGTTTATTCTTTGCACTATTGTAAAACGGCGAGAATCTTTTCAACTTTCTTTTCTTATTTAAGACGTTGGGCTCAGCTCTTTCATGGCCTAGTAGCTGCTCCTCCAGGCATTTTTGTAAATTTTGCAATTGATTTAAAGATATAATAATTATTAGAACAATAAACATTCGGTCACTCAAATGATTAAGTTGTTGTCACACGTTCAGTTGTGTTATTCAAAAATGGGTGGAGTAAGCTGTAACGAGTGTCGGCTACCCGCCGGTCTCGAATTTCCTGCTTTCCGTAAAGTTATTAACGGAATACAAGTCAGTTATGAGCGTAACGTTTCTAACCAAAACGATTCCTTGATGGGTCAAGGACCCGAAATGTCATTTTATTCCTTAAGCGCCGTTGTTACTCGTAACCACTTTCGATTCGTCACGAAGGCGCGTGATAAAGCATAGCTTGATTGTAATACACCGTATCATGTGTTACTTGAAAAATTGGTTTAATACCTAAGGCTGACAGTTAAATACAGGTTCGCGTGTAAACCGTCGCGTGAGTGCTCGATCGTGTATGCAAATACAAGTCCTGCGCGTTAAAGCAACTCGTGGAAGCTAAAAAATCGGATTTAAATACTTTTTTAGTATAAAATTTAAATTAGTTACGTAAACAATGGACGTTACATTTTCCGTTTCGTTTTTTCAATCAAATGCAGCATGTTAACCTACTTCACGCACAAATGAATAACATAACTTTAAATGTTATAAGTATTAATAGTTTATAATTACTTAGAACATTTGTATTATAACTTAGCATTAAATATAATTCAAAGTGAATATTTTAAATGATTTCGCGGGAACAACAAGTCAAAAATATGCTAGGTAGCTTGTAAATTGTACTACGTAGAAAACCGAAGTTATGTCGTCCTTTTAGGCTAAAGCGTGTCACCACTAACGGAAATTTAAAAGTGTGAGGGTATAATATCGTTTTGTCTCGTGCATTTACATCGAAATTGTTTTTTTTATGTCATTCAAAAAGCTGAAACGAATGTTTGAGCGAGAGATGAAAAATATAATTTTATTTGATTTTAAAATTAGCTTTTGTTCGCAAATACAAAATGTTTCACTTTTAAAGTTTGATTTCTGCTGTGTAAAACTACATAATTTATGATTATGTTTACACTTGCAAAATATGTACAGAATAATTAACTTAGATTTCACACTTTTCTATAAGTTAGTTTTTAGGAGACTGATATATAACCAACTCTTTTATGGAAGTAAACAGAATTTAAGAGATAATTTAAGTTATACCTACTATTAATTTAGATTACTTATGTACTTTTTAGATCCGATACTTCAGTTTGTAAAAGTAATTTATGTACTGTATGTATTTCATGTTACATTTATTTTTAAACAAAATATAATAAATTCTTATCTCTAATTTACATACTTAATTGTTATTGTAAAAACAGGAAAAGAGACGAAAGATCTCTAATTTCACCATCAAATTTTTTTGTGTTTGTCATCACCCTCCAAGGTTTAAAGAATTGTATAAAATTTTATTTATTCATTTCTTTGGATCTCTAGTAAGAAATACATTACTCAAGTTGGATCAACAAAAAACAGAAAAGGTTGTAGGTCATATGCTTTCTCACTTAAAAGAGACCACGACATGCAAATTTATGTTTACACGTAGAGAAAAAAAAAACTAAATTAATCACAAGTAGGAAACAAAAAAAATATTTAAAATTAGCAAATACATAATACAATACAAACAATACAATAAGAAAGGATAAAAAAGTGAAAATAAAGTTTATGTTATGTAATATTATAATAAATTGTAATTTTATGCTTCCAATAAATAATGCTTAAAGTAAAGGAATGATTAAACAAAAAAACTTCTATTTATATTTTTTTCTATATGGGTTTACCAACAAACCCAAGGGTCTGGGCTCTGTCGTTGCGGCTGCGTAAACCCTCAAACAAAGTGTTTTAATAGTTCTAATTATATATTATTTTAACGTTGAAGAACCCTTTCGCGATAATATATACCTATAGCTATATATATAGTATATACCTTCCCTATCACAATTTAAATTTTACCTTAGGACCATTGAGTCACTGAGTCACTGAGGATCCGGAAGGTTCATTTACAGAACACTTAGAGTTGCATTAAAACCACTGTCGAAAATATTACAAAGTGTATTATTACTAGTTCATAAATTCCCACAAAAATAATTGAAAGAGTACACGGCAAATTGATTTTGTGCTTTCCATACTAATCTATATTTAGTATTCATTACAATAAGAGTCCATAGATTTTTAATTATTTCGGTAAATTGCGCTACCTATACATTTCTTAATATGATTATAATTCAGTATTTAATGCTCTAAAGTTTGAGCAAAATACCCAACCATAAAATACATAAAAGTTAGAATTAATCAATTCAATATACACTAATTCTGAAACATTTACTTAAACTATAGCCACTAGACATCTAAAACTTATATCTGTCTTTGTCGTTATGATATCAATAAAGTGAGATAGCACTAGACTTTAGGAGATCAATGAACATTTTGGAATAATGGATATTTATTAGATTTGGAGGAATAACAATAATGTTTGCATGTGAAGCCGAATAATGAATATCAAATTTACGAAAGCTTCTTCAATTAAATCATGATTTAAGTACCGATGTATAAAGAGTTTTAAAAAATACACAATTTTTAATAATATTTTTTTTAAATGCAGTTTCAGTTTTGACCACAACAGTGATTGTTGACAGTTGAAACTAGCTAGGGCTGGCCATGAATATTGTTCGCAAGCATAAAGGCAAATTTACAAAGAGCGCGAGGCCTATGACGTCATCTGGTCCTAACATACTGTTATGGCTCTAATTACTATAATAGCAAGACCTCGAATTGCCTCGAATAGTTGCGTTTCATGTGAATACGTCCTATGAAGGCTTGGCGCATAATGTGCGGACGTTCTCGCCAGATTTACATATGCTACCGACGACGCAGTGAAGAATAATAGTATTAGTAGATACCCCACACGTACACAATGATATTGTTTCTGAATAACTTCAGCAAAATCTCGTTTAGTGATGTGTTGAAATTCAAAAAAGAATTCTTAATAAATATATTGGAATGTTTATAGAAAACAAGAGCCATTATATAAAACAGTAACTACCTACTATAATTTCATCTTTTGAATATTATTTGTTAATCAAACATGGAACATCAACAAAATCATTAATTTTAATAATTGACTATCATCATTGTTTTCATTCAAGTCATTTCAACAGCGAGCATAAATTAAATACAAAGGCATCCATTTTAATGATACACCGATGCCAATTTAGAAATTAGTTTATTGAACATGAAATAAATCGTCACCGTTTCAAGCAAGAGAAACTACTTATAACGTTTTCGGTAGAATCTAAAATTGACAGATATTTTTTTTAAATTGTTTATAAATTACTAAAATTTTAGTAAATAGCTTCATTGATCAAATAAATAAAATTATGTTTTATAAAAGGAGCCAACTTGAATCGGTAAACTGCATATTTTTTTCATTTATTAATGTATTCAATAATTTAAATATTTCATAGTCGTTGAATAATATTGTCATACGTCGTAAATCTAATGCATTCCATTTTACTGCCCCGCCAAGATTTACGATCGTCTCAGCTTATCGGGGAACTGTAGTAAACTTTTACGTCAACGGGCAGAATCAGTTAGAATAAGTTAGTAAATAATGTCGATGGATGTTGCAGATGCTGGTGGTACTCACGCGACATGGTTGGCTTGCGGTAGGAAAGCTGCCGCGAGCGCCAGCAAAAGCGGCGCAGAGCGGGGGCGGGCGCCGCTCATGACGCGTGCGGGAGTCGCATGGGAGCTGGCGCGTGTATATGCGGCCGCGCTCGCTCGCTTGACGCTCGTCGCCGGTATCGCGAGGCGGACTGGCTGCTCTCGTGTCCGGTAGCGGCGTGGTGCTCGAATGCTCCCGCCGCCGTCGCCGCGTCGCTATCGATCGCAGCAGGCGTGACCCGGGCCGGCACCGCCTGTCGCTCCAGCTATCGACCGTCGCGCCGCCGCAGCCGATGCGACGCGTACTCACCTCCTAATTACTACACAACCGGACTCCTTCGCATTAAAACTTCAAACCTGCGCGCGACACCACGGAAAATAAATCTCACTTGATTTTACAGACTTATAAATTGTCGAACTTTAATTTTGGAAGCGTTCGCGAAATCGTGATAGTTCAAATCATCTTGATACTAGATACTCGCGTGGTACATGTTACAATAAAATTAAGTTATGCTTCCATTCAAATTCAAGAAATAAAGTTTTTTAAATACATTATATTCATATAAAAAACGAATTTTCCAATTAATTTCAATACGCAAAAAATATTTACTAATTATAGATTAACCTTGTATAAATGTTCATTATGAAATATTTCTTTAAAGCAGGCAATCGGGTCTAACTCGAACAATGTAAATTAGCCTGGAAACTCAACTCTCTTTATAGCCACGATGGTGTAGCTGCATAATAATAATTTGAGTACATTGCGTCGTCAGTTAGTTTATATGTTTGTGCGGTCTCTTCAATATTCTATGGCCATTTTGGCGCACACCGTCACCGATTTTCTTTCGCTGTGACGTCAAAAAAATCTCATGCCACCGTTGGTCAATTGCTTTTTGCTGCATATGTATTACATTTTTTTGACACAACCCAAACCAAATACGAACATGTTTTTAAACTATAATTAACCAAACTACACTCGTGTTGGTTTAATATATATGTATTGACACATCTCAAAACAAGGTAGGTATGCAATGATTTATTGCTTCTACAGACAGCACGGCACTGATAGACTGTAAGCAATCTTTCACTCTATCAAATAGTAGGTAAACAAGGCACAGATACCGGCTACGTTTTCAAGGGATATAAAGTCAAACAAATTTACGTATGAACGTGCTTGTGTTGTATCTCAGCGCAACCAGTATGATGTACCCCGGAGGTGCCTGCCCTACATTTTATACTACCCATATCTCAGCGACACAATATCAGCTTATTTGTGTAGGATGTCAAAAGCTCGTGGAAGCACTTCCTTTCATCTGTACTTCTTATTTTATAACATGTACTTATATTTGAACCCCCTCTAAGAATCGAATCGAAAAGAAGTGTTTACGAACAAAAATTTGCTATGAATTTCTGATGATATTAGAGTAACTAAAAAAAAGTTACCGGATATAATATATCAAACATAAAGATATTTAAAAAGATATCGGATAACTTTATTTAAAATTTTTATTTTTAAACATTTTACTTTAACCATAATAAATATAACTTCGCACCCCGTACTGTGAAAACACATTTTGTGTCCAGTATGTGTATACAAACACACATTAGGTAATGCAGTTATCATGGTATGAACAACCCAACTGTAAATAAATAAATACTGCATAAAATTATATTTTATGCTTAATACTCGTCGAAACTCAAATTCATAACCCATTCAGTAGCTTGGTTAAAAGTAAAGCTGTTGTTGTTGTTCAATTGTTCGCAGATAGGGCAGGGTCAACCTAGTATCTATGAAGATGTCAACACTTCCTGCCGTCGAGAGGCAATCTACTGCCTCTTGCCGCCTACACTTCCCTAGCCACGCCAACCGACTACCATCTCCAATTTTTAACTATTAATAACTGGTTAGCATTCACGAACAATGCTCTTTACTTTTTCATGCATGTATGAGTTATTTCAGGGTTTTTGTCTGCTAAAATTAGCACATTATAAGCAGTAAATTTAAAACTATAATTTGTTATTTTTTTTAATTTGGTTAGGTTGGTAATATTGCAAGTTAAAATCATTGGTGTTAAGTCCACAGAATAGCGCATGCAAATTGAACAGAAATTAAATAAATAGAACTTTCTGTGTATTAACTATTCAAAATTGCATTTTAATTGTTCATAATAACCAGGCAGATAATTAGCTATAAATAGATACTTTATTAATATATCGGCGCCATCTAGTATTTATTGATTGAATATTGACTTGTAAAAGTATCTATATAATATCAATTTACAAAATAAATATAATGTATCATTTATTTCATTTATTTATCAATTTTATAATTCCAGATTAATTTATGTCCATGGGTACATTTTAAGTGCATAATATAGCAGAAAATAATGTTTGGTGTTATTAATTATATTTAAGAGGCCCATTAATGAAGAGATAAAAAAATCTGAACCGCAAAGTAGCTAAGAAAATCTAGCATGTGGGGTTCGTTAAGTCCAGAAGCAGTTTAATTTCCATTTATCCAAGTAACGGAAATAAATACCCAGTTAATTGTTTCGTACTTTATTGTAGGTTAAATAACAGTGGAGCTATATTGACGCAATTGCAATGCTTTAGCTAAGGAAACAATATTTCTGTTGTCGTGGCGTCGTGACACTTTTATGATATGTATAATAGTTATTTTAGTCGTAGTATTGTCAACCGCTGAGCCTTTCCTGTAGCTTCGACATTCATTAAGAAACACTGTTAAACATTTAACTAAAATAGAGGGTAAGTGACCGACATGAATCTTCCTCGAAAGTTTACAGGAAGAAAAAAGGAACCTAATTTTGAACTGAATACCGACATTACATTATATTATACTAGTTTTCCGCCCGCGGCTTCGCCCGCGTCGAGTTCGGTTATATCGCGTTTCCAAGAGAATTCTTCAAAAGTCCGAGATAAAAACTATCCTATGTTCTTTCTCAAGGTCAACTCTATCTCTGTACCAAATTTCATTAAAATCAGTTCAGTGATTTAGACGTGAAAGCGTAACAGACAGACAGAGTTACTTTCGCATTTATAATATTATAGTAGGGATGTATATGTATTATATGGTATGACTATTGGACTGCTAAGTCGAAGGTCTCGTGTTCGAACCCAAGGCACGCACCTCTGGATTTTCGAATTCATGTGCGTATTAATAATTAGGTAATTATCACTCGCTTAAACGGTGAAGGAAAACACCGTGAGGAAACCTGCATACCTGAGAGATCTTCTCGACGGTTTGTGAAGTCTGTCAACCCGCATTAGGCTAGCGTGGTGGACTAAAGCCTAATCCCTCTCATCCTGAGAGGAGTCCCGTCCCCAGCAGTGGGACAGTATATGGGTTGATGATGATAATAATGTAAAATTGTGAAGCTAAGATTGTCATTTTTAACTATGTGTCTAGTATCTGTTATTTAAAATACCATAACCACAGTTAACAACCACAATAAGTTGATATTTTCAATCGTTGAACCAAACATTGCCCAATTGTTGGAATTGTATTTCTTAAGTTACTACTTTGAACACTTTTTTGTTTGACTGTACTGTTTATGACTTTTGAACAATAGATTTTAGTATTGCTTTAGTGGTGGTCCCAGTCGCCGGAAGAAAAATATTAAAATAAATCAATCCAGTGACTGTGACCGCGGTTCGAGTTATTAGTGGTCCCGGTCGCCGGAATCCTCTTATATCCATTAACTAGTACCCATAGTACAAGCTCTGCTTAGTTTGGGACTAGATGGTGCTGTGTGTAATTGTCTAAGAATATTTATTTATTACATAATTTTAATTAAATCTACTGAAATCATAACCCAGCCGCTAAAATGTATGTTGGTTGCCATGTCTCAAAATTATCTACGTCACTATTTCAAATGTTTTTTTAAATTGTAAGTTAATTAAAAGTTACGTATAAATAAATGTTGCTAAGTATGACGTACTTCCAGGGCAAGCACGTCACGTCACGTCGTGGCATGTCACGAGAAGTGAACTGGTTACGATGATATATAGAAATAGACTGGCACAGTGTATATGCGTCACTCTTTATTAATTTAGTTCATAATGGAGACAAAATAAACGCATCTAATTGATTACATATTGGTGATCAGTTACAATAATTAACCAGCGACTGGAAATTGAACAGATGTTCAATATTTAGTTATAAATTAGATTCAAGTATCTTATGCATGTATAAATAAAATTATATTAATGTTATTAGCACTCTCCAATATTCATTAAACAACTGTTTTTAACTACGACAGCTGCAGCAGAGGTATATCTTTATCTTCAGTCAGTCGATCATGTTGACACCTGAACCTGTCAACTGACTCAAGGCCAAAAACCAGTATAAATTGATGGATTCTTTGAACATTTTAAATAATTCTTTAGGTATTATTACTATTAAAAGTCATCGTGTAGTCGCCTGTAGTTATTAACTCAACGTTTTGATTAGTTTCTTAGAGTTTGTAAAAGAATAATTCCACAAAATGCTAACACAATAATGTATAAAAAGGAATCCAGCGCACTCTATTGTAGGCAAAAGCCACCGCGTTTTACTTTGTGGAATGGGTATTTAATTTAGGTGCTTCAGTGGAAAATTGCAGGCCGTAAGTTCTTGAGTGGTTACGGTCTACGTTTATTTACAGCGATGTGCTTTTTCTATGTAAAATAAAGTTAGTTCGGAAGTTTCGGAGTATATTTTGGATTTCGGTAGGCTTTTGACTTTGTGTATGATGTTAATGAGAAGGTTATTTAAAGTGATAATTTTAAATACAATTACTGCATAGGTATGTACTATTGTTTTTGTAAAATGCATGGCTTCAGGGTCTATCTTGTATCCAAGATCCCAGATTACCTACTAAGCATTACGCTTTAACGAAGTATTTATGATGATTGCCACAGTGCTATGTGCGATGAGATGGAAAAATTAAACAGTACTGCTCCGACACAGCTTTGTTTTTACTATATACGTAGGCATATCATAACATAACTGCATCCATATTCCGAGAGCGAAATGAATAATACAAGACAGCTACTTCCGTCGCACTACATCCAGGGTATGGATATTTACTTCGAATATCTATCATAATTACACATTATCTATGGGCGATCATAATTATATAATATTTACTGTCCCTACAAACAAGTATTTATATACTCTACCTACTTAAAGGAAAGGCAAAGGTAATCCTTTACCTTTCCTTTTCGGGTAACAATAAGCCGTGATTATATTATGCTTTTAATAAGACCTTCTACTATTACTATTTTTTTTTTCTAGGATCTTTACACAGTGGGATTCCAGCCTATTTTGGTCAATACCGTCCACAAACTGGACCAAACTAATAATAATAATAAACACGTTGGACGTCAACAGTGACAAAAAATCCTCCACACCATATTTAAATTTTCTAAGCGTTTTTAACTTATTGTTAATAGTTCCATTACAAACCCATGTTACATAATAATAAACAGAATAACCATGAAGAATAAAATCAATAGAACTACAGCTATTTTATAACAAATATATGACAAATGACATCTGTCATAATAATAATCATATGGATGATAAATATTTTAAATGTTGACAAGATCTAAAGCAAAGAGCCTAGCACGCCCACCACCCTCAGACGCTTCGCTCAGCTCCACGCCACTACCCCAAAAACCCGGACCAGCTGGGACACCAAATGTCACAGACGTGTCGAGCTCGAGCGACGAGCACTTCTCTCCACCGACGTCGCCAGGACCTGTTCGTCGGCAGGGTAGATGCCGGCCACCGATCGGCTTGGAACCCAGGGATCAACCGGTCCCAGAACGGGTCCCCGCTACCGGTGGTTATGTGCAGCGCATGAAATGGACTCAATGCATTATGCGCGCATATTACGAGGCTACAGAGGGGAGAACGAACATCACGGCGTACCGAAGTCGTATGCTTATACTGTTTCAGGAACTTGAACCAGCCGTCAACGTCTCAGCACAGCGACTGTCGGATGAGGTGCGGGTTATACAACGTAGTCGTAGGTTGGACGATACCGTGCTTGATCGGCTACGCTCTGAAGTGCTTACCAATCATGTCGTTTCGCTTCCACAACAATGCACGGTAAACACACAACAAACTACTGATACCGCCACAGATCGACTTTGGCAATGTGGAGGAGGACGATAGGGTTGTCATAAGTAGCCAGTACAATGACAAATAAATTGAGGAGTGCACTGGAAGATGCGATTCGGGAGTATAAAACAACACCTACCGAACTTAGACCACGATTACCACGCTTGCCTATGCAAATTAAAAATTTGGCGATTGTTGTGTGCCCTGGACTCGCTGATTACCAACTATATCATTGACAGCAAAGATCTTGCCGACACGCACTCAATACTCTATTGCGCGGCTGTTGCGGCATGTCGTGTAGCAAATGTGAAATTTCCTAATAGTGAAAAAAATGCACAACCAAAACCAGCCGTACCGACCTGGCAGTGCAGGATTGAGAGGCGTATCGAAACGGCCAGGGTCCTCATCGGTAAACTAATATGTTTCAGGGAGAGCAATACTCGCCCACGAGTTATGCGCTTTGTGAGACGGGCATTCTTAGGAACTGGAATCAGACCTCATGAATACATGTCCAGAATCACGGAGCGTATAGACTTCCTGAAACAGAAAGTTTATGCATAGGCGAGCCGTATTCGGAGGTATAAGCGACGGGTGGATCGATATACCCAGAACCGCATGTTTCAGCGCGACCAAAGGTGGGTCTGTAGATCTTGAGAACGACCTGATTAAAGTGTGACCGATGGGCACCTTCCGGATGAAGACGCTATGAACTCATTCTGGGGTAGCATTTAGTCCGTGCCCGGACACGAGATGTCGAGCGAGCGTGTGAGCAAATACCTGAAATGGAGGCTATTGTAATCAGCCTCCAAGATGTAGCTAATGCAGCCCATTCCTTACCTAATTGGAAATCTGCTGGGCCGGATGGGCTGTATAACTTCTGGATTAAATGGCTACAAAGCTCGCACGCTTGCTTAGCATCTCAGTTCCAGATGTCTTTGGAGACTGGGTCACTACCCAATTTTCTTACGACAGGAGTTACCCATCTGCTTCATAAGTTAGGTAGTACTACGAAACCTAAAAATTATAGACCGATCACCTGTTTACCAACGGTCTATAAACTTTTTACATCCATTTTGAGAACTAAAATTTACCATCATGTTGAAAGTAATTTGATCATGAATGGTTCTCAGAATGGATGTAGAAATGGGTCCCGTGGTACTAAGGAGCTACTTCTCATTGATATGGCCATAAGCCAGCAGGTCCATCGTAATCACAAGGACCTGTCAACATGCTGGATAGACTATAAAAAGGCTTATGACTCTGTGCCCCATACATGGCTCTAGGGTGTTGGAGTTGTACAAAATTGATGTAACTCTACGCACCTTTTTGAAGACATGTATGGGAAAATGGAAGACGGTCTTACGCTATCCTGCATCTGGACGGAATTGTGGTAACGGTGAACCTGTAAAAATCAGACGAGGTATATTCCAGGGTGGTAAGAGTCCATTATGGTTTTGTTTAGTTTAGCACTCTGCTGGAGGATTCAGGGTTAGGCTATTGGTTGCGAAGAGGTGGTCAGGTTATATCCCACCTACTTTACATGGAGGATTTAAAATTATTTGCCCCTACGAATTTTCAACTAATGAGGTTACTAAAGGTTACTGAAGCCTTTAGTAACTCCATTAGGGTGGAATTTGGTATCGATAAATGTGCAGTTATACATGTAAAGCGAAGAAAGATTCTTGGATATGTCGGAGGCATTAGGCATCATTGTGACTGACATGAAGGAATCGCTGCGGGAGCGCTTCTTTGGCCGCTTGAAAAAAGTACTTAAAAGTCTTCTATCGGACGGCAACAAGGTGCGAGCCTTCAACGGTTGGGTCATATCAGTCCTGATGTACTCCTTCGGCATACTTAAGTGGACTTAAACGGAACTCGACACTCTGGATAGAAGAGTACATTATTGACTGTTTATCGGATGCATCACCTACGTTCGTCTGTGATGAGACTGTACATCCCGCGGAAATGTGGAGGCCGTGGCTTTTTAAATGCTAAAACCCTTCCCAACCGCGAGGTGAGCAGTCTCAGAGAATATTTTCGCCATGCAGACGTGGGTATGCACCGAGAAGTAGTTGTAGTGGACAATGGGCTCACTCCGCTTGGTTTGGCTAAAGAGGACTGGCGCAAACCTACTGTACTCAGTACTAACGACCGCAAGATGGTATGGCAAAGCAAGAAGCTACACGGACGCTTTTATCGGGCGCTGCATGGTCCCCATGTAGACTTTCTGGCGTCCGTATCCTGGTTACGCTTCGGTGATCTATTTGCAGAAACCGAAGGTTTTGTCTGTGCAATTATGGACGAAGTTATTATGACAAACAACTACCGGAAGTACATTGTAAAGGATGGTACGGTGGACATATGTCGGGCATGCGATTGTCCCGGTGAATCTCTTAGACACATTACTTCAGGTTGTTCTCGTCTTGCTAACAGCGAGTACTTGCACGGGCACAACTTAGTGGCCAGGATTATTCATCAGCAACTCGCTCTGAAATACAATCTTGCAGATGCGGAGGTACCGTACTATAGGTATGTGCCCGACCCAGTTCTTGAGAGTGGCCATATCACATTGTACTGGGATTGATCTATCATCATTGACAGGACTGTTGGTGCCAACAAACCTGATATAGTGTTGATAGATCGATTAGAGCGCCGCACAACGATAGTCGATATCACTGTCCCGCATGATGAGAACCTCACCAAGGCTGAAAAAGATAAAGAAATAAAATATCTTGATCTAGCCCGTAAGATTGTCGACATGTGGGATGTGGATTCGGCAATTATTGTGCCGATAGTTGTTAGAGCCAATGGTTTAATAGCCAAGAACCTCGATGGACATCTAAGGAGGCTCTCGTTAGACGGCTGGATCAAGGGCTTGATACAGAAAGCGGTACTACTCGACACGGCACGCATTGTTAGGAGGTTCCTCTCTCTGGAGCCCTGACCGCCGGTAGCTTGGACCCTGTTCCCGATACCGGTGGGCCTCTATTTTTATATTTTTAAATGTTTTTATTTTTTAATTTATTTTATAAAAATATTTAAAAATGAAAAATATAAGAAAATATAATAATAAAGGACATAATAATATTTATTCATAATTACAAAGGTAAAATATAATACAGAGATAACTTATAAAATAATTAGGAGGTATTACAGTGTTAGGTGCCTGTACTAGGTAAACCTGTGTCACAGGCGGCAAGTGCTGATCAGATAACTTAGTAAAATATTACAATTTGTAATAAATAATAAAACCAAAGAGTAAGTAACATAAATTAGAAAATAAATAATAATGATAAAATTTAGTATAAAGACACTTAATTACCGAAGTAGTAAGTATTAAGATACTTAATTACATTGTTTTTTTTTTGGTACTGAGGGTGAATGCGCAAGATTTTATTATTGATTTCATTTAGTTACCTAAGCTGTTGCCTTACACAAGAAAACTATTGCTGCCTGTATTTATAACGTAAAATGGGATACAACACGTTATTAACTTTCGCTTACAGGAGCTAAAAAATAATAAATATTATACAAAAATATTTAGGGACGTAACGTTTTGTAAAGCAAAATTTACTGCCGGGAGGGGCTTTGGCCCTGCTACGGTACCGACAATAATATGCACCGCATTGCGACTTTTATACGACACGAGGTATCATCTTTTATTTATCAGGCCAGTGAATCCTTGAATGTCTATTATCAATAAAGAACTTTATCTATGATTATACTAACATCTGAATATGCAAAATAGTCTTAAACCTAATTTAAATAATTTATTGCTGCAAGGTTTTACATGACATATAAAGCTCTAAGGTTAGTTTTGAATCGGTCAATAATCAAACTGAAAGCATGCTCGATCAATGAGTTGGCGTGTGCAGTATCTATATATAAAGCCATGTTTGCGGTAGGCTAATAAATAGATATACTACAGCAAAATTGTGTTCTAATGTGCAACAATATCGTATTACATAACAAATACAATATTTGTTAATTATAAATCTGAAAATCTGTAAAATTGTTTGCGACGAAAAACTAATTATAAAACGCAAAACGCAGGTATTGCGTAGCGATATGCTAATCAGAATCATGCCAAATTTGTATTGGATACGTTTTGCAAGACAAACAGTTGAACAATACCTATTTTATTTCAATAGACACCGAAATTGGTAATTCATAAACACGTAATATCGCGTTTTAGTCATATTCCTATTGAATGAACTAATATATAAATATAATTAATTATAATATATTTTTAAATCACCCAACTGTCACCTTAATTACTTCTGGACATCACGTGACAAGCGTGCGTTAACTCTTGGACAATAATAGTCCAAGAGTAGAATCAGCGATTAAAATCAATTTGTTACACTGTATTGTTATAACCGGCGACGTTATGCCTTTGATTACATGGCGTGCGTTCCCTACGATTTGCTTGGTGTAGACAGTAACCATCATCATCATCAGTCTATATTGGTCCACTGCTGGATGTAGGCCTCCCGAAATGTGCGTCATTTTACCCAGTTCTTGGCTTTACGCTTCCAGCTTCTACCAGAAACCTTTCGCAAATCATCACTCCATCTTACCAGAGGGCGTCCTACACTACGTTTGCCGAGTTGCGGTCTCCACTCGAGAACACGTCTACCCCAGCGGTTTTCGGTTCTTCCACAGATATGGCCAGCCCACTGCCACTTCAGCTTGATAATCCGGTGTGATATGTCGGTTACTTTGGTTCTCTGCGGGATAACCTCGTTGCGGATTTTATCCTTCAGAGGCAAATTATAGACAATAATGCATTGAATAAGTATTAAAGTTATCATTGCAGTTTTTAGCAAAGTATTTTAAAAGAAAATTGATACATTCTTAACTCAATAAAAAAGTAAGTGGCTTCAAATTGAACATGTAGTACAACGACATTATTTTACCTTCTCTTACTATAATAATATTATTATCATCATGTTATTTTCAGCACAGGTACACAAAATTTACTTAAATTATTTAAATCTCAACAAATCAAAATACAGGTATTTTTTTTATGAAATCTGTCAGTCGTATTAGATAAGTCAGAGAGATACCTAAGGCCTTACTTAAACCAACCGTAGGTATGTACTTATAAGTTTTACTTTGTGCAAGATTATAATAATAATTTTCTGTTCGTTTAATTGATCTACCCGAGAGAAACTAACGGCTTTTAAGACTGAATGAAATGAATTGATTGAAAATGAATTCATTAGAAGTGCGTAGCGATTATAGAGCAAACGGCTGGAGTCGATTCATAATCGATAAACGGAAAGTAAGATATCTGAATAAATTTGATTATTTTCTAAATATACTCGTAAATAATATAATTATTAAATTGTCATCATTTATATACTTACCTCGTCGTATTACGCTGGAAATAATAATTGCAAGCAATTTAAGAACCGAATCGCTGAACATAATAATTACTGCGCAATATTTAACGTATTTTCCGTTTACCTGAACAAAAGACACAAAACTTGGTAATGTAGGGCAAAATGGCGTGCTAAAACTGGAGCTTTATGCTAGGGCATACCAACAAACATTGATTGGAGTCAGCTCATGCAATAGGGACCTAGAAATATTATCAGGCTGTTATTTATGCAGCGGTTGAACATTGTATTGAAATCTCTTGTGTTGAGCTGGATAAGCATATTGTGTTATGTATCTATAGAGCCCCAAATAGCCAAAATTTTGCCACATTCGAATCTGTGATGGAGGATGTACTTAAAATACTTTCAGACTCAAATAAATCTATAATTGTATGTGGCGACTTCAACGTTAATATTTTAGAAGATAATTTAATTAGTTTGTAAATTACTGTGTCTATTTAAATCATTTAACTTAATAAATGTATTTTTTGAACCTACTAGAGTTACATCGACATCTGCAACTTGCATTGATAATGTTTTCTGCAACTGTGACTACTTAGAGGAAGCTATCATAAACTGCCTCTCATCTGATCACAGTGGACAAATAGTCACATTTAACACTAGTAAACCTCCTAGTAAATTACAGATTAAGTCTAGGCATATCACATTAGATAAATTAGAAAAATATAACAACTCATTAACTAACAAATTAGCTGCTCAAAAAAATGTTAATAATTGTGATGGACATTATTCTCATTTCTTTTCTATTGTGAAAAATGAAATCAATCGATTTTTTAAAGTAAAATCAAAATATATTAACTATAGATTTACGTTTAGTGATTGGGCTACTACAGGTATTCGTAAAAGCAGGGAAAGTTTATTTGAATTGTACGGGTTAAAGTGTTATAAAAAAAGTGAGGAATTCATTCAATATGTAAATAAATTTTCAAAAACTTTTAAGAAAGTATGTCAAGTAGCGAAATCTCAATATTTAAGTAATAAAATTAGGTGCGCCGAAAATAAGATCAAAACCACTTGGAAGATAAATGCCGAAAGTGGTAAATCGAAATTAGATGGCATTAAAAATGTCACTCTTCAAACGGTACACGGCCTCGTAAATACAGATGCCGAAGTAGCCCAAGAATTTGAGTCATTTTTTGCCAATGTTCCCTTAAAAATTACTGAATCTTTAAACTCGTCACCCTTACATTCTGCTGTTTTATTGAAACGGAATGTAGCTACCTATCCTATAACGTTTAGATTTAAGCATGTAAGCCCTAAATGTATTGTAAAAGCTTTTAAAGAAATAAAAATAAAATTAACTGAAGACTTATGGGGCCTTTCGGTAAATGTTTGTAAAAGTGTTATTAACACTATAGCACGGGCGTAAGTCATACCCTTATTTAAATCTGGAGATTGTCAAGATTCTGGCAATTTTAGGCCAGTGTCTATTCTGCCTGTGCTAAGCAAAATATTTGAAAAAATTATGCTCAATCAAATGCTATTACATTTCAATATAAATAAGCTTTTTCATGACCAGCAATATGGCTTCACCAAAGGACGTAATACTACTGATGCCGGTATCGCACTTATCAAAAACATCTTTGATGCCTGGGAAGAGTCTCAAGATGCGATCGGTATATTCTGTGACCTTTCAAAAGCCTTTGACTGCGTAAGTCATGAAACTCTGCTATTAAAATTGGAGCATTATGGTTTGAAGCACAAAACTTTGAAACTTATCAAATCATACTTGCAAGGTAGACAACAAAAAGTTCAAATAAATGGGGTTAAATCGCCCGGCACTCAGGTGAAAATGGGCGTACCTCAGGGTTCCATTCTAGGTCCATTCTTATGTTTTGTATATATAAATGATTTACCTTACATGCTTGAGAATTAATCGAAAATTGTGTTATTTGCAGATGACACTTCTTTAATTTTTAATCTAAACAGACGCATACCAAATACTGACGATGTAAATAACGCACTTCTTAGGGTCCATGAGTGGTTTACAGTTAATAATTTAGTATTAAATGGGCAGAAAACCAAATGCATAAAGATTGCTCTACCTAATGTAAGATCTATGGAATGTGACGTTATACTAAATAATTATAAACTTGAATTTGTCGACCAAACGGTTTTCCTGGGAATCAGGATAGACTCATTAGAAATTTAGCAGGACGCCTGAGTTCAGCTGCCTATGCAGTTAGAAAAATCAGACTACTTACAGATGTAGCAACCGCAAGACTAGTCTACTTTAGTTACTTTCATAGCATAATGTCTTAATATTGCTATGGGGCCGCGCTGCGGACATAGAATCGGTTTTTATATTGCAGAAAAGAGCTGTCACAGCCATTTATAACCTACGTAGTCGAGATTCATTCAGGGAAATCTTTAAATAAATAAATATAATGACAGTACCTTCTCAGTACATTTATGAGAAAATTATATATGTAAGAAAAAATCTGCATCAGTACGTCAAAAAATGTGAACTGCATGATTATAATACTAGATATAAATCAAAATTAATCAGCCACAATTCCGTCTAGCTAAAGTTCATACTTCTTTTAGGGGCTACTGCGTAAGATTTTATAATAAAATTCCGAACGCAATTTTAGATCTTCCAGAAAATAAATTCAAAAAAATCATTAAGTCTACCCTGTCCAGGCAAGCTTACTATAAATTGGAAGATTATCTTCTGGATAAAAATGTTTGGCGTAGTGCTGGTCCAGTTTCACAAGATGATATTCTCATAATTGAGTAATTTTACTTTAATCTGACATTTTATGTAATTGTTAATAAACCCATCTAAGTGTTCCATGATATTTGTTATCGACTTATCGACTTTTTATCGACTTAAGTAATTATTTATACACTTACTTATTACAAATATTTTTGATTTTTTTTATTTAATTTTGTTTAAACTCATTTTGTATTGAATTTTGTAAAGTATGAGAGTCGTGCAGCCATTGGTGTTGCGGTCTGAGCTTGTCATTCTCACTAAAATGTCCTGCTGATGGTGGCGTTGTGTGTCGGGTCGTTTTATTCCCTGCAACATGGTTGAGTCGAACGACGCCGATACACACGTCATACTCGTGAACGGGTGCCGTCTGTCGGGGTTGGTCAGCTCTTACTGTCAATGGCAATCTTTTTCTTTTATTTATTTATATTATTTTTTATCCTGGATTAATTTGTTAGTAGGTACACATTAAACTGCATTGTTCTCATTAACTATTCTTATCAAACTTGTAAATCAAGATTAACATTGTAATCATGTTGTTTTTAAAAAGAGTGTCTATGGAGTTTCTTGCCGGTTCTTCTCCATAAGACCCACTTTATGGAACCGTGCAACTAGTTTTGACTTTTCAAAAGTGCTACTTTATTGGTCTAATTGAAATAAAATATTTGACTTTGACTTTGACTTTGCAGCTTTGCTCCGAATACTTATGTACGGTTTGATGAAAAAAGATTTTCAATACAATAGCATTATTTTTGTTCTCTAAGGCAATACGAATAGGGCAGCTGATAATGTTAGAATGTCCTATCTTACTATACAGGGTGACTATGAAAAACATCTATCGCGCTACATGGAACTACGGAGAAATCCTGGAACGCGCTACCACCTGCGACTGTTTGCAACGCAAGTTGCGTATACAGACGCCCGACATCAACCGTCGGGCCGTAGCCCGCCAGGCAAAACACCGCCTGGTTGGAGGATCCTCCCTTTGGCTGGAGGAGCAACACACCTCGTCACTCCACAGTGGTGTCCCCGACGTGATCCCAGTATCTCCACACTGACCCTGGTGGTGACCCTGAGCAGAAAATTTGGAAGCCTTCCCAAGACCAACAACTTAATCATCACCTTCCTTCATAGCAGCTTTCAACATGATCGATCAGTGAGTCACACAGCCAGCCAGCTCTCTTCCGGCTTCAAAGGGCTTTCTGACCACATGCCTGCACCAGACATGCAACTCAGAACTCTCGGTCGACGCAGAAGCCAGACACTACGCTTCACTTCACCACCTCTATTCACTGAGGATTACGCAGCATCGCCCTGACTCAATGGGGCCTTATCGCAGTCACCGCAACACAGTCACGACTCACTGTGGACTATGCGGCATCCGTTCCTACTCACTAGAACACGCACTCCACTGGCACAGGCAAGCTCTTCAGATACACTTATCACTATCATCGACTTCCGGTCTCGGAGACGTGGAACACGTCTTTTTTAACCTAGCAAAAATAATTTAATTTTCTTCATAAAGCTCTCGCTAAATTATCTTATAACTTATACTTACAAATTTACCTCTGATAAGCAATTATATGACTTGTTTCACATATTTAAAATGGTATTGAGGTTTACTCGGATCCTCTTATTCCTATTTGATCCTTTTTACGATGACCCGAGGGATGTTCATGCGATCGAGAACTTCTAGTGGTACTTCTTTTCTTATCAATTGTAAATACATTATTTATATTATTGACCAGCAAAGTAGGTAGCCAATAATAAAAGGTAGCCGAAGGGGTGCAGAAGTATAGAAAATTTGGGCAATGCAGCAAGTGGAGCATGATTTCATCAAGGGCACCGCACTCGCAGAATCTTGCTGACTAATCCTTTCACCACGATGGAAAATCCACACATCGTAACTGAGACTACAAGAATAGACTGAAGAAAGTATCATGTAGTTATTATGTATAATGTTTTGAAACTAATAACACTTTAATATTCTTTTTAAACTTTAAAAGGTTGGACCTCTCATTTAATGAAAGGCTCCAAAGATAACATATACCTATACCTAAGAAAACTTAGACACATCATCAAATCACACACAACTTAACGTTTTTCGCCACAAAATGCGTGGGCTAATCCTGTAGCTCTCCGAGATATTCCCAGATAAGTTTAAAAAATATTATTGCTAGTCATCATACAAATTGATAATATTATACTTCTCAATATTTTTTTCCTTGAGCCTACTTTGTTATTTAAACTATGAAAAGGCAATATTACATTTAAGCCTACCCTTTTTATTACGAGAGAGTATTTATAAAAAAAGGTTCGCATTTATTATGGGTACTCACGCTCAAAGTAATGCCTGCATAGAACTAATTAATCTTACTAGTGCCAGCTTTCAGTTCAATATTGTTGTTTTTTTAAACTACTGCTTGAATAAGCCATTGACTTTGTGAGAAATACTTACTTGTTTTTATTGGTCGCACGATTTAGGGTGGAAGATGTTTATGTTTTTTTCTGTTATGATATTTATAGAAGCTTATTTAACTCGTAGGAGTATGTAAGTTGTCCGTTTACAAACCATTGTTCAACCACTTGCTGGTATCAAGAACTAAACGTATATGATAAGTTCGAGAACTGATCTGATGATGTAGCCAAAATGTAGAGACTGAGACTCCACGATGATAAAAGGTAGGACAGTGGAATTTGGGCTAGTTTGTTTTTTACCATAAGGATTTTCCGTAACACATGATAACGAGGGTCTGAAGATGGAATCGGAAGATTTCCACTGTAACTCCCTGATAGAAACTACAAAGATAATCGAATTTGGGCTAGGTTGCTCTATTCTGTTGCCATGAATACTTTCCATTACACAAATGCTAACGAGGGTCTGAAGATCCGGATCTGGAGAGCCTGAGGATTTCCACTGGAATTCCCTGCTGGAGACTGCCACGATAATCATCACGGTTTGAGAATAGTTTGCTTTATTGCCATATGTACTTTCTAAAGATTGCCACTGGGACTCCCCGACGGAAACTGCGTTTGGACTCATTTGTATTTTTGTCATAAGTCCTTCCATTACACATGATGACGAAGGGCTGAATATAGGGTCAACTATCGCCACTAGAACTTTTGATTACAAATTCTTTTTAAAGTTATTTAATCCTTTGCTTAATTATTTTTAAAATCTTAGCATGGAAAATGCCAAAAAAATACAAAAAGATACAAATTCTTTTTTTTTTCCCCAAAACTAATCCATTTTTTTTTTCAATAAATATTTGTTAGATAGAATAAAATAAGAATAAAGAACTGGCGTGTACAGGTCTGGTCCATAATTATCTTGGGTTGCGTTGAGATGTAAGGGTTCCAAAGCAACATTTTTCGGGTGGCTAATCTTCCCTGCTCGTGGTGTAGCCTGAAAATTAATGAACAAGGCTCCATCGAAACACTAGAGCTCAAGATAGGGTACGTGCTGAGGAAACAAGTGAACTCAATACTTATTGTGTTATTGTATGTGTACACAAAATGGGACAGTGCAAAAGCTGATCATTTAATAAAGATTTGCCTAAAAATGAAAAAATAATTGAAAACAAAAAAAATAATGATCACTTCAATGTGAGTACTTATACCCAGAATTTTGCCACTTCCAAAGCGTTATCAGTAGCTGCCCAGATGTAGTTTTGATGGCAAGATTTGGGGCACAAAGACATCATTGGAGGTGTGAAGTAACTGTAGCCGTTTTCTAGAGGTATCCCCACTTTACCATATTGGAATTACACCTTCCCACTTGGGTTCGGAGTCCTTTGCACAATTAGTTATACTTGACTACTCCATTTAGTTTTTTTATGACCATGCATATCGCAACTATAGAACAATATATTTCTAAGAAAATACTTTCATGAGTAGATTGGTCAAATTAAGCCGAGTTAATGACCACTTAATATTCTACAGTTTGTTGAGTAATACCTCTTCGACATTGAATTTGTATCTCATCTTCTGAGTTAAGTACCTGCACTTGTTGTAGCAATTTAAAAAGTTAATAAACTAGGCGTGTTTTTAAATTAACCTGAATTCAAGAGTTATGGGACATCTTTGTAAGTTATCGATGATCAGTTTCATTACAATATAAAAGTAACTGAATCTTGATATAATTCTGAACTTTGGGACCTTTTAGTTCAACATTTATGAAAACGAGTTAATATCATCTGAAATCCTTTTTTTGTAGTGTCAGGAAATAGATTTGTGTCTGAAGGTAAACAATTTCCAAAGCATCAATAACGAGTTAATATCTCCTAAAGTGTCCAATATTGGAACCTAATGTCAAATACTTATTTGTTACATTTGGCTCCCTCTATTACCTCCTTCTATTTTCTCTTTCAATAACTTCTCTTTCATTTTCTGGTAACGAACTTCACTATGCATACAATAATAACAGGTGCAGTACTAGTTCTTTATATCTATATACGTTTCCTCAAATTCCCAGTAAAACCATGTTTATGTTATTTTTTGTTCATTTGTTCATGCAATTCAGTGGGACCAAGCTAAAGATGGGGTGGAAATGTTTTTGTAATTAAGGTTATTTATACCTAGGAAAAGGATAAGTCATGACTAGGAACAGGGACAGTTATTTAATTTAAATTAATGATTTAATAATTGCTTGACAAAACAAAGTACTCAGTACATTCAGCGAGCTTTAAGGCGCACACGCCAGCGTTCCTACACCCACACGCTCATGTTCGTTTTACACACATCATATGAATAAAGTGCCCTAGGTATGAGAACAAAGTGTTGAAAAGTGTGTCTTTGTCTGGGCACAGAGGAACTTAATCCGCGCTACATCTCTGCTTTGTTTTACTGCGTCGCATGATAAGTTTTTAAGATTTTTAAATCTTTGAAAGCTTCTTGTTTTGTTCTGTGTATAGTTTTTGTCCATTCAAGCTTTGACATAGAATGCTTATCAGTCTATCACCCCTAACAATAAAACTGAAGGGGGGGGGGTTGGCAATCGTATTGGGAAGTGGAATAGTTTATTTCTATAGCAACAAAGTCTATAAATATATCATTAAAACTAAATTTCTAATTTTATTAGTACCTGTAGGAATTAATATGTTAATAAGTTAACCTTGAGATGGTCAGCATACTTACCTAATTATATTTTTACTTTTTGCATGAGCAACAAAATACATGTAGTTACAAATAAATAAATTGATGAAAGAGTCCCAGTGAGCGCCAGACAATCACTTGATTGAATTATCACTCGGAATTTCGAGGTTGTTCAATAAAAAACAGAAAATAATAAAGCCTATAACGGCTTTCAATAACCGTCGTTCCTAATATCTGGTATAATTAATAATCTTTGAACTTAACAGGTTACTCAGTTCCAGCGAATGATCATACATTATCCTGTCATCGATAAAGGTATACTCGATTACTCACTGTTACAATTTTTATGACTAATATATTTATAGTGAAGCCACCCTGCTCTTCTCACGGATCGGAGGGAGTAAATTCTGCTACTAACCTAAGGTTGCAGTATTCGATATGTGGGTACTTATATTATATCAGATTAGAGACAACTTTATTCTCATAAGAATTACAATTCACTTATATGAGAGTTATATCAAATTATAGTAATGTACAATCCTTGGGAAGTAACACATTATAATTATTTTACATAATTTTTAACAGATACCCTCTAGGGTATCTGTTAAAAATATGTCGGTCCGGTACGCAGGTTTAAAGAGAAACTAGTTGATGCGATGACGCGTGGGCTAGTAAATACATGGATCGAGCGTAGCTGGAAGTGGCTTGTATACCATAGAAGGGTTTGGGTGTTGTTGATGATGTGATGTTTTAGGAGTTTTTTGAATGTGGTAATTGATTTTGAGTCCTTTAAGTGCTTTGGTAGACTAATAATTTTTTAATTTTTTAAATTTGGTAATCCTTTAAGTCATTTAGATCCTTCGTACATTATGCTTCTTTTGCCATAGTTAGTGCGCGGAGAATATAATTTTATTTCGTTTACGCGTCTTAATCTCATTTTGTGGACTTTATTAGTTTTGGAAAAGGTTATATTTGTGAGGAATATATTTGTTTTTAATCGTCTTCTCGAAAACGACGATGGACGAAACATCCACCTAGCTAGGTCTCATTTCTTGAAAACAGATCTAGCTAGACGTTTTGCATTTTTTCGAGCTCGGTCGACCAGACTCTACGTACATTGTCAGAAATTAGTTAATTTTAGTATTTTGGCATCATTATGGTAGTCCAGTATAGGTTGTTTTCTTAGTTTGGGATATTTTTAAGAAAATTATGAGAGGTTATATAATTATGGTCGACTATTAAGTGGGAGTAAATCCACTCAAATTGGAGCTGCCCGACTGGGGAAGTACGTCCGCCTTGCAGAAAATAATAATAATAATAATAATAAGCCCCCTAAATCCTAGCCTGACGTCCGAGCTGAACACCTAGCCACGTGGGGGGCGGACACGCGTACTGTACAAATGTACTGAAAACTTACGCGGCTAACAAGGTCAAGGTAACCCTTTATGGAGATGAGTAGTAAAAAAGTTTATAATTTACGGTCGCTGCCCGGGGGTCGCCGGGGCGCATCTGGAGCCGGTGCTGGATGCTACAGTATGGGAACCATCGGCGGTGAGGAACTGAGCAGGCGGGCTCCTACCGATAAAAATGTTACAGCCGGTCGTCGCGAGTTGAACAGGCGGGCTCATGACGTCGAAGCTACAGCCGATTCCGTGGGCGATGATACCAATTCATTATTCTCATCCATCCCTTCCACTCGCCCTTCATACAAAACTAGAAGAACACCTAGCGTATCCACCACCAACACGTTTGATAGTGTTGTGCAAGATGTCAACCCTGACTCGGAGCTTGCACCCACTACGAACGCCTCTAACACGCGCAGACGATGGACAACTGAAATGAATATGTTTATTCTGCGCACTTACCTCCAATTGACTGCTTTAAATACAGACACAAGAGCTTATCTGGAACCTCTCCACCTAAAATTCATAGAAAAATACCCAAACATGCAGGTCAGTCGACAAAGAGTAGGCGACCAACGCAGAGCAATAGTACGTAATAAGTTATTAACACAAAAAACGATTGATGAAATATATAAGGAGGTAAAAGATGAGATAGATAATATTATTATTCAATCAAACATTCAATCACATAACCAACACACACACACTCACGCTAATGACACCCAGCAAATAACACAACCTCCACAATTAACACAGACTAGAATGCGATGGACTAACGAACATAACGAAGCGATTATGCGATCTTATTATCGAGTAACAGCACTAGGTACCAACGTAACAGCATACCGAAAACTCATGCATGAAGATTTTCTTAACAGTTTCCCTTCACTCACCCACCTTAGTGAACAACGCATAGCGGACCAGAGAAGAGTAATAATTAACAATAAATATATTAGTAATGACAGACTAAATTCATTAAAAGCTGAAATATCGCAGGAACTAGGATTAATTAACAATAATTTAAGCAACAACACTACTGAAACTGCCGACATAATAATCTTGAATAGCAATACGAGCGATACTCAGTACACAAACATCACAGATACAAGTTCTACCGAACGAACTAACATACCTAGCACACAATCTTTAAGTTTACCAGATCAAATTTTACCGAACTCACAAACAAATATAGAACGTGACCCACAAATTGACGAAACCTTTCAACAAGCACTACAATTTTTTGAAGGTATTAGCCCTATTAATAGAAATTATATTCCTAAGCAAAAATCATCCAAACAACTTGTGACAATAGTCAGTTACGTTAATAAAATAATTCTCCCTGAAAATGTCAACATAGATTCTGACTTTGACACACTACAAACTGTTATATACTGCGCAGCTTGGACGGTTGCTAAGGTAAATGGAGCAAAAATAGCACTCAGACCAGCAGAAAGTACCCAGTACCAAAGAGAATACAAGCCTAACTGGCAAAGGCGCCTAGAACGCAAAATAGGAGATTTACGCACAAAAATAGGCAGGCTGACACAATTTATTAACGGCAATAGAAGTAGGAAAGTTATTAAACATGTTACTTGTATTATGGAAATATATAAAACCCACACCGTACATGAAGAACCAAATAGACAGGCAACACATACATTAGATACACTCAAACAAAAACTGTTAGTCCTATCTGGCCGGCTAAAGCGATACAAAGCATGTACCCTTAGAAAACAGCAAAATACTACGTTTAACCACAATGAAAAGCTTTTCTACCGCAACATTAGACAGGCAGCAACCAACACCCAAGAAAACCTTAACACTAATAGTGCTCCTGACCCAGAGACGATGCAAAATTTCTGGGCTGGTATATGGGAAAGCCCAATCCAGCACAACACCCAAGCTGATTGGATACAGACCGAATCGACAAATAACTGCCATAACATTCAGGAAATGCAATTTGAGTACATCCCCCAAGAAATATTTGTAAAAGTAATAAATCGGCTCCACAACTGGAAAACCCCCGGATCAGATTATATCCATAGCTACTGGTACAAAAAGTTTACGTATGTGCATAGTTATCTACATAATTATATAAATAATTTCATTTTTGACCCTACCACAATTCCATCCTATATAACAAACGGCACTACTTTTATGATACCAAAAGATCGCAATGACCTCACTAATCCGGCAAAGTACAGGCCTATCACGTGTTTACAGACTTTATATAAGATTATCACATCATGTATAACTGAACTAATATACCAACACACAAACGACAATAATATCTTAGCCGAGCAACAGAAAGGGTGCCGTAAGTTCAGCCAAGGATGCAAGGAGCAATTAATCATAGATTCCGTTGTACTTAAAAAAGTCCAAAAAACAAAAACTGATCTATTTAGCATGTACATCGATTATAAAAAAGCATACGACTCAGTTCCCCATTCTTGGCTTATAAAAGTGTTAGAAATATATAAAATACACCCTACAATAATTAACTTTCTGAAAACAATTATGAACACTTGGACAACTGTTCTTAAATTCAACGCTACGACTGATAAAATCACTACTAATTCAATCAAAATACAAAGGGGTATCTTTCAAGGAGATTCACTTAGCCCTCTGTGGTTCTGTCTTGCTCTTAACCCCCTATCTAATACATTGAATTCAACCCAATTTGGAATTTCTTTATATAACACAGATACAAACGGACAGACTGACCCAAATAAAAATGCATTGAATCACTTGATGTATATGGACGACATTAAACTGTACGCTAACAGCGAGAGTCAACTTTACGAACTAGCTAATCTAACAGAACAATTCACAATAGATATAAAAATGGAATTCGGGATAGATAAATGCAAAATAAACTCGGTCAGAGCAGGACAGAACTACCAACATCAATACACCTTAGGAACAGGAGAACATATAGAGTCATTAGATGAACAAGAAACATATAAATACTTAGGATACAATCAGTCACACCAGATACACTACAAAGATACAAAAGATAAACTAAAACAACAATTTCAACACAGGCTTAATACTATATTAAAAACCCAACTTTATTCACGAAATACAATAAAGGCAATTAATACATACGCTATACCTATTCTTACATATTCTTTCGGAATAATAAACTGGACTAAAACAGAACTAAAAAACATACAACGCAAAATTAATACAACAATGACCAAATTCCGCAAAAATCACCCAAGATCATGTTTACAAAGGCAGACGTTACCGAGAAAGGAGGGAGGAAGGGGACTCATAGACATTTTAAATTTACACAATAGGCAGATCTCAAACCTTAGACAGTATTTCTTTAAAAAAGCCGAAGTATGCACACTTCACAAATTAATAGTACAAAGCGACCAAAAGTTAACACCTCTTAATTTAAAAAACACATCTCAACAGAAAAACGAATTAGTTGCAGAAGATAAAACCAAACTCCTTCAGTGGGCCCAGAAGTCTCTACACGGAAGACATCGTCAAGACTTGTGCCAAGTAAATGTCGACAAAGAGGCGTCGAACGCGTGGCTTAGTCGAGGCGAACTTTTCCCAGAGACTGAGGGCTTTATGATTGCAATACAGGATCAAGTAATAGAAACGAGAAACTATAGAAAATTTATAATAAAGAATTTAGCTAATGACACCTGTAGAAAATGCAATAGTTCCCCAGAAACAATACAACACATTACAGGCGCATGCAAGTCAATAGCCCAGACTGATTACAAACACAGACATGATCAGGTAGCAAACGTCATACACCAGAAAATTGCTCACCAACACAAACTTATTGATTCTGTGGTCCCGTATTACAAATATATACCTGAAACGGTGCTAGAGAACTCTTCAACGAAATTATATTTTGATAGAGCCATTCTTACTGATCGAACCATTCATTTTAACAGACCAGACATAACAGTTATAAACAAAGTAACTAAAATCGGCTACCTGATAGACATTGCAGTACCAAATACACACAACCTACAAACCACAATAGCAGAGAAACTTTCTAAATACACCGAACTAAAGGACGAAATAACCCGACTCTGGCACCTTCAAAAGGTAATAATAGTCCCTATTGTGGTATCTACAACAGGAGTAATACCTAAACAGTTGCATCAGTCACTAAATACCCTGAATCTTCCCGCAAACACCTACTACTTACTCCAGAAAGCAGCTATACTGAACACTTGCAGGTTGGTGAGAAAATTCCTGCAATGTGAACACGATAACGCCAACACCTAACACATCAAACATTCTCAACATTCATACATCCCTTTTTTCCTTCAGTCTAAACCACTGGTGTATACTTGGCTTAGGCCCGTGACATCAGTTATCCCGGATAACCGGAGAAAAAAAAAGAAAGAAAAATACATAATAATAATAATAATATTTTTGGGACATTTTACACAACACCATCTAGTCCCAAACTAAGCAGAGCTTGTACTATGGGTACTAGACAATGGATATAATGCTTATATAGTTTTTTTTTAAATGTAAATACATACGTATAATACATAAGAAAAACCCAGACAAACACAAATACTCATGTTTTATCCACACAAATATTTGTGTCCTGTGGGAATCGAACCCACGACCCCATGATCAGCAGTCCGGCACCCGAACCGCTAGACCACAGAGGTCGTCAAAATAACAATGCTTTGAGCTGTGTTGTATTCCTAACATGATATACATGATACCCCTGGTGTTGCAACCGTCTATAGGTTAAGGTATCCGCTTACCGCGCCTTGTTTCTTGTTTGCCACATTAATTATATATCCCTCTCATTCTTACAACCCCTATGTAAGTATCCGCAAAGCTAATACCAGACTTCGTGAATTGGAGCCGCTCGTAATTAATATCCTACCATTTCTCAGTCACTTAGAATAAATCAATTCGAATCTGGTTCCTATATTAAGATTTATGCTCAACAACGGGTATAGTGAAGCCAAACGGTTATTTATTTATATTACTATTAACTCCATTATTATCACTATAAGCAATCGATAGCTACGTGTACACTACGTTTGTACATAGGTAAGTACATAGGTAGTACATAGGTGATGTAGAGGTCGCTACCAGGAGTCAGCATATGACTGGCTGGTTTCAGAAGAAGTAATCATTTGAATTTGATTGTAGAATGTTTAGTCAAAGTGATTAATGGTTGTCACATTGAGAATTCCCTTGACCTTTGAAGAATAAAGTCGTAGCCTTTTAACCGAGAGTTTCTTTGAATAAGCCTCCTAGGATCCCATCAGGATCCTACAGTAGTACAAAGGTAGTACATAGGTAGTACATAGGTAGTACATAGGTAGTACATAGGTAGTACATAGGTAGTACATAGGTAGTACATAGGTAGTACATAGGTAGTACATAGGTAGTACATAGGTAGTACATAGGTAGTACATAGGTAGTACATAGGTAGTACATAGGTAGTACATAGGTAGTACATAGGTAGTACATAGGTAGTACATAGGTAGTACATAGGTAGTACATAGGTAGTACATAGGTAGTACATAGGTAGTACATAGGTAGTACATAGGTAGTACATAGGTAGTACATAGGTAGTACATAGGTAGTACATAGGTAGTACATAGGTAGTACATAGGTAGTACATAGGTAGTACATAGGTAGTACATAGGTAGTACATAGGTAGTACATAGGTAGTACATAGGTAGTACATAGGTAGTACATAGGTAGTACATAGGTAGTACATAGGTAGTACATAGGTAGTACATAGGTAGTACATAGGTAGTACATAGGTAGTACATAGGTAGTACATAGGTAGTACATAGGTAGTACATAGGTAGTACATAGGTAGTACATAGGTAGTACATAGGTAGTACATAGGTAGTACATAGGTAGTACATAGGTAGTACATAGGTAGTACATAGGTAGTACATAGGTAGTACATAGGTAGTACATAGGTAGTACATAGGTAGTACATAGGTAGTACATAGGTAGTACATAGGTAGTACATAGGTAGTACATAGGTAGTACATAGGTAGTACATAGGTAGTACATAGGTAGTACATAGGTAGTACATAGGTAGTACATAGGTAGTACATAGGTAGTACATAGGTAGTACATAGGTAGTACATAGGTAGTACATAGGTAGTACATAGGTAGTACACATGCTAACGAGGCTCCGAAGATGTACTGTGAATGTGCTCTGTAGATGACAGTCAGGCGGGTTAAATACCGGTGCGGCTGCCACCTCGGCGTCTTCTTCTCCGAACGGGATAAGCTCTCTTACGATCCCGATCGGCGCCCTCCTTCTGGACCATAACAGTCTCGCTGAAGAAGGATACTGCTCTCTAGTGGTGACCGTTCTTAGACCTGTTTCTTAGAACTGTTTTTAGACCGTTTATCGCCGTGAACGGATAAACTAGTCGATGGTTCATGCATAAACTAATTGACGACGTCGACGATGAACGGCATGCGAATTTGCGTTGACGCGTCTTTCACTCATGCAGTCGAGACGTTTATCGTTTCTTTCTTTTCGTTGTTTACTCGTCTCGTCTGTCAACGAGTGAAACACGAACACGCCAAATGTTTCCGTACTTGCTCGACGTGTGCATGTAGGGAGTGTAGGTACCGAGTGCCGCTATCGCCGCTACATCCCATCTCCCCCGCCTTCTCTTCCGTGCAGCGGCTAACTCAAATTAGATTATATTTGAATAGCAATAAATACATTTTTTTGTTGAATTATTATATTTGTTTATTTGAAAATTATTTTATTTTTTAGTTTCGTTTGATACGCCTTGCGACGCGCTGGTTAGGGGTCTATCTCTCTGGGGTCGGTCTCTCATGTCAGAGGATCACGGTCATCATCAGGGTTGCATCTAGAGCGAATGATGTGCCTCCACCGGTTTCTGTCCAGCGCGTCTCGCATAACCGTATAGAATTTGGAGGCCGACGAGTCTTTTACTTGATCGGTCCATCTTGTTGGTGAACGACCGCGCGATCGTTTGCCTTCGGTGTTCCCAACCACAATCAGTTTTTCCAAACTTCCGTCGCCTCTGCGCAATGTATGCCCGAAATATGAAAGAATACGTTGTTGGCATATGGTGGACAAGCGAGTCAAGGGTCACTGCAAAGAAAATAATTTGCTCTTCTATCGCGAATATTTTTTTGTAATTGTAAATTTGTGTAAATACATTTACATTGTTATTACCTTTTCTTGTAAATATAATAGTGTGCTTACGCACGTACGTACTAGTTGTTTTTTATGTTGGCATGTAGAAATACCAGCGGTCTCTGGTACCATTTTGATTGAAACTACAATACTACTTTTAAGGCACCTGTAATATAATGTAAAGATACTTTAAGTTACAAATCTTCTTCGGCAAAATAAATTTTACTCAACAGTTTATATTTATGTCAGTGTTCAAATCCGATGACGCGCCTTCAACAAGAACGGATCAGGTTATTAGACCAATGGAAGTGGAACCCGCCATTCCAAGCACTTCCACCGGGTTACAAGCGCCGGCGCCGCTGGCGCCACCATCAGCTAAACGGCAGAAAATAATGGATATCTACATCCATAATAATAAACCTGCGTAGAGTAAAAAAGGAAAATCGACAGTGATTTGCTGGATTTATGCGTAGATTCCTTTTTCGTTTCATTTCAGTAGAGAAGAGGGATTCTGTAAACAATTTTAGATGGATTCCAAGTTACAATTTGCCGACCAGGAAATCTTTGTCCGGGTCTCTGTTAGAGAAAGCTTACAATAAAGCAGAACAAAATATTATGAAGCAGGTGTCTTAAGAAGCTCAGGCCATATGTATAACCACAGACTTATAGACATCTAGATGAAGAGGACAGCAGAACTTCAAGAAGCCGTACGAACTACCTTGGCGCTCGTTGACAAAAATTTGCGGTCTTATGAGGCTTATGATGTCTGCAATAAGTGGTCAGAAATATTTAACCGGTAGTTCCATAATAATCATGGTACGCTCCCTAACGGAATCGTGCCGCAGATTTCCTGCTTGCGGTACGAGATGTGGCCTTTAAATTACTTTCTGACCTAGAGGAAGGTTTCAGAGAGTGAAGCAAAGTGGCTACCTTGGTTTAAATACTTCTTGGACCCAAGATTCAAGCTACAGGCCTTCTCCGATACCCACGAAGCCACGAAGATGAAAGAAAGCGTTAGGAAACTCGTAGCTGGTCTTATAGCCGAGCAACCATTTGCCCCAATCCTTGGGATATTTTTGATAAGTTAACCTAAAATACTTGCTCCGGTACGCCTATGTCGAAGGCAATAAAAGATGTCGACATGAACCTAGCCGACGACAAACTGAACCCACCCAGGGAGAACTCCAATGGCGAGTGGAACAGTCCCTTACTGTGGTGGAAAAACCATCGTCACGTGTACCTAAACCTTTTAAAATTGTTCATTACTAATTGTAATATTGTGGCAACATCCGTTCCTTGTGAACGAATATTTTCGAAATCGGGTCTTATTTTGAATCAGAGAAGGACTAAATTAACAACAAGGAAAGCGGAAAAATTAATGTTAAATTGGACCAAAAAAGATTTGATAATTATATGTAAACTTTTGAACTGTAAATACCTACGTGAAATAAAATGAAATGAACTTTTTGTATTACAAATAAAACATTAAAAACAATAGTCCTATGCTCGGAAAAAGTATGAAGGAAAGTTCGAACGAAAAAGTATGAACGAAAAGAATAAAGGAAAGTTTCAAATTGAGAACTCTGCCAACATAGCCAACAAACACTACTGCTGGCAGAGAAAGATCTTGACCGATTTCATTGACCAGGAATCCCATGGAGGATACTCGCTAAGCATTTGTTGTACAGTATTAAGATCGCTGCCGCAGTGATGGCAATTCGACGTGATTTCGTGATACATTCACATCTACGCAATCAGACCTCAAAACACGACACTTGTGTGCAAACCGTGTTGCCATTCGTGCCACAGCCAAGCCAACCTTACTTGATCCAGCAGATTAACAATCAAGGCGAAATACCAGAGTTTAAGGTAGCGTACGTGTCGTGGAAACAAAATAACTGCATACTAATGCGAGCTAGCGGAAACTAATTAGTGAATGATTTATGACTAAAAAGTAAAAAAATAAATTAGAAAAACAAAATATTTATAAAACAAGCTTTTATTGAAATACGCGATCTAAAAAGTAGAAGATAATTATTAAAATAGCTATACATTTTAAGATAAGCGAGTGTTCCGATGTATAGTGGTGAGACGTCGACGATTCGACACTGGTTGAAAAAACTGTTTAATTTTCGACTAGTTTACGTCGTGGACTAGATGTGTTCGAAGTTCACTAACAACGACAACTGACTGCACGAACGAACGCGTCAACGCAAGTTCGCGTGCCGTTCATCGTCGACCGGTCGAGACGTCCGGTATATGCATAAACTAGTTGACGACGTCGACCGGTCCATCGATTAGTTTATCCGTTCACGGCGACAAACAGTCTAAAAAAACAGTTCGTTCATTGAACGCTCACCACTACTGATATATGGTCATTGCCTTTTCAAAAAAGAGCCACATAGTTCAAACATTGCGTCGACAATGTTATAAGGAGCTCAACAAGCGGTTGTACGCCGATACCAGATCAGCGTAAATATTAAAATTTACCTTATTAAAATTCTCTCTCTAAATTCCCAATAGTATATATGTTAAAATAAATTAAAATAACAAACATTATATTACATTCCTTATCGTTTTCCATGATAATCATATAAATAAATATGAGATCCTGGTTTGTTGTTATCAGAAATCATTACGGTGATAGGAAAGGTCCCACTGGAAAATTGAAAAAAAAAGCTGAACCACACAGAATGCGTGTGCAGAAGACGAGCGGGATTTACATTGTTCGACGACACTTGGCCAAAGGGCAAAACATATTCACCGCGATTCGAAGTAGGGATGAAACGTATTTACTTTACCAGGTTTTAAAACCAGGGCTGCATCGAAGAAGGGCGCCCTGGTATGGGCGTGAAATACTTGCCAGTATGAAGTATTTGCCGGACGGCCCGGGCACAACACCGGAATTAAGAATACTTGCATAGAAAATCGATCCTTACAGTCATAAAAAGAAAGTGCAAAATCGTATTTGCAAAAAAAAATACTTCCAAGTATTTTTCCGCAAATACAATTGTGCTCCCTATTTACAAGGCAACATGGATCGATTTCCTATGAAAGTATTTTCAACAATCGAGGGCGAGAAAACTTGCAAGTATGAAAGTATTTGGTACAAAACACCAGAAATAAAAATATGGAAAAAATCATATCGTATTTTAAACAACGAGCACAACGGTATTTGCAGATAAATACTTCACGTATTTTTTCGCAAATACCATTTATTCATAGTAGTATTTTCAACTTTCGCTAAAAAAGCGCGTACCGGCGCGATTATAAACTAGACTGAATGCCGCCAAATACTTTCAAGTATTTTAATACGTGGTTTTCGACCCTGGTATTTTTACATACTCGTACTTGGAAACCCTGGTATTGAATTATGCAAGTATATCTCATGTCTAATTCGAAGCGTTCATTAGGCGGGCCCGAGAAGCACAGTACTCAAGAGCCACTACGTCGGCCCTTTTTATCTTAGATCCCGAAGCTTCCTATAATGATACCCGCAAAAAAATTACTTACGGAAGACTGTATAACCTGTTCTAACAAAATAATAATTGGCGAACAAGTATACGGGACCAAATACGATTATTACAATTTTATATGATTGGATAATAGTCCATTGAATCCGGGTCACTTAAATGAATGCACTTCTTAGTTATTGTGAAGTTAAAACAAATTTGAAAAAGGGAGACTTTCGAAGATGGAACTACGAAATTACTGTGATTTAAGTAGGTGTATGAACCATATTGATAGTGTTCAATAGTTATTATTCAAGCTGTAATCATGACGTTTACACCTGAAGAATGTACCAAAATTCTTACAATGCTGGAAACCGGCCGCAGTCAGCGCGATACAGCCAGGACTGACGGTGTGTCGCTGTCAATAGTACAAGAGAGTTCTCCGACGTTACGAGGAAACTGGCTCTAATCTGGATCTGGTTCTGCCTAGAAGCAGGTGTACCACAGCAAGAGAAGATCTATACTTGGTGAACACCATGCTTCGTAATCGCTTTCTCACAGGAACCTAAACTTACAAATCAATTTCGACGCCTCGGAGGAAGTAACCCAAGCGCATGGACAGAAAGACGACGACTTGTTGAAGCTAACTTGAAACCACTTAGACCTGCAAATGACCCTAAACTGGAGCGTGGGCATCGTTTCTCAAGACTATGATATGCCCAGAACCATTTAAATTGGACTAGGTATTGAAGATTGGTCAAAAGTTATGTTCTCCAATGAATCAAAGTTTATGCTCTACAAGCACGATGGAAGACACAGAGTGTATAGAAGACCAGGGGAAAGATTCAAGCAGGCATGCATCGAAGAAAAAGTAGCCTACGGTAGTGGGTCGGTACTTGTGTGGGCCGGAATTTCATCTGAGAGTTGCACAGAACTGGTGTTCATAGAAAACGGCTCTTTAACTACGAGTAGTTTAAGATATGTGAAAGAAATCCTTAATGAACACGTCGGGCCATTTGTGGTCAATTTGGGTGAGGATGCTATTTTTATATATGACAATGCCCGACCTCATACTGGTTGGATTGTGAATGACTACCTTCAAGAGATGAACATTACTCGTATGGAGTGGCCTGCACGCAGCCCGGATATCAACCCGATTGAGCATGCTTGGAACGAGTTAGGGAGATGCGTAAAACAACGAACCCAATCACGCTTCATGAGCTCAAAATTGCTCTCACAGAGGAATGGGAGAAAATTCCCCAAAATCGTATAAGGAACTAGGTGTACAGCATGCCAAACCGCGTAAACGCATTAATGGAAGCACGAGGAGGCAATACAAAGTATTAAAATTCAAGAAAAACGTAATGTTGTTCAAAAATGTCATGTTTCCTATTTTTTTTAAGGCGAGATCAGCAGTTTTCTCTCTTTAAGTAATTTTTAGTAAATAAAATGTGGTGACTCATAAATTTTATTACTTTCATTTAAGGGGTAATTATATTGTCTATAAAACACAATTTATTTAATTAACCTAATATACTTAGTTTCCGAGATTTATAGGTTTCTTTAAGTGACCCGGATTCATTGCTCTCGAGTGTATATAAAGCTGTAATACATAACTACTTACTTACCCTATATTTCAAGATTATGATTATATTTTATAACACGTTTTATGCCAAAGTTTAGTCAAAACAAAATACATTCAATAAATTACAAATACTTATACAATCTCAAGGTTTTATAGGATCATTGCAGAATTCCGCAATAAACTTGGTTCAATAAAATCAAGTCAAAAAGAATATATTCATTTATAAATAATGGATTGATCTATTGTCTCGGCATCGATTTTTAATACCTGCTGCGACAGTTGTTTGCGGTTCGCCAAGCGACAAGCAAATTTATCTCTATCCACGTCAAACCGAAAGGAACGTGAAAAATGTCCTCTGTTAATAATCGTTTCGAATAAACCTGAGCTTAGAATATAAATGGTTTAGTTCTATGATTCACTGCAAAGTTATTGAATAAAAATTATTTATGCTTTATTAGGAAAAGTCATGGCAGGTACGATAGTGATCCAAAATGAAAATCATTTTCAGTATCTTCATGGTTAAGGTAATCGTACAACTCTCGCTTAGATCTTCATCTTCAGTAAATGGATCCAAACTAGTTTTGCGAAGAGGCCCATCGCAGCATTCCGTTTAAGTTTCTCTCGTTTGATTGAACAATGTTATAACAAGTTGCAGTACACAAGCTAATGACTATTTTCCGGCATCCACTGAAAGCAATGGCGGTGACTCTTCATTCAATTCCCGGTACGCTCAAAAGCAATTTAATCTCACTCTTCTATTTTGTGCAATGCCTGCATCTGTTCTTCGTAGTCAGCTGCATAGGATAATTTATTTTATTTTAGACCCATTTTACGTTACCGTTCGAAGTTACTTATTTTTGGTCAATATAAAGTGTCGAGCCAGAGCTTTGGATTTACTTCTATTAAAAATCATTGGTTTTATTTTTATATATAAATAGATATATCGTTAACTGTCTAGTGGTCATGAGCGCGATTGCTACACTAGAGGTCCTAGATTGGATTACCAGGTCGAGCAGTATTATTGGGTTTTTCTATGAAAATCGGAGTTTGGATTTGGAATTCTGTCCGGTTAATGGCAATAGGATCGCCTCCAATTACATGGGACCTTAACATTTCGAACTGTGAGTGTATATTGGTTCGTAAGGTACAGAGGCCAGCACATCGAACTACCCCAATCTGTCAAATTTCTTTGATAGATTTTCAACTTTAATAAAAAATAATACGGTTCATGTTCAATTGGGAAAATTTGACAGTTTTTGATAGCTCGACCTGCTAGCCTCTGTACGTAGGGATTAGGCAGAGGTTCTAACTCTTTGCGGAATACAGGTCTGTGTGATTGTACATTTTGTATGAATCTAACTCGAATTTCACAAGTAGGTAACTTGATTTTTTAATGAAACATGGCGTGGCGTTTGTTAAAACAACTGCAATCGTGTCGCGAATTAAAAAAGTTGTTTGTATATTTTATTTATATACCTACATAACGTTACGAAACCTTAACAAATTAGCCTCTCTTGTGTATAGCTTTTGTATATAAGAGTTCTGCGGGCCTATTGCCAACTATGCGATAGTCGCTTCTTGCGGAGGAGAGTGGGGACGGTGCCAACTAAATTCACCCTCCGATCTGGATATTTGGCACAACTCAACGAAAGGTAAATAAAATGTAAAGAAACAAAAACATTTAGTGCCATTTGTCGTGGGGAGTATTACCTGCAAACATGTTATGTATTGTGGCGAAAATAATCTTACATCATTTTCAGTTTCGCAAATGTCATGAGTCTTCCTAAAAGTTATAAATCATATCATACTAATACAATCATGTCAAAGAGGCATCTCAGCATAATGCTGAAAATATAAAGAAAAAACAATGCATGTTGCACCGTAGGGTACAGCTAGCTCATAATAAAATTAAAAGCCTGTCTCCTTGAGAAATGCTCTTATGCTACACTATAGAATTACAACGGAGTAACCCTTCGATCTCTTTTGTTCTCTTGACATGAAAACGATGGAAATATAATACTGTAAGTATGCTTTCATTAGAACAAGGGCGTTTTTAAATACTTCTGACATAGGTATATAACTGACGTTATAAGCATAGACAACTTCGTGAAATATGTACATAGTCATACTAATATTATAAATGTGAAAGTTTGGATGTTTGTTTGTTTGTTTATTTGTTATTCAATCATGCAAAAACGGCTGAACTGATTTGCATGAAATTTGGTAACCCTAACAGTATGTGACTGGCAATAAAGTATAGGCTACTTTTTATCCCAGAAAAATTTGGGAATATCCCGTAAATCCCGATATTTGGATATAGGAGAACAGACTACTTACGGGATTTGAATGAAATTTCATACACATATATTATGTGACCGGGAAATACACATAGGAATAATATATTTTACCCCAGAAAAATGTGGGTATATCCCGGAAATCCCGAAAAACTAATATCTTACGGGATTTGAATGAAATTTCATACACACATAGTATGTGACCGGGAATAACACATAGGATATATTTTACCCCAGAAAAATTTGGGAATATAGAAATCCCGAAAAACTAATATCTTACGGGATTTGAATGAAATTTCATACACACATAGTATGTGACCGGGAATAACAAATAGGATATATTTTACCCCAGAAAAATGTGGGAATATCCCGGAAACCCCGAAAAATTAATATCCTACGGGATTTGAATGAAATTTCATACACACATAGTATGTGACCGGGAATAACAAATAGTATATATTTTAACCCAGAAAAATGTGAGAATATCCCGGAAATCCTAAAAAACGAATATCTTACGGGATTTGAATGAAATTTCATATACACATAGTATGTGACCGCGAATAACAAATAGGATACATTTTACCCCAAAATTATGTAGGAATTCCCAGAAAACTTATGTAGGAGACCTTCTTACGGGATTTGAATGAAATGTTGGTACACTAATAGTTTGTGATTGGCGCTGGCATATTGAATACTTCTTTTCTCGAAACAAAGCGGGACTTTTCCTAACATTGAGTACTTCTTATCCCATGAATACAATCTGACAACAATTATTGTGTTACTAAGTCTAGGCGTACGAAGTCGCGAGGTAAAGCTAGTAAATAAATACATAAAAGTGATATTTATGAATTTAGTGGCTCCGCTTGTTAACGAAATCGAGGCATAGTTCGGTTACAATAATTCTCGATTTTTTGCACATTCAGTACCAGTGTTTTTTTAAGAATCTCTTAATAGTACTAAACATTTGGCAATGGCATTTAATACGCACACGATTTCGTAAAACCAGTTAATTTAATATGACGTTTAGGTTTTTTACCGGATGAAAAAAACTATAAAGTAATACTTCTGTCACCAAAGGTTGTTCAAAGGTTATACACGTACATTTAGACTGCATGGGCGGGAGAAAGCTTCGGGAGTTCGGCATAGTAGACATCTGCCGTTATTGCTTGACCAGATCGGAGAAAGCATATAGTGAATAACACCATGCTGAGACCACCGAACAGTTACCATACCTTTTTATTGGTAAGCTTTGCTTTTTGACACTGTTGTGGCGTTTGACCTGGAGTCATTGCATTTTTCGCTTACGGTTATCGTAAAGAATCCACTTTTCATCAAATGTCACATTTTGATTTAACGTTCCTTCATTTCTGTATCGATTAAACAAGGCAACATAAGTTTCAACATGCGTTTCTTATTGCAGATGAGTTAAATCATGAGGCACCATTTTTCATATTTTTAATTTGACGCAAATGAGTCAATATTGTTAGTAAGGAAACGTTAAACCATGTCGCTAATTCCTGGGTAGTTTGGCTCGGATCGGCTTCCACCATCTCTCAATTCATTGTTATTCATCTGTGTGGGCGGTCTTCTACGTGGTGAATTCTTCAAATCAAAGTTTCCATCACGATAGCATTTAAACCAAAATCGCACGGTGCGTTCATTAGCAGTCCCCCTCTCCAAACGTAACATTGATATCGTATTCAAAAATCACTCGAATTTTCGAAGTATCCATCTTTCAGGTCTAAACTGAATAAAAAAAAACAATTGAAAGTCGATAATCGAATGTTGCACATGTTTTTAAAGAAAAACTTCATAGGGTACCATGTGAAAAAAGTTTCACTCAAAAATCTCAAACCATGAATATTCTATGTCAATTCGAAGTACCTATTAAAATAAAACGGCAATTTCATACTTTAACCCCTATTACATGTAAATTATGTCTATAACAATCTTTGTTTAATTTATTTGTGAGTGGTCAATTCATTAATTAGAAATACATACTTCTTAAAACGATATAGTATTCAAAGAAAAAGTAGTACTACTTGATATAATTATTTGCCTGATCTATTTAAAGCGGTAAATGCATGATTGTCAGTGTGTGATGTCAGTGCAGTACCTGTGCATACTGAATTACTTTATCAAGATAGACACGTTTATGTTCACGGTAGCTTTGTTATTGATGGGATTTTTTTTAAATTAACATCTGTGACAAATAGTAATTTATGAATTTAAGTAATAATAAATACTTTTCGCAAGTGCACCGCATGTCAATTAGGTATGTACTATAAAAAATCGTTGTTATGTAAAACAGATGGCAGCTGGCAGGTTGCGGAGCGGTTCAGAATCGCTCAATTTTTGGCCTAACGTAAAGGTTACCAAATGAATATTTCAACAGTGGAGTGTAGTCACGGAATACGTAACCAAATCGTTGGAGAGCGGTGGATAAACTAAAAGGTAAACTAAAGTCGAAACTATTGAAGCAGCTTTGAATTTTATATTTATTTGAACATGTTTATTATAGGCTCCTACTAAAATTTATTTGGTATTTAAGCTAAAATAACAGTCAAACTATTGCTGCCCAGGAGTTTTAGCTAATTTTCGGTTTTTAGTATGATTATAAAAAATGAGAAGCTTTAGGAAATAGTTTGTCAGGTTTTAAAAGTAATTGTCATCTAAACACCTAATCATAAAATTGATGGGTAAACACTCGATCACTACTGACGATATACCTAAACATACATTATATTATATAAGATGTAGTGCCTGCACAAAAAGCAGGTGACCCGATTTCAGGCAGTCGATACTAGCAAGTTTTGGCACTAATCGTTCGTGTAATTATTGACTCTAGAGCGACGATTCACGATTCGACAGTCATGCAACTAGCAAACCGCGGCGGAAATTCCGCAAGGTGCCGATATGCAAAAAGCATCAATTTTACATAGTTCCAAAGAGTTGCTAGAAATAAAATATCTTTAATTTTAACCTCTAGGTTAAAATTAAAGATATTTTACTGAACCTAAACCGAAAATGATTAACGATGCATGGATTGCAAAAGCTCGAATCTATTCTATCACATGGAATGGCAAATGTCACACGTCGCCACGTGTCATACATTTGCGTATATTTGTGACGTTACACTTATAGTTCGCCGTTTATAAAAACATTATAGTCATGCTGTATTTATACGTCCGTCATCCTAACAAACATGAGCACAATAATCACTGCAGCATGAGAGTTCAAACAAATGAAACTGATACAATATTCAATGCCATCTGTGATTCTGACCGCCGGACAATTAGTCACGTTGCATATGCATGCATTTGTACCCCACTCTCCCCGTGGTATTCATATAGCTCCGGGCTCTCTATTCTATTCGGGTTACAGTATTCTATGTTTAAGAGATAGGTATATGAATGTAGTTTCTGTCTCAATTTTGGTAGTACAAGCATGAGAATGCTAAGTAATAAAACAATATATTCTCATTTATTTCAAAACTATTACAATACAAAAAGTGGGAATTGACTCTAGTAGTGGATTACTTTAGTGACATCTAAATGATAAATAACTAAGCAGTTCCAGGCTTACCAACTAAGCTACATTAGCTTATTGCAGGAAATGCTTCATAATACGCTTTTGAGAAGTTTTTTTTAATACTACTAAGGTGGCAAACAAGCATACGGCGCACCTGATGGTAAGCGGTTACCGTAGCCTGTAGACGCTTGTGACACCAGGGGTATCACTTTTTGCGCGTTGCCGATCCTGTAAAACGAAAGAGGAATAGTTGGGTTGGCAGTATAAGGGTCAAAGTCCCCCCACTGCCAATACAACTTTTCCTCGTGGAGTGTATGTATATAATAATATTATGTGTATAGAAAAATAATTCGGTACCCAGAACCAGATATACTCGTATACATATAGGTTCCCCCACGAGCATAATTGAATTAAGATAATTAAGAAAACGGATCTTAAAGTTACATTAGGATAAAATACTTGTTCACGCATGGCTATATAATTATAAAATTAGGTTTTAAAGAATGAAATTGCCGATTTGTACTGAAAAATTGAAATTCGTTATTTTTTAATTTTAACATATTTATTTTAATAAAAATAATTACTTCAAGCCCTTCGGTTAACTTAGATGACGAAAGAAGTGACCAGTAGATTATATCAGGAGTTAGGTGCTTGTAGCCTTATCTTCTTTCTTAATAAGTTATTCTAAGCGTTGAAAATATTATTATGGTATCGTTCTATTAATTTTGTGCTTTGTGACTTTACTGCTTTAATCTAATGAAGAATAAAATTTTTATTTAATTTTATCTTCTCCTTTTAACCTGTGCCAGGTAAAATTTCCAGTTATGAATTAGCTACCTTAGTTTAGTTAATGTTATCAAGAATTAATCGTTTATTGGATATGATTTATTCTGTCATCTGATCCAAAACCAAACCCATGCATTTGTGGATATCAAAGTTAGAAAGAAAAAAACATGGGAAGTGTGAATGTACGAGGTTAATCTAATAACAATAGAATACCTACGCCTGTTATTCATGGTAGCGATCTCATTCGCACAATCTTATTTGCGCATCTCCACATTACTTATTCGATCGGCAAGGATTACGCCAAGCGATTTACGCTGAGATCCCATTACTATAACATTAATCTTATTCCTTGCCTTTTATTCGCATTCCTCTTTCTTAATTTTCAAAGCTATCAATACCGATACTGACGTCTCTTGTGGCACATTTTTGTTAGTTAACTTATCGTCATCATTGGTGGTCTGTTATTTCACTAGTATAGAAAGTATTCTGATAGTCTCATTGAAATATTAAGTTAATTAATTGAATTAAAATACTTTTACACAATTGAGATTATCATTTATGTTTTTTTTCGAAAGGAGACTAAAAGGATTCATTCAGAATCCATTCAGCCCTTGGAAGGTTTGTCTAAAAAGATACAGAGACACCGTTTTGATTCCAACTTTGGAATAGGTAACTAGACTTGGGCAGTTTAGGACTATAGGTGTACAGTTATGGACGGTCCTGGGTACCCACCCGGGAGTTTAGAGTCGTCAAATATATTTATTAACACTACTTGGTAGGCAAGGGGTATGCTTGCGTAGGTGCCAGGTGACCTTTGATCCTAGAGGTATTATATTTGTGTTACAGATAACATTATAGGTAACGTAATCGTTACACTTACATGAAAATGTTCAAGGAACATATTTAATTAATAATACATTTTACATATTTTTGATGTATGAATGATAATCTATTATTAACTATCTCACAACATCGGGAGAGAGGCCAATTGGAATTGACATAGTTTATATTATTATTTCGTAAATTTTGCGCTGGGAGGGTTACCTGGACTCAAAATTTGCAGAAATTTCCAAACCTTTCCTGGAATTCAATCATTTTGCTGTAGTAAAGTAACGTTGGTAAGTAATTGTAAAACAGACTTCCTGGTAAATGAAAGTGAACTTTATGTAAACGATTCCTGGAAACCGCGCCTATAAAATACGTTACAATAAAAGTAACGGGGAATCTTGCAAACTAACAAATTATTTTATTGAGGGGAGCTGTTCAAGGTGCACTATTATATCCACTTTTTTTATCAGTTAAGAAAGTGATCAAAGGCCTATTCAACTCTGTCCTAAATTATTAACGAAGAGGAAGAAGTATCATGAGTACCTACAGATTGGTCACATGAAACCAATATCTGAAGCAGAGGAGGATAATAAACATGCAGTCTACTTACCTCATCATGCGGTTGTGAGAAACGATAAAGACACCCCAAAGGTACGTGTTGTATTGAACGGTTCCTGCAAGGAAAATAATGGGATTTCTCTCAACGATGATCTAATAATTGTTCCAGGGTTGCAACAAGACTTTTTTTTTGGGTGGGGAAATGCTCCTTATGCATGACGTCCCGCTCCGGTGATGCGGGACGGTCGGGCTCTCCAGCCAAGTGGCCAGCATATCGACTAAAACCACCACCACTACCACCTTTCGCATAGTGGTGGGATCACGGGATCGCTCTCGCATGATCCACGATCCCAACGCAGAGCCTACCGGAGGGCCCAGTGCAATGGGCGACTGACGACCCCGAGTCCGCTGCCCAAGGTCCACACCTCGGCCGCAGAGGGTAGGGAAAGCGGCGTATCGTAATACCCACATTCCTCTCCCCCTGCAGCCCCGCCGCGACAAGGCAAACCCCGGGAGGAGGGGAGTTGCAATCATCTTACCTGCGACAGTTACTAGTCCGTTAGAAAACTCACTGCATCTGCCTGGTTTCATATATTATTAAAATGTACCGGATGATTCGCGTAGCCGACAAGCATACTCAGTATATCGAGCATATCGTGTGGAGAGATAGCAACAAGTTAGCAGTTTTGGACTTCATACTACTCACAATTCCGTTTTGTATGTCTTGTCTTGGCGATTAGACTGATGCAGCAAGTACCAAGCGATGAAGAAGACCTATCCACTAGCACCTGAAATAGTTTTTTCTTATACCACTAAGGTGGCAAACAAGCATATGGCCCACTCAGGTAAGCGGTTATCATAGCCTAAAGACGCTTGCAACACCAGGGGTATAACTGCGCGTTGCCGACCCTGTAAAACGAAAGAAGAATAAGGTAAACGCAGTTAACAACGACCCATCGAAAATCTGCAGGTTTCACCGATTTCGAATTTATTTCGTCTATAAAAATGTTAAACTTAATGATGTGGTGTAGAACTCAAAAAGTCCAGTACTAATTCGAATTCAGTGAAATATTGTTGATGTGAGTATGTTGATACTCAGAATGTAAATATATTGCAATTTGCTGATGATTTAGTTCTGTATACTTCAAATTCTAATTTATGTGTAGCTATTGATACTGTAAATATAGCACTAGGAAAACTTCATGATTATTATAGTAATAGGTTGCATCTTAAAATTAATGCTTCAAAAAGCAGTGTTATGATTTTTGGAGATGACAACCCTGCTATAGATATAATATATCATTAAAATATATTGATTAATATAATATATGCTACAGAGAGCATTGAAAGATTTAATCAGCATAAGTTCTTAGGTATTGTCATCGATCAAAAACTGAAATTCGAAAAGCACATTAAATATATTTCCAAAAATTCTTACAAAGGGCTAAATGTTCTGAGACGCCTTGCTGGGATATCTTGGGGAGCTGATTCAAAAGTATTGTCAATACTGTACAAAGAAATTGTAGACACTTTGATTATAGCACTTTAGCTTACATTAATTGTACATATGTACATAGATTGGATATAATTCAGAACAAGGCTCTGAGAATCATCTCTGGAACAATGTGTTCAACTCCCATAAGATCCATGGAAGTTGAAACCAAAACCATGCCCCTTATATTGTGGAGAATATTACTCTGTGAAAGATATTGTATCAAACTTTTTTCATCAGCTAATAATGATTTTATCAACAGAATAGTCCCTCACCTGGTGAATGTCTCTGGTCCATTGTCCTCAGCAGATGAACTGTTGAGGGGCTTAGCTCCACAGTTGTGTCGGATATATCTGGAAATATATAATAAATGCAAAAGGATTAAAAAACAGTCAGTGGCCTTTGTACGCCCTTGTGGGCGTATAGTTGTCTATATTAGTATAACTCATCCAATTCATATTCTAGAACACAGAAATATAAATAATAATGACATGCTAGAATTTTTGTCAGAAAATGAGTATTACACTCTATACACTGAAAGCAGTAAGAGAGTTGACCATGTGAGATCTGCTTTATATGATCCTCAAACAGGGTTCACTCAAAGCTTTGTTGCTTAATATTTACTGCAGAATCCTATGCAATCCTAGAAGCATTAAAGTTAGTAAGTCATATTCTACCAGTCTAATAAATTCTTCTTAATTTTAACTGATTCATTGAGTGTTTAGGAAACTTTGAAAAATTTGAAATTGAATTTTAAAACCAACTATATTTTGTATACTAAAAAAATCTTGTATATAAGTTAAATTGTAAGAACATAGACATATCCTCATATGGATTCCTACGCATAAAGGTATAACTGGACATGAAGTAGCAGATAGAACTGCAATTAAGGGTATAAATGCATTAGATGTTCAATATATAACTAGTGTACCGCACACAGATTATTATAGTTCCATAAACGAAGAATTGAAAAATCTTTGGATTGAAATGTGGAAGAAAGACCAAGAACAGAAAGGAAAGTGGTACGGAAGTATTCAAACAGACTTAACAACAGAGCCCTGGTACAACGACCTGGAGTCAGCCAGCCGGCACTTTATCACCACTATTAACAGGCTTCGCTTTGGCTTTGTTGACGACGTCTGTGGTCTCGTGGTTCGAGTGCCGGACTGCTGATCATGGGTTCGATTCCCACAGGACACAAATATTTGTGTGGGTTTACATGAGTATTTGTGTTTGTCTGGGTGTTTCTTATGTATTTTAAGTATGTATTTACAAAAAAAGTATATAAGTATTATATCCATTGTCTAGTACCCATAGTACAAGCTCTGCTTAGTTTGGGACTAGATGGTGTTGTGTCAAAATGTCTCTATTTATTTATACCACCACACCTGTCCACTTATTCCGTTTGGGCATCAATTCAAGTGATTCGTGTAAATTCTGTAACGCACCGCAAGCTGACGCTAAACACCTGATTTTGAATTGAGTACGTGAAGTGATAACCTACCAAATAATTCCTCCCGCGCCGCCTGAACGATATTTTAAACACTAAAAAGTGTTTTGTGCCGATTTATTCTCTTATATCGCTAAATTAAGACTTTTTATTAAATACTTAGCCTAGGTCTTGTAACCAAGCCAGTCACATTTTTTTTAATTGATGTGGCTACACATCAATTAAAAAAAAAATGTGACTAACATTCAGTAGACGTCTAAATTGCTGAACAAAGTTGCCTTCCAAAAAGTCACCAAGAGTATCATTGAAGCCATTGAAAAAAATCTTTCATTTCCAGAAGAGGAAACAGATTCATTGACAGACTAGAAGGATAATTATCAGACATAACATAAAATAAATATAATACTTAAGGTAAACTAAGAATACTTCAATAAAATTTGTAGTATTTAGTTCGCGTTTAGCTCGTCGACAGTGATGTTGTATGATGAGTTCCATCTGCAGTTTTAATTTTATTGTAACGCTGTCCTGTTTCTAACAAGAATCTGAGAGCAGTTCAAAATAACAGAATTGCAAATTACTTCATGTCCGCAAAATGATGGTAAGTATAATTATTTTCATTTTTAACGATTTTTTTCTATAGAGGAAGTTTCATGTTGTTTTCCTGTTTATGCTAGTTTATTTATTCAAAATACATACTTAAATAAACCTGAAAACTATGTTCATAATGTACAAACTAAAATAAAAATCGAGTAAATTTACGAGATTATCCCCTTAAGTCCTACAATGACTTCTGGAAAACATACATGTTCGTCTCAAGCGTCAACCCTAAAAGAGTAAACATGCCCAGTATGTAGCTACGCAAATTGCATCTAAAGGGTAAAGTATATTGCCATTCGGGTTATGTATCTCACACATATTACAGAATATTGTATTAGGTTGAGAGAATCAACAAGCTTCACGAGCGGCGTGCGAGACGGCTCCGTAAGTAATGTCACCTGTGTGTGGTACATTTTTTTCCAAATGTTGAATCTGACTAGAATATTAGATAATTGTGAAAACTGTTTTAATTTCAACAGTTTTTAATGTGACTAGGTATATTTATATGAAAAAGCTGGATATTATACAGCTAAAAATTAGTTTACTTTTATGAATACGTTCGATAATTTTAATAGTTCTGGACTTTGCTATATTGTAACACTTCCTTTCCCTGCATTATACTTTGAAAACATTAAAAAACCTTTTTAACTAACATTACAGAAAACCAAAGAAAACAAATATGAAATGCCATTAAATGTTAATTGTTACGTAACGTATTATTAAGAATAAGAGATACTGACACTATCACGGTGTTTACTGTAATAATATTATATAAATAACTAACTGGTGTCCGCGGTTCCACCCGCATCCCAAACGTCATTATACCGACTTAAAAAAAGAGGAAGTTATCAATTTGTCTGTATGTTTTTTTTTGTATCTTGAAAATGCTTTTGCTCTTTTCTTTAAAGTATTTAAAATATTATTTTCTCCTTTTTAGTTTAAGTTTGTGCATATAACAATAAGTCGTGAAGTCAGTTTTGTATTTTTCTAAAAATTCACTTTATTGAGACAAAAGGTAGCCTGGCCTATGTCCTTTTCCAAGGTCTATTATATCTCTGTGCCAAATTTCATCATAATCGATTCAGAGGTTTGGGGGTGAAACCGTAATAGAAGGACAGATAATTACATTCGCATTTATAATATTAGTATGGAAAAGGACTTAACACTGTTAGTCAATGGTACGTCATAAGTGACTTCGGTGTTAACGATGACAAAACTGTTAATGTATAAGCTCACAATGCCAAAGCCGAACGGTAGGAAGATTATTCAATCCACGGAAGTCAAATTTTTGGGCGTTACTATCGACCAAAGGCTGATGTGGAACTCGCATTTGGATAACATACGAAAGCCAAGATGGCACTTGAGGTCAGTGCCCGCCGTATCGTAGCAACTGGGGTGTAAATCCCAGAAATTCATTCTGGTTGTACACTGCTATTGTGCGGCGGTCATTACGTATGCATCAGTGGTATGAAATGACAAGGCCTTTCAAGCGACAACTATACAAATACTAGACAATCTGCAAAAAACTGCCTGTCTCATTGCCTCACGAGTTACTTCCACATGCCCCCCCTTCTGGAACTACTGCGTCTTCATGTATTCGTACACAGAGAGGCGAAAGCCACCATATATGACTAGCATTCGAGGCAATAACAGATTATCCAAAAAGTTTAGAACTTTACAGGAAGCCTAATTTTGGAAACGCCAAAATTGCATGACCTCAGATGCTGTGCTACTACGGCATGTATATGAAAACCATTACTTCATAGAAATGCCTTCAAGGGAAGACCGGTCAAAAAGCCAGTTACCGTATGAGGCCGGGAGTCTAACCTAGTACAGCAATGGGTCCAAAATGGGACATACCCAACTTCAACAAAGAAGAAAGAAAAAAATTTAGAAAACTTACGACTAGATACTTTTTATCAAGTTAAAGTCCACAAGTTTTTTATACTTTGTAGAAGGTTCTTATAAAAAGAAAAATTAAGACAATTGCGCAAGTTATTGGAAATTTTCACAAAACTTAATTTATATATTGAAACTTTTTTTCCAGGTAAGGACCACGCAGATGAAGTCGCGGGCAGAAGCTAGTAACTGATATAGTAAAACTATAAATATCGAAAGAAAACCCATACAGACAAATACCTAAATGGTGAATCGCACCACCACCCAACACAGTTATCTACCGTCGGTAAATCTTTGTTTCAGAGAGCACATGGGATCTGTGATGAGCAACACGATATGTAGATGATACTTTCACCATATTACCATCTAACAATGTAACAGCATTTCTAGATCATCTCAACTCCTTACATTCAAAAATTCAATTTACTATGGAGTCAGAGGCTAATAACTCTTTACCTTTCTTAGATGTTTTAGTAATTCGTAATCATAACAACACCTTGAGTCATACTGTGTATCGAAAGAAAACCCATACAGACAAATACCTAAATGGTGAATCGCACCACCACCCAACACAGTTATCTACCGTCGGTAAATCTTTGTTTCAGAGAGCACATGGGATCTGTGATGAGCAACACCTGGCTGCTGAGCTTCAACATGTCAAGCAAGTCCTGCATGACAACAAGCTCCGAATACCGCGCCCTTGCCACAGAAACCGTGTGAAACATGCCACAGTTGAGCGCTTACCTGCAGTACTACCATATGTTAGAGGAGTCACCGACAAAATTGGCTACATCTTGAAGCGTGCTTCAATTAAAACATACTTCAAGCCGCTGAAGAAGATCAGTCAGTTCTTACCATCTGTCAAGTGCCATATACCTCTACAAGATGCGGGCGTATACAAGCTTGATTGTGATTGCGGTCTCTCATATATAGGCCAAACTAAAAGAAGCATAGGGACCCGCGTAAAAGAACACATCGCCGATGTCAAACACCGCCGTTCCAAGAAGTCAGCAGTTTGTGAACATACTCTTGACAAGGCCCAGCATTATATCAGATTTGATAAACCACAAATACTTGCGAAGGAAAGTCGATACCTACCCAGGATGATTCGCGAGGCTATTGAAATTAAAAAAACATCCAAATTTCAATAGAGAAGATGGCTGGGTCTTACCACCTGCTTGGAATCCTGTTATAGATTCTATTAAACCAAAATCCAGGCCTACAACTGCAAGACCAAAGGATACTGTGAGCTCGTTTTGCGTGAATCGGATTGCCAATAATTAACAACTAAAACATGATCATTGAATATTTTTACTTTAAAAGAGACCATGATTCTCTGAGTTTGTTTCGGCGTTTCTTCTCAGAGGTCGTTAGATAGGAAATGCCGGCTCCATCTAGTTTTAATTAATAATTAGTAATAAATGTCACTGATCATGTAACAATAAAAAAATGTAGGGTAGCTGTCAGTAATTATATCATCAAGACGCCCACCACCTCAGTCTACCCGTGACCATGGACGCTGTAAAGGGTCCGAAACGTCGGGATTAATAATATCAATATACGCGATAAAATCCGTAAAAAGTAGTTTTATTTCAAACTATAAATATTGTCCGCAACGAAGATGGTTGTCCTTTGACCTCAAATATTATAAAATATTTTCACATAACATTCGTAATAAAAGTATGTAACAAAAAAGTTTAAATTTTGCATTTTTATCTTGGGAAATACGACCGTATAGTTACCGTGGGAGAGCCATGCTTCGGCACGAATGGGCCGGCTCGACCGGACTTGATACCACGGCCTCACAGAAAACCGGCGTGAAATAACGTTTTCGTTGTGTTTCGTCGAGTGAGTGAGGATACCGGACGCCCAAACCCCTTAAAAGGGCGGCAACGCACCTGAAACTCCTCTGGTGTTGCGGGTGTCCATGGGCGGCGGTAATCGCTTACCATCAGGTGATCCGTCTGCTCGTTTGCCCACCGTTTCACATAAAAAAAAAAAAAAATATACCTACTCACATAAGTTTGCGAACGGAATTCGATTTGAACTTTGCCTATATTCTATACACAGTGAATGCTGGCGGTGCTTGGCACAAATCTCTTTACAATTGCATTTTTCTCGTGCTTCTCATGCTATAGCGTAGTTTTAGTCATATTTTATTTGTCAACCAGACTGCACGCTCTTTATCTGTTCGAGAAAGTTCGTGCTTTTTTGTTATTAGATCACTTGGGAATCTTAAATATATCTTTTAAAAGAGATATAAATAGTTTAGGAGTTTAGTTTACCTATATCCACTTTGGTCACTTTGCAGTCTAGTTTTTCTAGGAGTTCTCTATCTCTTGGCACACTAGTTTTGTGTATGTGGTCGATAGTTAAGATCAATCGTCAGCCTCATAATATAAAAGTGTAGATTCTTCCAAAAGGTCTCACTAGAATGAAACCTAGTAGAATGATTGCAAAATTAAAAAATATTTATCAATCAATCAATCAGCCTATCGCAGTCCACTGCTGGACATAGGCCTCTCCCAAATTGCGCCACAACACCCGGTTCTCCGCCTTCCGCATCCAGTCTGACCCAGCCGCCCTCTTAAGATCATCGGTCCACATCTGGCTGAGGGCCACATTACGTTTGAGATTCACGGTCTCCACTCAAGGACTCGTCTGCTCCAACGGCCATCGGTCCGTCGACAGACATGGCCGGCCCACTGCCACTTCAGTTTGCTTAATCGGGAAGCTATGTCAGTAACTCCAGTTCTTTTCCGGATAATTGAATTGCGGATTTTATCCTTTAAAGAAACCCCGAGCATAGCTCGCTCCATCGCGCGCTGAGCAACTTTAAATTCGTGGACCAGCCCAACTGTAAGTGTCCACGTTTCGGCACCGTATGTCATGACTGGCAGGACGCACTAGTTGAAAACTTTCGTCTTCAAGCACTGCGGTATAGGCGACGCGTAGACACGGCGAAGTTTTCCAAATGCTACCCAACCCAAACGAACCCTTCTGTCGGCTTCTTTCTCGAAGTTGTGTCTACCGAGCTGAATGCTCTGCCTTAGGTAGATGTATTCCTGCACAACTTCAAGCACCGACCCTTCAACGTAGATCGGTCTCGGCACGACATGTGTATTGAACATAACCTTAGTTTTGTCCAAGTTCATGCCGAGACCCACACATCGAGAAGCTTCGTTTAGGCTATGCAGCATTTCGCCCAACTGTTCCAGTGACTCAGCTATTATGACAATGTCATCAGCAAATCGAAGGTGTGAGATGTATTCGCCGTTAATGTTGATGCCCTGTCCAGTCCAATCTAACGTCTTGAATACATCCTCCAGCGCATTGGTGAAGTCATGGTTGCGGCTTTGTACAAGCATCTCAGTACCTCGACATACCGCCAGTCAATACGACACCGTTGCAGAGCGTGCAGAACTGTCCAGGTTTCAATGGAGTCGAAGGCTTTTTCGTAGTCCACAAAAGCCATACATAGCGGCTGGTTATACTCTTCCGACTTCTATATAATCTGCCGGACAGTATGGATGTGGTCTACGGTACTGTAGCCTTTCCGAAACCCGGCTTGTTCTGGAGGCTGGATCTCGTCGAGTCTTCTAGCGAGACGATTTGAGACAACCTTCGAGAACAACTTGTAAATGTGACTCAGGAGTGAGATAGGTACAGACCTATCTGACAAAACCTTGCTGAAGAACTACAGAGTTCTTCAGCAAGGTTCAGCAACGTTTTGTCACCTTTTTTGAAGAACAGGACCACCTCACTCCCACTCCACGCTGTCGGTGTTATGCCGTGTTGGATGACAGAATTAAAATGGCTCGCTAGCTCTTTCAGGACTGGAGCCCCACCTGCTTTTAGGAGCTCTGTGGTTATTCCGTCATCTCCCGGCACCTTGTTGTTCTTAAGTTGCTCGAAAGCCGCCCTAATCTCGCCCTGGTCAACTTCCAGGATGTCCTCGGTATAATATCTGTGGTCATCGCCTCCGGGTCCCGTTTGTTTCACCATTCGCGTAGAGTAAAGGTGTCCGTAGAAGCTTTCGACTTCCTTGAGTATCTCTGGCTTTGAGGTAGCGAATCTGCCATCCGCAGTTTTAAGTTTGTCAGATGGGACCTCCCTAACTGCTGAGCGAACACTTTCGATCCCCTGTTTTGCTCGATCGCAGCCTCAACGGCGCGGGTGTTTGAGCAACGAAGGTCGCGTCCGACAAAGACAACTGTGTGGATGACATCTCTCGCCTTTGCCTCATGAGCTCAAGGGTCCCTGTAGAAAGTTTGAACACCATGGATTTCCGCTGAGATGGGAAAATCTTACGGGACACTTCTTGCAGCGTCTTTGCCACTGTGTCGGCCTTCTCGTCAATGCTGCCTGTGGTTTCCAGCGAGTCGAATCGATTTTGGAGTTCCAGCTGGAATCTTTCAGATCCCAAAGCGACTTGGAGCGGCGTAGATCGGAGTGTAGACCTCATCAGATGGATTCTTTCCGATTTACAGTTGATATTTAGAGTGCCTCGGACTAGTCGGTGATCACTTCCTGTATTAAATCTGTTGATCACTGAGACATCTCTAAATATGTGCTTCTTATCCGCCATGATGAAGTCTATCTCGTTCCTAGTCACGTTGTCAGGGCTTCGCCAGGTCCACTTCCTCCGAGGCTTCTTCTTAAAGAAAGAGTTCATCAAAAAGCCCCTGTGATTCGAGGAAGTTGACTAGCATTTGCCCCCTGTGATTTCTGCGCCTCAAGCCGTATGGTCCAATTTTCGATTCGCCGCGTTCTTGTACTCCCACTTTGGCATTGAAGTCCCTCATAACAACGTTGTAATGTGCCTTGGTGGTATTACTGATGGCCTTGGCAATGTCCTCATTCATTGCCTCAGCTGTCTCGTCCAAGTGTGTCAAGGTCGGCGCATATACATGTACTACCTTAAGGCAGTATCTGTCACTGAGTTTAAGGACTAGGTACGTCACCCGTGTCGACACACTGCTGATTTCTACAACGTTGTTAATGAGAGCTTTGTTGACAAGAAAACCGACACCACCCTAGGAGAGCTGATCACCTTCGCGGAAGTAGAGCAAGTTCCCCGACTCCAGGGTTATTGTGTCCTCCCCCTCTCTTTGGACTTCATATAGAGTTAAGTCGCATAAACTGGCACATACTAGGGTGTATGTGCAAGTTTATGCGACTTAACTCTACTTCTAATTCGGTGAGGTGGTGGTCCAGCCTTAGAGAGCGTCCATTATACGTTGCCAGGTGTAGACGTCGTGTGTGGTTGCCTGCCGTACCCCGGAGATTTTTGGCACCCCCTGTCCCACCGTAACCGCGACCGCAAGCTTGGCCGGGAATAGCGGTACTACCGGGAACTGGGGGCCTTATTTTTATGGCGTTTTTCATGGGGGGTAATGCCCATAGTCACCAAGCTGGGCAAGCGGATTGGTGACCGCAGAGCATAGCTTCTCAGGCCAGTGACGCTGCTGCCCGTCACTGTTCTATAATAATTTAGCTATGCAGGTTCTTATGAAATGGTTTAACCGCCATTTGTCGGTGAATTCGTCAGAGCCTCATTCGTTGATCAGCAGGATGTACCGCGGGCAGGCGAGGTTGACTTGGAGCACATAGGTGGTGGTGTGCTCCAAGTGCCCTTACATCAAAAAATTATTTATATAGAATTTAAAATATTTTCATACATTACAATAAAAAAAAGTAATTTATTGTAATGGGTGTTACTCCGCTAATTATGAATGGATATTAAAAAATTTTTTCGCATTGTGTTCGGTTTAGTTCCAAGTAGAGATAATATGGGACATATTATTTAAGCTTAGACTGGAGATCACCATGGAGCTCCTCAAAATGTGAAATTATCGAGATATTGTAAAGTTTATGGCTATTGTATAATAAGGTACGTAAGTGCAACTTACCTTTGACCTGGTGATGGAGCCGAAAGACCATTGAGGGAACCCCTCAACGGCTTGCAACATATACCTCGTGTGGCGTGTTGGCTTATATCATTTATCTTTATGAGAACTTTAGGCTTACCTATAGTTGAAATATAGACGCCAGCAGGTCAAGCTATCCAAAACTGTCAATTCCTAATTGAATATGAACCTTATTGTTTTTTATTAAAGTTGAAAATCAATCAAACAAATTTGACAGATTGTGGTAGCTTGATGTGCTGGCCTCTGTACCTTACAATTTTGTATGTACTTACTTGCCTAACATAAGAAAAACGAAAATTTTAAGTCACATCACTTCTTGTTTTCGTCGGTTTCCTTTTTTGTTAAAAAGTTATTATTCAACGCGATTACTTATGAATCGTAAAATGCCTGTCTCAGATTAATAACACCCCATGCCTTATCTTAAAATGTAGGACAAAATTAACAGTATCAAATGAATATTGATTTAACAGTTTTTCGAATCTGTAATTGTTTAACCCATTAACACGATAAGAAGAGGTTTTAAAAAGTTATTTCGCAAAGGGTAATTACTCGCTCGAACTCGCTAGGGCGGGGGCTAGTGGTACACAGCAGGGACCCGAGCCCTTCTGTGGGATACCGAAAGCCCTTGCTCTAAAAGCTATAACGAACTCAAGCTATGAGACTGCTACGAAGCTCTGGAAGGAATCGCCAGGCATGGTGCATTCCAAAGCTCTAATTAAAGCCTACAATAAACGGCACACAAACTTTGTCCTAGCATTAAATAGGAACAACTTGCTCATTGTAACGAGAGCCTTAACTAGACACTGCTACTTAAACAAGCACATGTTCAACCTAAGGCTGAGAGACACGCGAACCTGCCGGCGTTGTGAGGAGGCGGACAAAACGCCACTTCATCTCCTGGGAGAATGCAGGTCTTTAATACACAAGCGCAGTGTTCTTCTAGGGAAACATATCGTAAGATGAAGTAAAAGAGCTCACCCCTAAGCAAATCCTGCAGTTTATAGTAGCTGTAGGGTTTAGCGGTGAGCTCTATTGCAACAAGTGGCAATCACAATAGACCGAATGCGGTCGCAGTGATACTTAAGCCGCATTATAATAATAAAAAATAAAAAAGGGTAATTAAAAACGTTGTTGGTTAATTAAAGACTTCGCACTTTATAAATAGGCAAATACCTTATAATTCATGTTGCATAAAATTTTGGAATGGTAGATATTTAACGAAATTCATACATCAATATTATTAATAACTCATATGTCATAACATAAAGAAGTAGCTTACCTTTTGTGAGCATATTGCGACAATATCTACAAATATTGAGTGAATAATTCATGTGATAAAAATACGAGACTTAGCTCACATCAGTGGCGTGCACAGTTTTCAGATAGGGTAGGCAGAATAAGTTATAAGCTTTTTTCCGCTTACACCTGGTGTGTCGAATCGACCTTTGTTATTTTATTGTTCCTATTTACAGACGCTACACTAGAGATTAGGTCATATTCAATCTGATTAAGAGCTAGTGCAATTCTGTAAATTATTTTTCAACACTATTAATATTTCGCGAGCAAGTTTAGGTACCGTGTCTAAATAAGTACCCATAGTCATTGACGACACAGATTAGTCACTTCCACGAAAAGCGAGCTCTTGTTTCTCCAAAAAGTAGACAATGTTCCGATCGACTTTCGCATTATATCTATCAATGTCGATTTGTATCTGAAAATTTAAATCCGTCTCCTGCCTACGATTTTTTTCAAAAATATGGGTAGCTTCTAAGTATTTTTCAGATAGCTCCTATGAATATCGGCGTATCAGGCATCGTGCCTTGGATGGTTTTATTGTTTGATAGTAGACAAGGGAAACGGAACAACCTATTGCCGTGTATGCAACCTGTGAGCCAATAATATGAATCATATTCTTTAGTAGGTATTGAATTTACGACCTTTACGACCACCAAAAAACCTTCCACGATCGCCTTGTTTTTTTTCACCGAAAGAAAGTTTTGAATACTTACGCATAATTTTTTATTTTCTCTCTACACACACTACCTTAACTACTTCACCAGCGATCAACGATACAATCCTAAATACCTGCTATGTAATACGTACTTAGCTCACAACCAAAAGAAAACAAACAATGGCGACTCGATATAAAACATAATACGACAAAAAGTAATGGGACTTTTTAAATAAAGAATTCAATTATAAAAAAATGCTATTTTTTTAAATAGTTACCTACATATCAACTTCGGTTCGGAAAAGTTCGGCAAGAATCGTAATTTGTCGTGTTGTTTAATACTTACATCTAAACCACTCAGATCAAATACTAAACCACAGGTTAGGCACTGCCTACTCGTGCGTTTGTGTGCGTTATTATTGACATTGTGTGCCACGTATTCATAGGAACGCACACCTATTTAATCCGCATGATTACGAGAGCACACATACAAACATGTAGCCAAAAATAGTTTGACTCCCGTGGTGGAGCCGAAATTGCGTTTTTGTAGTAAACGAGCAATACTGTAGGTAACAATATACACCATTACATGTCAACAGACGGAGCTGATTTAAGATATTTGTCTCTATTGATAATATCGTAAAAAAAAGTTTATAAATCTTATCAAATTTAAGTAGGGTGTCTTTTTGTCTTTATGGAATGCACGCCACTGGCTCACATTATATCAATGTTTGTTTTCAACAGCCTTCAAAAAGGAGAAAATTCTCTATGTGTTCGCGACGACACGTCACCCATCAAATATAGTGCTTATGCCTAAGTCTAAAACAATAATAGAAATCGCTAAGTGTTAGAAAAATAGACAAAATAAAGCAGTTAAAAAACTAGTGAAAAGTGCTATCTATAAGTGTCATTTTGTGTTAATTCGATGCCAGGGTGAAACGTAAGTACGATCCAGGTCTCAAAATAGTATTCAAATTAGTATTTCGATCATTTAACAGTAATCTAGTGTTTTTGTATGACCTGAGCCTCGTATGAATACTTTTCAACCTACCTTCGAACGTTTGTTTTTTGTTAATGCAATATTTAAGTTTTATCGTAATAGGCTTTGTACCCTAAAATTAGGCATTAAATATAAATAGAAATAAATGAATTTAGTATTCCCGGGTAGCTTAGGTAATGACCTAGCTATCGACAGTGTTTTAATTTACCTAACATATATAGAAAAATAATAGGACCTAAGGGAAAAGTTAGGTGCCCTAAAAATTCCTAAAATTTTCAAGTTCATACTAAATTATCTTTGTAGACATACGGTCGATGGGACCTAGATGGGCATATAGATTACAAAATAGGCTTTCCATCGAGATATGGCACATAGACCTAAGTATAATGCTAAACCTAGATTTAAGCCTAGAAATGATTGTTTTGTAAAACAGTTTTAATAAAGTTCATACTGCGTACGGGAAGCGGCTCCACGGTCCTCGTCAAGGTAAAGTTTGGGCGTACGTTAGTAAATGCAAAATGTACGCAAGTCGTAGACATCGGTGCGACATATTATTTTCTTAGAAGAAATCTGGTCATCTACCAGGAACCGCTTCCCCCGCATATTTTGAAGAATATTTCTGCGTTCTTATTTCTTTACCACCGCATCTCCCTGAAGACTCGTGACGGTTACAGACACACGCCTACACACAACTTCATCGAACACACGAAGCTCTCCGGAACCTATAGGTGTAGGACGTAAGCGTCTCGCCACCTCCGACATACATACACCGTATATAGCTGGGAGGTTAACGCCCGTCTGGCACACTATGCAACTCTATGTTTTGTGTGTATTTAGTGTGTGTTTAAGCCATATCTTCACTAACGATTTTATAAACTTCCTGTTTGGTCCCATATAATTTTTGTTGGTTTTTGATCATTGATTCTAAAGATGTCTGATTTTCAATCTCTGAATTCAATTAAAATGAATATTTATTTATTTATTTAAGGATCTCCAACAAAGAGAGTACACAATTTGCTACATATGGTTAATCAAAATTAATTTGAGTTAGTGTACTCCTTCACTTACAGGAGACCACATCATGCTTATGAAACTAAACACAGAAATAATTATAATTAGAACAATTATCTAAATGAAAATTAAAATAATTATTTGTCTAATAGCTAAGAAGAATGTTAATTTTGTTTGATAGGATACATGATAGATACATTAAAAACAATAAAAAAAGGGCATTTATGGTACTTAGTAGATTACTTAATATGAGAGCACTTCCCTGATATGCTTTTTGTACTTAGGCAGACTGTCGCTGATGTCTGTCACATCAGCTTTAGAGAACTTATTGTATACAAAATTATATGAAATGTCTTATAGGCAGGCAATTACATCTGAAAAAAACCGGCCAAGTGCGAGTCGGACTCGCGCACCGAGTGTATTCCTGTTTCTTTTGATTGCGTAGAAGTTTGTTTTTGTTACAGCTTAAAAGTATTATAGACCTGAGTATTTGATATGAATTTCAATTTAATACCTGTATGCGTTCATGAGGAAAGGGGTAGTAACTGTAAAATTATTAAAAATATTTTTATTATATGATGTAACAAAAAATTTACGGTTGTCGCAACTTTTCCTTTATCTGTGCTATAAGACGTTGCATCATACCAAATTTCAAGATTCTGAGTTCACGGGAAATACCCTATAGGTTTTCCCTTGCGAGTTTCGAAAATTTGCGGCATAAACGGCTATTTCTTTTGATTGCGTGGGCTTAGAAGTTTGTTTTTTTCACAGCTTTAAGGTACAGTAGACCTGAGTATTTGACGCGTTCCTGAGACAAAAGGTCTCGACAGACGGACAGACGGACGGGCGGACGAACAGACAGACAACAAAATGATCCTATAAGGGGTCCGTTTTTTCCTTTTGAGGTACGGAACCCTAAAAAAACAGTTTAATTATGCAGTATTTTTATATTTATCAATAATACTGCAAAATGTAGAACTAATTTAATTCAACATATGTTATTATAACAGGGTCAGTACAAATTCTAAAACAAGAGACCAAAAAAGTCGTGAATATACAAAATATACTCATGAATTTCTATAAATGATAGGCTGCAATAAAGTCTAATTAAGTATATTGAGGCTACAACTATAACAAATCCACTTAAAATATTATGCATATTCGCAAAATTCAATCTAATTAAGCACACCACACGGTTTTAATACGATTTATTATATTCACAAAAAAGTCAAAACACACAAATACATAAATCATTACAACAAACAAGCTGGGTACAACTGGTACGGGGAACAGGATGAATAGGTTTTTAAGCAATTTAGGTGTATAAGTGTGTCTTGGATGATATCTAAGCAGTTATATCTATAAAATTACATTATAGATAACAAAATAAATATGCTATTATGACTCCTAGCACAGTAAAACTGTGCTTCTAGCGCCATCTGTTGACTATTGTGTCTTGTAAGTTTCCATGATACATGATTCTAAAATCTTAGCAGACTTGTAGAAGGTGTTGTTTTTATTTGGCAAATAAAGATATCTTTATTTTATTAATTATTTGACCACTAAAATAAAAATAATTAAAATAAAAACGTCAAAACTAGTTGCACTGTTGCACATAGTCGAATCAAATTAACATGATTGCGACGGCGACAGAAATAAAATAGAATTCAATTCAATAGTGGTTCGCTGGGAGACATCTATCGTACAAAAATAGAATTTAATTGGGGGAGTAACCCTTTGCATTGAAATTAAGTTTTAGTAAATAACACAGATGTCACTAGAAAATTTAGGTCTTAACCAAACTTTTATAGCCAACCAGATAGCAGTCAGTTGTAAAAAAAATAGTGCAGTAAAACTGAAAATATATTTGGTTGCGACTGGAATTAGAGTATAACCGCGACTCGTAGAACACAACTACTGATATTTTCAGTCGAAAGTACTCATTTATGAGTAGTTCTCCGTACCTATTCGAAAAATATGCCTAGGATATACCTCCTTCATCAAAGAGTATCTTCTTATACTTAGGGTTAGTTAATTCTCTAAAGTTCAATTAGTTTTTTTTTTTTTGGCTCTCCACTATTGTCTTCTGATAAATGAGAGACATCTTTTGTTAACATACTAGAGATATTATCTATATAATACTATAAACTAGCGTTACCTATATAGTATTAAGTACTTAACAATCAAATTTATCGAACGCTATTATATTCTTAAGAAAAACTTGTTACTAGTTATAAGTAGGGTACATTTTATTGAGGTTTGGCAAATGGGATCACAGGTCGCAAGCGCGGGCATTTTTGCATTTGCTAACTTAACTACCTAGTACCTACTTATTTTATAGGCATGTGCCAATGCCGCTATTAAATTTAAAGTTTTTGTTTTGTTTTTATTTGGGATGGTTTTATTTTTACATGAGACGCTATAATTACTAAGTATACTAACTGGCATGCAAATACATTTATATCTATTTAAAAACTTTATGGTTTTGGTTGCTTTATTTTTTTCACTTTTGTAGACCGTGGCTGAAAATAAATTAATTTCGCAAGAATCGCATGATCAAACTCTAACCGAAACTAATATTACTAACACTGTTACTGGTTCTGTGACAACATGTTCCCCAAATGCTTTATCGAGTGATTTAAATTTAAGTGGTTCAATGTCTGCACATTTGCATGTTGATTCTCATGATGTTCACGATCATGAATCTGCTTCCTCTTACAAAACCTAAGAAATACATTTTTATGTCGAAAACTATCCCGATAAGTGGCGGGTTAGTGAAGATCTGACAGACTATTTCTCTAAAAATGGCTTCAATCAAAATATTGAAGACGAAGACTTTGAAAAATCGAAACAAAAAGCAGATGATCGACACCATTATCTAAAAAAAGATTTATTTAAAACAAACCTAATAAATGGAGAAAAGGTAACCCGAAATTACTTAATTTATTCAAAATCGCAAGGGTCCGTGTTTTGCGGGCCATGTAGACTTTTTGACTGAAGAATAAGTCCCCTAGCCAGTGAACAAGGTTTCAGTGACTGGAAACATATATATGAAAGAGTTCAAGGTCATGAAACTAATTTGGGGCACAAAAATGAAAAACTTTAAAAATGAACTTTAAAAAGAATAAACTTTTAAGAATAAACTTTAAAAATGAAAAACCGCGGGCAAACTGAAGCCAGAATTGACTCTAAATTATTTGACCAATTAGAAGATGAGAAAATATATTGGCGAAATGTCTTGCATAGTGTGGTTGTAGCTGTTAAATCACTAGCTACGCGAGGTCTTTCTTTTCGTGGCAAGACAGACAAATTTGGAGCAACAAATAATGGCAAGTTTATGATGCTTATAGAAGCAATTTCCGAATTTGACCCATTTTTGGCGAAGCATGTAGAAAGTTCAGGAAACCCCGGAAAAGGCAATACGTCCTATTCGCAACTTATGAAAGAAATATAAAAATTGTGGCAGATAAAGTGACAGAAAATATAATTGAACAAGTTCACATGGATAAATACTTTTCTCTTAGCGTAGATTTGACCCCAGATAATACTGATGTCGATCAGCTTTCTTTGATTGTGAGATTTGTTCAAGATAATGCAGAACCAATAGAACGATTTCTTTGCTTTCTCCCAAACACCGGCCACAAAGCAGAAGACATGTTAGTGGCCATCATGGAAACCTTCGAAACACTCAATATTGACATTGAAAATTGCAGAGGACAGTCTTATGACAATGCGAGCAATATGTCTGGACAGTATGGTGGTCTACAAGCAAAGTCAAAGTCAAAGACAAATGTCAGTATGCGACATACGTAACGTGCGCCTTTCAATCGTTGAACTTGATTGGTACTTCGGCAGCTGAATGTTGTTCAGAAGCTTCAAAGTTTTTCGGGCTGTTGCAAAATCTGTTTGTATTTTTTACAGCTTTAACGGGTCGTGCAAAATTACTACGAACATTTTTGACTATGCCCGAAAATAAAACTTTAAAAAGTTTGTCACACACGCGATGGTCGTCTATTGACGATGCTTATACAAGCCTAAACAGAGATTGGAATCAAGTCATCGCGGCCCTTGAAACCATAACAAATGACCCCACTCAAAAAGCTTTATGTAAGCATGAAGCCAAAGGTTTGTTAAATCAGCTTAGGTCCTTAGAAACGGCTATACTATCAGAATTTTGGAGAGCTATTTTAAAACAGTTCAATATCGTTTCTGAAATTTTACAAGGTGTCGACGTTGAGGTCGTTTCCAATCTCTACGACTCATTGGTCTCGTTTGTAGCAGATAAAAGAGAATATTTCGATGCGTTTAGCAGGGAAAAGATCCTCAGAAGAATATAAAAGTACTCAAAAAAGATTTATTAAGAGGAAGAAAAGAGATGACGAGTCGAGCGAGGGAGAAGTACTGTTACAAGGCCGCCACAATTTCAGGATTAATAACTTCTTTGCTATATGCGACCAATTGCTGGGCGAGTTAAAGCGTCGCAAGACATCATATGACGCAGTAACCGAACAATTCTCATTTTTTACTAAAAATTAATATATTGTCTGAAGCAGACGTTCGATTTCACGCCAAAAATCTTCAGCAATTATACCCGAAAGATCTTGCAGAAGATTTACAAGAGGAATATGTTCTCTTAATTTTTTTTTGAAATCAAATGAAAAAAATATGAGCTTGAGATAACTAAACCTCTATATAAAAAAAGAAACCTGAAAGAAGCATTTCCATACATAGAAATTGCATTACGCATATTTTTATGCACTACAGTGACAAACTGCAGTACAGAAAGATCATTTTCAGTTCTGAATAGAGTTAAGAATTATCTTCGCTCACGGATTTGTGAAGAACGTTTAAATAGTTTAGCGATTCTCAATATTGAAGCCGATTTAACATTTATACCCTGAAAATTCTACAAAATACGAATTCAAAGTATTTGTTGAAAGCAGTAATAATGACCAAATGGGCAACAAAGGCTCCATTTACCTTAATCAAATATTGACGGCAGAAATTAAAGGAGTGGTGGCCATTCACAGAGTGAATGCGAATACAATTGCGGTTATATTTAAACAATATAACTTGTCTCTTCACTTGTCTCTGTCTAGCATGTGCTTTTCTAGATATTCAAGGGGCATTTGACAATGTTCAACCGCAAATTCTAGTTCAGGTGTTAGCTGGGTTAGGCATACCTGGCCTACTCTGCAAGTGGATTTTCGAATTCCTAAGCAACAGAATTCTATATGTTAAATATAACAACATTTTACATGGACCTAGAACTGTCTTTAAAGGCACAACGCAAGGGGTCACATTGTCCCCACTTCTATAAATTTTATATACATGTGAAATTCGTAAATATGTAAATACTAAAAATGTTAATTTTCGCCAATTTGCTGATGACTTAGTGATATACAATGCAAATAATATCATTGACATGGCTATTGATATTGTAAATTCAACTCTTGTTAATTAAAACAGGTACTATGATGAGTTGCAACTTAAAATTACTCACTCAAAAGTAGTACACAAAACAAAGTTAATTAGTATACATGTAAACATGTGTGCAACTGGTGTATTCATTGTGTGCGTATATACGTACAGTGCGTAATATGCACACGCTTAAGCGAGCATTGATAAAACGACTTGCACACAACTACATCCAAACCAGAAATTAATCTCATACACAAAAGGAATATGATGCAGAATTTTAGCTAATGAAATCATAGCTTCCGTTACGTTGCGGTGAGGTGACTGGAATCGTAAAAATACGCGTGCCGTGTTCAAATTCGAATCACGGTAAAGGAATTATTTTTGTGTTGATGTCATATTATCTTTTGATTTTATCTTTTGAAAAAGTAAATTGTGCAGTCAATAAAACCAAAAAAACGGAATCTTTTTTTGATTGATTGACTTGTTTTTATTGATGTTTTATTGATTTGTGTGTTATTTAATAAAACTAAAAAAATATGTTAAAACATTTAATCAACTAAATAATGGATCGATTAATAGACACAATAGAAAAACAACTTTATCGAGCCTCGAAAGAATTATCGTTTCTATATAGGGACGGTTACTTTTTTATCAGTGCTCAATTTCCCATAATTAACTAAATGTTCTGAGCTTCATCCACCACTCACTGTGCCTCTTTTGCTTTACAATATAGTTTTTTGCAAAATCATTGTTTACAAATGTACATTATACATTAAATTTCAGTTCACAGACTTTCCATAAAAGTATTAATAATAGATTGAGAATATAAGTGCAGTTTACATTGTTATCTAATAAATAGTACCTACAAGTATTATACATTTTGTTATTTAGATTCACTATTGTTTTGATTTCTAAAATAATTACCTTTAAACTAAATAACAAAACAATAAAGTCAGAACTCATTCACTTATGAAGAGATCTCATTTTTCACTATAATAATTAGTTAAATTCTTTTACTTTCCAGTATTTTAGCTTACTTACTACATTGCACCCCTTTTTCTGTATCTCAATTTTATCTTTCTTTATTTCTTACTATTCAGCTGTCTATTTTCACATTCCAGGTGACTGGAATCATATAGTGGAAAATGATGACCCACAATGCAATTGCAAGGGATATGGAGGTCAAATTGAGAGCAACCCTTAAGGAATTAGACTCTTCCAAACGCCTATGTGAACAACTTCTTCAAGAAAGGGAGGACAGTGAAGTGGAGGTCAAGAACATTATTAACAAGAACACTCTGCTCAAAAATGACCTGGCTGAGCTGCATATACAGCACATGGACTTGCTCGACCAACACAACAAGTTACAACAACAAGTGTCAAATTTTCAAGACTATACAGACACACATGTGTTGGCTTTGAAACGGATTTCACAGTTAGAATATGAATTGTCCGATGCCCATAACAAAATACTTGACATGGAGTCGGTCAATGCCAACATACAGACTGCTCACACCCAAAGTCTGTTTAATGAGTTGGTTGGTCACAGCGGGTTCAGTACTGGGTGTGAGCCAGCCGTGACAATTGATTTGACTGGTGATGATACTACATCCACATGCCCTATGTTATTTAGTCATAATAAGTTAAAAAAATATATTAACATTAAGAGATTTATGAAAAGGTGCCATAAAACCATTAGAAAACAAAATTTATGGAAATTAAATATAGGCCTAAGAAAGGAACGCATCAATTTATTAAAAGAATTGAACACATGCACCAGTGAATTAGAATACAGTAGGGCCATGTATGACCTTGATACCAAGGGCTTGCAGGAAGAGTTATTCCTCAGGGAGAAATTATTGTCTGATATTTTTAGTAAATATGAGACTGCTCAACAAGAACTGAGCAAACACATGTTGGAGGCAGGGGAGTTGGTGGACTTGGTTAGGTACAATGCTGAGAGATATGAGTCATTGACCAACAATCTTTTATGCACCTGTGCCTGCCCCCCACCAGCTCCTAAGTCCCAACCTGCTGTACCTGTACCTTCACCTATAGTAGCTCAGCCAGTGGCAAGCGGTGTCAATATTACTATTACTAAACATAAAACGGTCATTTTCACAGATCAATTGGGATCTGGTTTTGGTTCATTAATACAGAACAACCTGTCCCAAGGTGTAAGAAATTATTGCTATCCTAATAGAAAATTAAATGCAATTATAAAGGATATTATAAATAAACCTATAGATGATCACACATCCTTGGTCTTATTGTTAGGCAATAGTTCAAGTGTCAAAAAAAAAGGACATTGTGGATGGTATAGACACCTTATTAAAATTAAATGTTGGAAAAATAATTTTATGTGCATTTCCCTACTCTTTTTAAAAGTCTTTGAATATATATATTCAAAGACTTTTAAAAAGGTATGTCAAATAGCAAAATCTCAGTATATAAGTAAAAAAATTAAATGTGCCGATAATAAGATCAAAACCACTTGGAATATAATTAACGCCGAAAGTGGTAAATCGAAATTAGATGGGAATAAAAATGTCGCTCTTCAAACAGTACGCGGTCTCATAAACGCAGATTCCAAAGTAGCCCAAGAATTTGAGACATTTTTTACCAATATTCCCTGGAAGATCACTGAATCTTTAAACTCGTCACCTGCACATTCGGCTGCTTTATTGAAACAAAATGTAGCTACCTGTCCTGTAACGTTTAGATTTAAGCATGTAAGCCCCAATTGTATTTTTAAAACTTTTAAAGAAATAAAAGTTAAATTAACTGAAGACTTATGAGGCCTTTCGGTAAATGTTTATAAAAGTATTATTAACACTATAGCACCCCACCTAGCGATAATATTTAACGAGTGCGTAGACCAAGGAACCTTCCCAGATCTAATGAAATACAGCAAAGTTATACCCTTATTTAAATCTGGAGATAGTCAAGATCCTGGCAATTTTAGGCCGGTTTCTGTTCTGCCTGTGCTTAGCAAAATATTTGAAAAAATCATGCTCAATCAAATGCTATTGCATTTCAATATAAATAGGCTTTTTCATGACCAGCAATATGGCTTCACCAAAGGACGTAATACTACTGACGCTGGTATCACACTCATTAAAAACATCTTTGATGCCTGGGAAGAGTCTCAAGATGCGATCGGTATATTCTGTGACCTTTCAAAAGCCTTTGACTGCGTAAGTCATGAAACTCTGTTATTAAAATTGGAGCATTATGGTTTGAAGCATAAAACTTTGAAACTTGTCAAATCATACTTGCAAAAAGACAACAGAACAACAAAAAGTTCAAATTAATGGGGTAAAATCGCCCGGCACTCAGGTGAAAATGGGCGTACCTCAGGGTTCCATTCTAGGTCCATTCTTATTTCTAGTGTATATAAATGATTTACCCTACATGCTTGAGGATCAATCGAAGATTGTGTTATTTGCGGATGATACTTCTTTAATTTTTAAACTAAACAGACGTGTACCTAATACTGACGATGTAAATAACGCACTTCTTAAGGTCCATGAGTGGTTCACAGCTAATAATTTAGTATTAAATGGGCAGAAAACCAAATGCATAAAGTTTGCTCTACCTAACGTAAGATCTATGGAATGCGATGTTATACTAAATAATGATAAACTTGAATTTGTCGACCAAACGGTTTTCCTGGGAATCAGGATAGACTCAAAGCTTCAGTGGGGTCCACACATTAGAACTTTAGCAGGACGCCTGAGTTCAGCTGCTTATGCAGTTAGAAAAATCAGACTACTTACAGATGTAGAAACTGCAAGACTAGTCTACTTTAGTTATTTTCATAGCATGATGTCTTACGGAATATTACTATGGGGCCGCGCTGCAGACATAGAATCTGTTTTTATATTGCAGAAAAGAGCTATTAGAGCTATTTATAACCTACGTAGTCGAGATTCACTCAGGAAAATCTTTAAAGAAATAAATATAATGACAGTGCCTTCTCAGTACATCTATGAGAATATTTTATATGTAAGAAAAAATTTGCACTTGTACGTCAGAAAATGTGAACTGCATGATTATAATACTAGACATAAATCAAAATTAATGCAGCCACAATTTCGTCTAGCTAAAGTTCATAATTCTTTTAGAGGGTACTGCGTTAGATTTTATAATAAAATTCCGAACGCAATTTTAGAACTTACAGAAAACAAATTCAAAAAATTCATTAAGTCTACCCTGTGCAGGCAAGCTTACTATAAATTGGAAGATTATCTTCTAGATAAAAATGTTTGGCGGAATGCTGGTCCAGCTCCACAAGATGAACATCTTGTAAATCAATAATTTTACTGTACGTTATACAATTTAATAATCTTTGTTTGTAAAAACATGAATTGTAAAGTATGAGAGTCGTGCAGCCATTGATGTTGCATATGTTGATATGCATTATAATGACTTAAAATTACATTGTGCCCTTCAGTTGCCTAGCGGTCTGAGCTTGTCATGCTCACTAAAATGTCCTGCTGATGGTGGCGTTGTGTGTCGGGTCGTTTTATTCCCTACAACATGGTTGAGTCGAACGACGCCGATACGCACGTCATACTCGTGAACGAGTGCCGTCTGTCGGGGCTGGTCAGCTCTTACTGTCAATGGCAACGTCTTTTTTTTTTTTGTCTGTTTATTATGCTAGATTAATTTAATTGTACACATCAAACTGCATTGTTCTCATGAACTATTCAGATTTAGACTGTAATACTGAACACTGTAATCATGTTTTTTTTGTTGAAAAGAGTGTCTATGGAGTTTCTTGCCGGTTCTTCTCCATAAGACCCACTTTTTGGAACCGTGCAACTAGTTTGACTTTTCAAAAGTGCTATTTTAATGGTCCAATTGAAATAAAATATTTGACTTTGACTTGACTTGACTTTGACTTAGTAAACAAAGACGTGAAGTAAATAAAAACTTTTTAGGCTTTTACAACATTTATGTTTGTTGGATAAGGATGGACGTATTTTGTCAAAGTAATGAATAAGTATGTATCAATTTAATCATAGTAAAATAAAATGTGAAGTGAATCAACATGTTAGGGGAAGAAATTATGACAATTTCTAACCTCGGTAACAATAACACCTATTGAAAAGCAAAAACTTGCATTTCAATAGGTGTTACTGACGTCACCATAAAGACGTAAATTCAGTATGGGAAGGAAAAATTCGACATGACGGGTAGGAGTCGCGGTGGCTTAGTCGTCATAGCGTCTGGTGTACCTAACCAGAAGACGCAGGTTCGAATCCTGCCCGCGGTCCAATTTTTCCTTTTCTAAATAACTTTAAAATCTTAGCATGGAAAATGCCAAAAATATACAAAAAGATAATAACATCAAATTACAAAATGGCTACTGTTAAATAAAGACTCATTATTTACGATAGCAGATGTCGTTTATAAAAGTGTGATCTCTTTTTAAATATGTTAGGTATAATATAACACATCATGGCAGTTAATAATGTATCGGCAAACCATCGTTATCAATTACTTCATGTCACCTATGCATGCTGGCTACCATCCTAGCGCATATTTATTACTGCCCTGTAGCGACTCCCAGGTGGACTTAACAAGGTTATCTAAATTAGATTTTGATATTAGAGTCGTCAATTTTACATCCATCCATATCCGACTTAAAATATTTCGCATCAAAAAAAATAACAATGTTGTTCTCCCAGTCAACATTTAAATATGACTTCGCAAACTACACACGGACAACAAAATCTTCTGCACTGGCTTTTGCATCGTAAAGCAAGCAAGTGGTTTCGCACGGTTTGTAAGCACACATAATGAGCCGTTGTGATTATTTGGGTAGGCAGGAATGGGTCCACTCTCTGCCTGGATATGATGTCCAAGTGTTGATTAGCAAAAAATGCCGATGGTTTTGGCCCACGTCGGCGATGGTCTACGTCACCGGAATCCGCAAATCGTCGAACGCATAAATGCAGGATTCTTCTCTGTAATAAAAAAAGAATGCTCAGAAACCAGTATATAAATGTATATATAATAGTAAAAAAAATGTGAATCATAATTTAAAATAACATACCTATTATTAGAATTATAATACTCAAAACATTGATACTAATGATATAATATTATTGCATTATTTGTATTATCATTACTAAACATAATTATTATTAGTTACGTAATTCTTATATTAAATGTTGACTCAAAGAATGTGCCGAAAATGTTATATAATTTCGATACATTGAGTTTTATCAGTATTACTTTTATGTGATACTTTCCTTAGATAAATTAATTATTCGTACAAGTGTTTCAATATAATCAATTAACATTAAGAATGTTATTTAACATTGACAGGCAAGAAGAGTTCCTATAGGTTGATAATAAAAATGTCCATATCTGTTACTCACCGATATCATTAATCGCCTCGCTATATCACTGATAGAAACGTTTTGCTCAAGTAAAACAATAATTTCAGCCTTCTTAAACATCGGTAAATGTTGCATGGTAAAACAATAAAAATTAATTTAACACCATGCACAAACTAAAACAGAACTTGTAAGAAGCAATCGATGTTTATACATAGGTCGTAAATCGTAATGGTTAATGCAAATAGACTGACAACTGTTCAACGCTCCATTTTATAAAATAAAATTATTGATAAAAATGTGGGTAGCTTTGTCTACTAAGGACACAAAATAAATTGCTTAGACTTAGTTCCGATGGCATATTTCAAACATTGCTAACTTCGATAGTCATTTTATAAACAGGCTACAATAGTTGTAAAAGATTGAAATAATACAAAAAGGAATTATTTCACATGTGTGGTTTGATCCTACGGTAACTTGTATACAAGTCGGAGGCGTTGGCAACGGTGCTAATGCTGCTATAGTGACAAAGTGTGAAATAGTGTAACCAATAATTGAACCACATGAATTAATATTAAGGACTATTAGGTATAGTAATACTTTCTTATCGTCTAATATAATCAGAAGTTCAGAAATGGTAGACCAATTCATCCATTTTTACTTAGTTCTTACTTCAAACATAATTTAATCGATAGGTAATATTATATTGTTAATAAACCTAACTATCACCGATTAACTAAGGTTTACCATTCAACTAAAGAAAATTTATTGCGAGCAGAAAACTACATCCATTTACAGGATTCTAAAAGAAATTATGCAGCAGTAAATTCCAATAATTTAGGTCAGACGGTAATTCTTCCACCATCATTTGTTCATAGTCCAAGATGCAGTTGCATATGTACGAACTTATGGCAGAGCAGATTTGTTTATCTCGTTTACGTGTAATCCGCTTTGTACTCAAATTAATAACGAACTTGTCTGACAACTGATAGACACGATTTTATTGCTAGAGTTGTAGTCCTGCTCACTAAAGACAGCATTTATAGTTTACCCTAGTGTTTTATGTATTCTATAGAGTGGCAAAAGCGATTATTTAATGCATCTGTAGTTGTGGCTTAAAAAAAAATTGCGACCCAACCAATTTTATGGGTAATGATGAAGAAGAATGTAATAGACTTTTTCAAACCGTTGAAGGGGTAGAAAAAGCATATTGCAAAAATACGACGTGTATTTGATAACAATGTTTTGATAAATGAATTAAAAACTGTTTTGGATAATAATTATACTACATAATAACTACAAATTAGTAATCCATGCTGAACGTGTCCCACAAGACCAACAGGCACAACACGAGAGGAGATTCAACGCCCCACCAACAAAATAAATAGCAGACATAATTAATCACAGGTACTGAGCAAACAACTGGTCGTGATAATTGTTACTGTTGTAATGTTGTACTATTAAGAAAGGATGGGAAGTGTCTCATCGTCCATGATGTTGTTGCATATGTACGAACTTATGGCAGACCAGACTTGTTTATCACGTTTATGTGTAATCCACTTTGGACTGAAATTACTAACGAACTTATATAGTATAAACCTTTTTTAACATTTAGAAGTTGGGGTAGTTGTAATAACTGTATTCTTTTCGGATTGTGATTTATTACAGACAGGACTACAATTATCGAAAAACAACATATTTTTTAATTGTTAGATATACAACGTGTTACAAAATACCCCGTAAAAATATAATTAATTATCAAAGCCAAAAATTTTGTCAGCTGTCATGTCAGCGAACCAGATTATTTAACAGAAAAGCCTACGTACCTATTTTACCTAATAACTGTCTACTTTAATAGTTTTTCTATTTTTCATTCATAAATGTTGTTTTCCTTTTTTTGGGGTATGTTATGCAGCGTTACTACGGTTCTTAAATATTGTGTATGGACTCGTTCTAAGGCCCCATTTAACCTCCTCTCGGCTTTATGGGTAGTTTTGTAACAGCCTGCATAGCTTTTTATGACATTTTGTATTGTTAAAGTTCCCTTAGGTTATTTAATTTTGAAAAATAATTTTCGAACTTTGAAATAACTCTTTTTTGATCTTCTGATGATACTGTTAACTGTCTACCTAGTTTCATCGCGAAAACACACTCTTTTATTTAATAAGATTTATAATTATTGTTAACGTCTACACGTCACAAACTACAATAGTAAAAGTTGAACACAATAATTTATCATCACAGTTGTAAATAAGTATTGTGGGTAGTTTTAAATAAAAATAATTAAAGATGTCAATGAACAATTTATCAAATATTTGTATCATAATTTGATCTAGATCAATTTTATAAATCTCCAAGTACATCCATAGAAAAATTTCTAAGAATAAATGCGATATGTAGATAATTATCAATATTTATAAATGGATCAAACTTTAATCTGGTTAAATATCCAGATCCAGTTAGTTATTCATAATACAAGGAAAAATCACAAGAACATTTCACTTCGCATTTTTTAGGACAAACTTTGGCTCACAATCACCAATACATAGAATATAATAATTAATCAGTGCAATATTATCCAAACACGAGATCCAGACATTGACATCTTTGGTGATTCATTTCACAAATTCAAAATTAAATTGAAAACACGGTTCAGTAGCAGCTTATGCAATTAGTTTTGTATCTTCCTGGTTTCATTCTAGGTTAAATATAGGTGTGTTCATTCAATGTTATGTACACTGTAAGTGTCATGCTTAACAGACGTGATAATAACTATACGTAATATAAACTTAAATAGTGTATGTGTATGATGTGGTTGTACTATTATAAATATATAAATAAATAAGGGTAGCCTAGAGCAGAAACGAATGGAAGATGCATGAAGAGGCCCTTATTTCAGCAGTGGACAGCATTGGGCTGATGATGATGATGAACATCTGTGGGACTATAATTTGCTTTTGAAATCAAACCACGTTATATCCACTCACAATATAATACTTTATTAATTTAAATATTAATGATAATAATACATTTTTATATCGAGCTAGAAATGCAATACTGATTAACATGATAGGTAAGTGTTTCGTCCATTACGGTGATGGTTGATGCAAAATAAACTAGTAGAGAAGAAAAGTAGTACGCGTCCTGTCTTTCAGAAGTTAGAATTTCGGAACAAGCTCACTGATACCTACAGCCTGTAGTAAAATGGAATAAGTGAAAAGTGTTAAAATATTTCGAAAATCAAATACACAGACGCGGTCATTAAAATCTGTCAATGAATTACCGAGTAACACTCAGTGCCACCTTTAATCTTCTTATTTCTCTTTTTGATTACACAGTCATATGTAACTTATACTCATATGTAACAGTTATATTTAACTAACTTATTAAAAATAAGTTAGTTAAAGAAAATAAAGATAACTTTTTTTGGATGTAGGTAGGTATGTTGTTAATATTTATTTAGATACCACCATTCAAAGAAAAACTAAGTTCAATGTATCACAGAACTATAAGAATCCAATATTTTTTGGAAAGCGAAAACATAGCGGTTTTAATATTCCCCTGGTGAAACCAAAAAAATAGGATTCATATTACCATAGAATATACCATGGTATCATGCATGGACTATTGCGCAGTTCTCAGCATAGTGTGACACGATAATTTTAATTTACTGCTGTAATTTTTCGAACAATTCCTAGTAGATAAAATACCTGTATGGTAAAATGGAAAGCGAATGCTCAAGATAATAATTATATCTTTTTATCTAAGAACAATATCCATAGTTGCAGATCACTAAAAGACAGGACGTACAGCCAACATTAGAATTCGTAATTCGGGACAAAACAGTTATTGATAACAGATGGATTGTGCCCTTTTCTCCACTTGTATTAAAATCTTCAATGCTCAAATACGTGTGGCAGTTTGTAGTTCGTTATAGATAACCAAGTATAAAGGGAAGATTCAAACTATTTTCGATTTCACAAACCAGTTTTTGCCCTTGACCACAGAGCCAGTTGAGACTTTCAGAGCGAGCCGATACGTAAGCAGCCATGAAGTGGTTTGGCGATTTTTATGCTTCCCGTTCAAATAGGCAATCAGATTTACGGAAAAACAGTTTTAATACCGCCGTTTTGGTGGACGAAACTACTCCCAATAGATATGTTTCTACTTACAAGGATACATTAATTATTTAGAAAAATCGTAAATGTATAAATTTCAAACACTACTTACTACAAACTTATTTATTAGACTAGAAGAGACTAGAAATTTAATACACACATTTTTTATAGTTATTTTATAAGGAACTGTGCAAAATACTCTTATGAAGTTATTACAAGTGTTAATTATTTCATAATTTAATACATTATTTATTGCTCGGCAGTGATTTAGTAGCATTGTTTACTTATAATTTATTGGAATTATTTATACGTAAGAGAGGTGGCTAACATACCAGTAGGCATTATACATACCTTGGAAATATTAAAAGGATTGTAAAGTCGCCTTTGTGCCTTAGTTAGGAGACACTTACCGATATACTTAATATAATTATATAATACTTAATTTTTTTGTCATTGATGATTAAGAAAGCCACCGCTTTTTCACTATAATATTACATAACACTAAACTATGTAACCATTATACTACTTGTACTATGTTTATATTTGCCTAAAACCGACTAATTATAAACTTGGCTTCTACATCGTTAACAAGTCTTTATCATATATTTTTGACTAAAACACAATCCTAAAGTCTATTTTGGAGTCTGAAAGTACAATACAATTCATAAAAATGTGAGCTGTTACATACGAGTACATACAGCTGATACATGTAACTACTATTTTTAAATATATATGTTACATTACATAATTATTTTACCTAAACACTCGCCTATTTATCGAATTAAAATCAATTTTTATTTGCTCAATGCTGGCTGGGTAATGTTAGAATAATCAATGATTTTCATTAAATTTAGTAGGTTAGGTGAGGTTTTTTTTATTAAATTAACCTAACCTAAGTCGACCGGTATCATGAAGGCTAAACCTAGCTCTAGTCGAAGATAAGTGGGACAACATTACCCAGCCTTATAGAGTGATTCTAAGTTAACCCGGGTAAATCTAAGCTTACTCAATCTTCTAGCATTACCCGTAACATATACATTTGAAAATAATCGAATAATATTAGTAGTAGGTAGTATTTCAAAATTATATTATGTAATAGCTATCTTACACAAGCTAAAAATATAAATACTTAGGTATATAAATTTTCAATCTCTTGCTGTTTATGATAACTATATTCATGAATACAAATATAACTTCTTGCAAAATGCTTGTATCAAATTACTCTGTCATTAAACAATAGCACATAGTTTTAAATCCTTGATTTCGGTATGAATACAATTTCACAACTTCGGTACATATTTACCAAAGTGGTGTTGGATTTTCATTTTACTTTTTATTCCCAGAAACGTAGGTATTGAATGTGTATATATATATCAAGTATTTGGACGTATTTCATTCGTTTATGTTGTTGACCTAGAACTTGGTGTTCTAACCTTACTTTGATTGTCACGTCCGTCAATCATTACAGCTAAAAGGAAGAAGAAGAACCTTAGTTATTGGATACTAATGAATCATAAAATAACATGTCCTATTTCGCTTGGTTGAAACTTATGACAATGGTCTTCATTGTCATAAGTTTCAACTGAAGTCGATGAAACTTTCACCATCAATTAGCTTAATTTTAATTGGGATTTTGTTTTACTAAAATTATAGCAATATTACTCTTACTATCGACTATTGTCAATTCTATATATATGTAACATTGACCTTATTTAGAACGTTTTCAATACTTTGAATATAATATGGAGGTATATATGTTGCTAAGAATTGCTTCAATTGAACATGTTCAATTGAATCTTTGTCAATCATGTTCAATTGAATTGGTCTTCCAACGTCGTTGCTAGCTTCTATTTATTTTCTACTGCCTAATTATATTAAATAATCTAAGCGTATGTAAGTGTATGTATTGTATGTCAAGGTTCAGACAAGTTAATAATAATTATCTTGTAACTTCTATAATTATATGAAAACAATTCTCTCATTATATCTACTATGCTTGTAAATGACAAATCTAATACTTTATTAGTATGGTGTCCTTATTTTTGTCATGTTTGACTTGAATTATACAACATAATAAAATTGAATATACATTCAATTACCTACGTCGACTCGACAATATATTTAATAATCTCTATAAAATTATATCATCTTCTGTTCGTATCAATAACAAATTTAACAGACAACCAGTTAGATTCTTTACAATAGGTACTTCATTACGTTGTTCTGCTGTGTTATATTTTAATAGCATAAACAACGAAGTGTTTGGCAAAATTCGATTTCGATCGAATTAGATTTTTGTCTAGATAGGGTAAACACTTTGATTAATTATTCTTCCACCAAATTTCTGTTCGTTATGTAAATGAATATTTATTGCATTTGAACGTACAACCGCTTTTGTTATAATTCTTAATTTCTTAGCTTATATAACTATAATAATTAATTACCGAATAAAGGAAATCGTGGGCAAACCTGCATGCCTTAGTACGCAAGACATAGGACAGGACAGACTCTTCTCATCCTGTGGATCATTTTGACGATTATTGCAGCTTTTTTCGTTTAATTACAATTTAAAATACTTAATTTGTAATCCCAGTCTCATACAATATGTAAATACATATGATAGCTGATCAGACAGCTTGCTAGCTTAGCGAATCCTGTCCACAGTCGAATTTTTCCTTCGCTAAAACAACTGTAAGATTTTGTTGTTCACAATTTTATTATAATACTCAAGTTGACTTTGGCATGATATCATTAGGCATGATATTTTTAAGTTATATTGCAATTAAACAAAATCCCTAACCTATAAATATTATGAGCGATAAACGAAATAAACTAAATCAAACTGAGATCAAAGATTTGTATTAAAATGTTCGCCAAGCCCGCTGTATTACCCTTCTAAATTTCATTGAGTACAATACTCTTTGTGCTAGGTCTCGGTGTTGCCTGTTGGTGTCCCTTAGTAGACAATGAGTGTTGCCTTAGTAGTGATTCAACCGCTTTTTAGGCATCGACAACGGTCATAATGGCATCTGGACTACGCAAAGTACCTATGAAGATTTTCCAGCAATGAAGAGGAAACGTTTGCGTTCCGATTTCAAGAATAAAAATACTTATAAGTAGTATAATATAATATAGTACTTTTTCTAGCAGCATTCTATTAAAAAACGGTCCATTAAAATTTACATTTATGAACCAACCGTTTCTACATTTTCATTGTATTCGATTAATCGAAAAACCGATAGAATCCGGTATTTTTTTGTAAAATATGAAAATTAAAGATTAAAATTTACTTCGTAATTAATTAAAATATTTCATATTCTTTTGCAAATGCCGATCGCATTTATCTTCTTGTACGTAAGCGTATTAATAGTATTTTTATTGGTATTATGACTTTTTAGTTACGAGTATATATCAGGAAGCATATCCTATGAGGGTAAATTTAAGTGTAACCTTTTTATATTTGGCAATTGTAATGTGATTTATAGTTGATAAAGATCTGTGCCATTATTGGGTATTTTCGTAGAAGACTGGCAGATATTGGCGCCGGTCTTCTCCGCGGATCAGACGTGCGTGAAACTGGCATGGACTGCATCCTCTTGGGCGATCTGGGTACCGGATGTGAAGTACTGGAACATAGGAATTGTAGTGCATTACTTAAATAGTCATTATAAAGCATTGTTAGTGATATTGATTTTTGTTTGGAGTAAGTGATGTGATAACAATATGTGATATATATACTTATACAAGGCGCTATACATTAAAACATACTTGTATAAATTTTAATTAGATATAGGTGTCAGCCACAGAACATGATTTTTTCATTCCTCATTCTGATTTTCATGTCTCCTTAAATTGTCAATATGTAGTTTTTTTTTATGAAAAATTTGTTATTTTAATTCGCTAATTGTATTTTTTTTATAATAATAATATATATATTTTTCTAATATTTCAAATTATTAAGTAAGTAGCAAATCATAGCCCGTGGTTAGTCAAAACTGAGTATAGTATACGCTCGGGGCAGTGACAGGGATGCGTGCACGGAACATGGCATACACAAATAACTACATAACCAACATAAAATTCTCAGTTCATGTTATGTTTGTAACATTTAAGGGAAAGTCATACTGTAATCATATTATAATATCATTCTTATTTTGCAATGCCATAATCATGTCTTTGAATACCTGACTACATTCTGTTATTGTATATCGTATTTAAGCAGGCCACCGCCACTCAGCTTATTCATACGATTATAACTACTTATCATACCCTATTACAATATATTCTATTGTATATGATAATTATATCAGTTACGTTGGATTTCATCTAGATATACTCTTTCATCTTGATACTATTCTTTTGATATTTCAAACATAGCAACTGCCTCAGGTAGATGTACCCGTTTACAAATTCGACAACCTCAGAATGATCAAACCCCACACGATATAAATGCAGAATATGATCTTCGTTGTGTTTGATATGGATATGATTTAGTGGAAGCATGATATCATCTAAGTTTTAAGGGTATAATTTCGTCCGTAATCCTCCAACAGGCTAAATAAGAGCGATCTTTATAATGGCCTCTCACATCTCAGTAGGTACCTTGACATATCTATCTGTACGTATAAACTAGCGTGTCGAATACTTTTTCGTAGACCACAAATGGTTAAACACATTAGTTGATTATATTCTCCCCTCTCTGTCTCTGTACAATTTAGACTGGACAGTGGAGACACTGTCCAGTCCAAATTGTTTGGCGGATTGTACTGAGAACAGAACTGAGAAGTATAGAACTTCTCAGTTCTTTTCTTTCTATTTTATTCTAAATCCGGCCTATTTAGAGGGTTTAGTTTCATCGACAGTTTTGATGAAACTTTTGACTGTTGAAAAGCACCTTGTTTAAACTTAACTCAAGAGTGATCTGGCATTCGTATACAATTATTTTAAGCACTGTCAACGTGGGTATAAATATTAAATCATACAAATTGTAAGTACCGCTTGAATCAATTATTATTTGAATATCAATAACATTTCCACGTTTAATTAAACCGGTAAAAGAAATTGGCATATTGGAATCGGGATTATTAAGTACATAGTACCTACCTACAGCAATTGTAAAATGAATACTGTATGGTACGGATAGGGAATAATTAACAAAATATTATATTATTTCTTATGATGCGGTCTATAATGAATGGATGGTTAGTAATCAGACAAAGGATTTACAAGAATACAATGGTGATTATAAAATTATAACTTACGTCGATTGCTTAATTAATAAATCTTGCGATGAATATTTCCCGACATTTCCCTTCCTAGTAGAAAGTCATTGTACTAAACATAAAATAAAAACAAATTATTATACAACTGTCTCATTGGTCTAGTGATCGCGTGCGGCTTTTGAGTGAGAGCAACTAGGTTCGGTTTCCAGGTCAAGCAATGGGGTGGAGCCCAATTTTACGGGAAATCTAAAACACAGGTGGACTGTGAGTGTTCTGCAATAGGTACATCTCTGGGGAACACAAGCGTGATGGTATAATACAAATCAACCTTACGATTTTTAAACTTAAAACTATTAGTGGTGTACCTTACTTTCGTAACAGTATTAGTTTTTTTAGTAAAACTAAGAGTTGAGAGTAGTTTGTTCAGAATCAGTACCTGATAATTTTTAATATTGTAATATAATAAATTAAATAAAATGTACATACTTTGTTAGCAGCTCTCTTTAGCTGCTTTTAGCAGCTTAAGAGCGCTATACAGTTTTCAAAAATATTTTTTTCTCGGATAAACTGATTCATGTAATTCTCCAAAAGTACTTATTAAAAAGTTGGTTAGATTAAAATTTTATAAGAGAATCACTTTATGAGTATCTAAACAAATACACTAAATATACCATTACACCTGTATTTGAATACGAATTAGGCAGATGTGTACCGATGTACACCCACAGTTCGCAGGTAAGTTTTATTATGTCGCTCGATATAGGGCGACGCTATTGTCATTATCCAGGCACAAATACCTATAAACTCCTGAGCTGTTTCTGAGAATTTCTTCAATAACACTGTTCGAGCTGGGAATTGAATCTAGGAATTCACGCTCAGCAGCCGCTCTAGCTTAATTAATAATTTAAAATTAAATGACATTGATATATTATCAGTATATATATATAATATATTATCATGAAATTTTAGTTTGAAAATGTTTTGTGTTAAGAAACCTACCCGCTTAATTATAAAATATAATATGGTAGCTAGGTACGATTATGAGACAATATTGCCCGTTAAGGGAAGTGTAAAATTATTTACTCAAAGTAATAACAACCTATAAGAATTACTTTGAAATATATAATGAAACAGTACCTGCACTTATATATATAAAATAATATATATTAGATATCACTTTGCCTTTTTAAAAATAAAGTGAAACTAACTCACTAACGAGACAGTCATTTGGAACCTTTGACCCGCTGGATTACTATAAGGGACTACCAATAGATTATTTTTGAAATCAATCTTTCTTTCTACTAAGATTGTTCAAATACCAGGTCATGATAATAGCGTCTTCGACCCTAAGAAATATCACAATATTGCAGAAAAATAATTAAGTTCATAATAGTCTATATTCCAAGTATGTATATAATTATGTCCATCCAATGGTTGTCTATAAGAAGTTGCGATTAGCGATAAGACCGCCAATTATACTCTTGTAACGTTTTGCATATTTTTTATTCTGACTTGTCCTTTGTTGTACAATAAAAAATACTCTATCTATGTAATATCAAATACTAACCCCAGCGAAAGCTGCTCCGTTCCACCCGAGGCGCTCGTGATCACTTTGCGTGCGTTGTGGAGGTGTCTTGCGTTCCGTGCGAGATGCGAGGCGAGCCTTGGCCCGTAGCGCAGCCCGCAGTGGCACGTTGGCTCGCGCCGCCTCCGCGCGCCCGTGCTGGCAGAACTCGACCAAAGCAACCCCCAGAGCGAGTGCCAGACCTCCCACTAACACGTAGAATATACCTGCCACTTGGCTGAGCGTCATTTCTGTTATTGATGTCTCCTTGAAATATAAAGACATACTTATGTACCTACACAGTGTGCCAAAATTGATGAAATAAAAATCATTCTTAGAAATCAAGGTAGGTAATACGATATTATTATATAATCATATCACTAGACCCTTATTAGGTAAATTGAGTTCTGTAATTACGTTCGCTTTAAAGGTAATATTTTTTCTGTCTAGTAGGTAATAATTAAGTAGCTAGATAGGTAAGTAACAATTTTTACAAAGAGAAAATTGCGTCTATATTGAAGTTTAAATCTCACCTTGTCCTTAATCACTTCACAACCGGACTTCTTATTATAGGTAGCCCATTTACGCCAAAGCTGGCTTATTACTCCGTCCTTTTTTAAATTGACTATTGCCAAGTTTATTGCTTCTCTGAAAGGTAAACAAAATCTAGTCTAAAAAAAGCTAAATGAACCATAAACCAATAACTTTATTTCTAAAAGCCATTTAACGAAACCTATTGACTGTGAATTTAATCAAAATGGATCCAAAAATAAACGATGAAAAGATGTAGATATTTATATCTTTGCTTGAGAGTAAAAACCGAAGTTTAATTATGAATTTGTGGAACTGATCAATACTGAAATGTTGATATTTTAGTAATTAGTTAATTTGAAAACTTATCAAAACCGCTTCTAAACTTGTGTCATCTCGATTAGGTACGTTAAATCAAAACAAATAAATTTGTTTTGTCTGTATCATACTTGTGACAAATTCACGCCCGAGGCGATGTTTTGATCAAAAATATAATTATACCGTGATAGCTATGAGCGAAGCAAATTCGGAAGTCAGTTCGACAAACAAGCTCTCATCGTCCAATAAAATCAGCCAGTATCTACACAATCGTGGCACGTCATAAACCCGACGTATCATATAAAATGTAAATTTTAACTTGTCAAAAATCACGTCCGCCAAATCACAAACCATAAAAAGGGGTAGTATAAATTCAAGGCGCGGAGTGCACCGCCTTCCCAACTGACGGTACACCATGTAAATTTACGACTTTTCAGTATTCCTCCAGGAATTACCGAATAGAGTCGAGATTTCAGATAGATAGCAGGAGCTCTTGCTTGTACGGAAATTTACACAAGGTTTGCGCTCATCCCTGGCGTATGTAAGTATCATAGTGTCGTTTATATTTATTTTGCTGTCCAGACGTTGGTATTTAACGGTCACAAACGGAGCGTTTATTTACCTATATTGATATAGAACATGACTGCCTTCGAAGCATACTAGTTAAAATAATTATGAAAAGCATTAAAGATGTTCGTATATACGGTATGCTGTTTTCGAATAAAATAAATTATTATTAGATGAAGCTATGCTCATAATTAAGTTAAATTTTAATGGCATCTACGCCAGCAAGTTATTATGACTGTATTAATATGTCTCAGCGGGAAAGTTTTCAAATTAGCGAAACATTAGGTACCTACTCTTGAAATTCAAATACCTACGTTAAATTTGATCTGGGAATCTAATTTAGTTTGGTATGATACGATCTTCATTAAACCTATTTCAATGTTAACATTAATTATTGACATTTGAATTATTTGTTAAGTTTGTTCAAGTTAACCAGCGTAATGGATAGAAGATAAGTATGAAGTAGTGGATAAAAGATCAACTGCTCAGTATACGGAAAACCTTGACTAATCGGTGACATGAAGTTATTGGGTGATAGTTTCTTGTTGTCTTATAGTAATTTGGTACATTATAAATATAATCAGAATTTCAGAAGTGGTAGACCATTTCATCCATTTTTACTTAGTATGACTTCAATAAACAATTTAATCGATAGGTTATATTACAATGTAAATAATCGTAACTATCACCCATTAACCAAGGCTTATCCTACACTTTATTGTATGAAAATCAAACCGAACTAAAGGCAAAAACCGCGATTATATAGATAGCCAATATATGGATTGCTTTTCATCGTCATTAACAACCTACGTATCTATGAGCTTACTGGGCACGGTCAGCTTTGAAAATAACAGGGGCTACCTATACTTTAACACGCAGAAGTGATAATTAATTATTAATTCGTACATAATTGGAAAGAGTCAGAGGTGCGTGCATTGAATTCTAACTCAGCTCTACAAGGCCCTTGCCCTACAATGGAATTGGTATACTGAACATAAATAAAGACACTGAAAGGTTTCAATAATAAGTCCAGTAAAAATCGTTTGTGGTGTGAATCGATAACGACAACAACCAATATATCTCGGATGGGTAGTCAAAGCACACGTTGTTATCGCGTACGTGCGAACCGGGACAGATATTTGCACTCGTTTGGTTTTAAAATCACCTTTGAAAAATATCGGTACAATTTAACAGAACAATGTTTTGGTCTTTAGCCCAAATGAAAACGATGCTTTGTCACTGGCTTTCCTCCATGACTATAAAGTTATATGCTATAATGAATGTGCACAATGAGTTAGGAAAAAACTAATCACTCGTAAAAAGGATTCAAGATGGAAGGTAGAATTCAACATCACTGGCTGAGACAGTAGTAGCTTCGTTGACAAAGGGACTGGTGCAACCAAGAGTAGTTCGAACCCTTTTTTTACTCGTACTTGTGTAGTTTTCTCAACTGGACACATAAGACAAGGAGCCAGTTCTTCCAAGAGTCAAGGGAATCCTTCTGTAGCGATACGTAGGAACATCTAAAGTCAAATGCGGCTTTTAGTCGGTAGAAGTCCGATATACCCTAGCACCTCCCCCATGAGGATTTTCCATAACGTACATGTATATCGTCTTATTATTATCTTGTAAGTTGGGGTTGTCATGTTTTTGATGTATGCATTCCGCCTACGTGTTAGCGAGTTCAAGCCATGGGTGTGGCTGAATTTTTCTTTTCACAGATTAAATAACTTTAGAATGTCTACAAGTTTGACTCGCAGGAAGTTAAAGTTCGGAAGTTAGAACTTTGAAAACACTAAACACCTGTTTTTTACTTTGTGTGAGAAGATAAACTGGTTGATGCATTAACTTCATAAGCCTCTTATTTAGCAACCACAATAGAAGATAGAGCCAGCTTCTTACACTTTGTAAATAAGTGAGTATCATTTTGTGGATGCGTTCCAATGTCTGCACTGGAAATGGTGAGTGAGTATTTGAGTAATGTAATATCTCAGTAAATATATTACATATTAATTAATATTTTATTGACCTATGTTTAAATTAGGCCGGCGTGGTAGACTATAGCGTGATCCCTCTCAATCTGAGAGGACCAGTGCCCAGCAGTGAGACAGTATATGGGTATCAATCTATATACTGTTGATAATGCTGATGTTGATAATGTATACACTCTTAATGTCACATTCAGAGGATGCACTTAAGCTTTTTTAACTAAAAATATTCTTTACGTAATACGAGTATTTATGCTTGGTTTCTCACTGGGATTGATCGTTCGTTTCGCGAATGTATATTAATATAAATCTGACATATTTTATGTAATCTGTTAAGAACGCAACAGCATCTAAATCATGTCATATCTTCTATTTGTAGACACTGTTAAACTACTTTCCTATAGATTTTGGCTAAAGAATTGAGAGTTTACATGTTCTTGTGCGGATTACAGAAATAGAGATTAATAAAAATTCAAATAAATTTAGGATTTACAAAAACTAAATGAACTACAACAGATATTGTATATAATTATTCTATTCTTCCGAAATAGTTGCACCTATACGTTACCTGAGGGCCGATCCCTTCGTCATGGCGATAGCGAAATTAACGTGCTTATATCGACAAACACGCAACGGACCACATGCCTCACCGTCATCAGAATAAGCAAACATAACCTCTTCATTTTGAATAGTATCCATGTTAAAATTATTCCGAAAACCCATGTCCTGAAATTGATATATTATTGAAAGAAACACCGAGAAACAATAAATATGACTGTGAAAGAGATTAAGTGATTCGTGGAAATGGAATTCGTAAGCGGGAATATCTTAAAACAAATGTATTTGTCCCGTAATCACTGGCTTGACACTTAAAATTTGAGCGCACGGTGTCAAATATAACAAAAAGCGGATGTTGACATCGTTTGACTACGGGCTAATTGATGCATATATCTAATAAAATGGTAACAAAGCTAAAATTGTCTATAGATAGTTTATGAAAAAGAAAATATTTTTTAAGTAAGTATATATAAACGACACACATAATTATGTCCGAGCATTATGCCAACAGAATCTTAGCTTATGCAATAAAGTATTACGTAGGTGTACCTCATAGTGCTTCTGGGGCCCAAGTAAAACCACGGGCAACAACTGATATTAGATAATTGATATCAGATTAATAGTTTACGCTTCCCCGTGGATAAGAAACTAAATATTTGATGTTTTTTAATTATTACTAGAACGAATGTAGAACAATAATCATTTCCTTTTTAAGTACTGGGTACACAAATAAAATTTTCTTTAACTCTTCATTTTGAACACACAATTTCAATTCGCTGCAGCAAACACTTCGACTTACCAATTGGTGTTTGTTACCTGTATCTTGTAAAAGTGCATGTGGTTCTTACTTCATGAGAAATGCTTGGTGCCGGGATGTGCGCTGTATGGGCCGGCTCCGATATGCGCTCCACTATCAGATACGCAGCCAGATTTGCAGTGTAAGAGCACACTAAGATGAGCGCAAAGAACCACCACACAGTTCCAACTATTCTGCCCGATAGAGACCTAGATGGAGATTTTTTTTAGTTTTACATCTTTCCTATATTTAGTACATAGCAAGAATAGATAGTTCTACATCGTAGGCGTATCTCGACGGCTTATTTACAAAAAAGAGTGTTGTACAGAAATGGGTGACGTAAGTTGCTGTTGTAAAACTTGCTCCCGGTTAAATTTTTCTTCCCCTCGTAGATGAGTAATACGAATATAAAAATATACCTACCTTTAATTTCAAAATATATTTTGTAGCAACTAAATTCTAATACTAAACTAGATTCAGCTAGTAGGATCGCACTAAATTAGGAGCCTCGTAAACGAGGATGAATGATGAACAAATTATGCTTTTGTCTAGTACGTTTATTTTAACGACACCATTTTCTGGTTTTACATTCGGGAGCGACCATCAACAGTATGATCTCCTCGTATAACTGTTGATGTTCGCTAATCTGTCATTGACAGTAGCAATATATCATAAAAAATTGAGAATAAACCGGAAAAATACTTAAGTCAATATCGTGAAAGGCAGGCAATAGAATATGCCTGACTTTAGGCCGGCTGTCATGCTTTTGAACTTCAAATGTGATTAATTACTATAGCTTTGCTTAAAAATATAGCAAAAGAGAAGAAGTATGTATGTGATTCTTATTACCTATGATCATAATAAGAATTTAATATATTTGAATAGATAAATTAACTACGTACGCTACGTATCACCGTACGTGCCTATGTTGTTGCGATATTACACAGTATAAATACAACCTTTAACATAATTAATTCACATTTTAAAAATAGTTTTCTCAAAATCGATTACCTACTGAATTGATTTCGTAAATGAAACGTAAGTCAAGGCATTTAAACTATACAGATATACTTAATTCATTAGAATGTACACCTTTTCAATGTACAAGGCATCGAAGAGATTTTTAGAGATAGACTAAAAATTAAATTAATTTAATGCCGTAATGACTCATGTACTCGCAATTACGGTCAAGCTTCACTTCAGGTAAGCTTATTTAACCATTAATTAGTGGGTGTAACTTATATTATGGTGTAAACCTACAAAACTACAATGTCGACAATGTAGGTAAATGTACCTACATCCCCCTTCGCCCGTGTACGCGACAAAGAGTGGACGTGTGTCAAATTTAGAAATATAATATTTGTTTTGTATTTAAACAGCATAAGTAATTGTCATCTGTAAGGGAATACAAAAAGAGTTTAATTTTGTGTAGTGACGAATTAGTCCTTTCGAGTCATAAAACACACTGTGCCAGTATCCGCGACCCGCCTTCACCTCTGCGAGAACAGTACACCTTCCAATAATTGCCGTCCCGCTTGCACGTTTAACACCGTCCGAGGCGACGGTCAAGCTACGTCATCCCGGCGACTGCGCCCGCGGTGACTCACCGCTATCGCTCCGTTGCCACCGCTCGTGCCGCCGCGCCGGTCGCATTAGCTACCTGCACACTGCTCACGCCGACCGCAAGAAACAAGGTACCAATTAATAAATAACAATATGCCTTTGAGACGCACGCCACCCCAATCGCCTGCTACGTCTATAGCTAGCGACTCTGACACCATTTGTATGAACAATCCAACTATCACACTAACTGGATCTGCGCCAAATCTAAATACCATGGATACAGGAAACATCACTTCTCGCATTAAGCGTAAACGTGAGGATGAAATGATCACCTTTATGCAGGAGATACGAGATTTACTACAGGCGTCTACTGCCCAATCCGATAATAAATTAATGGCACTACAAAAAGCAATGACTGAAATTATAGCACAGAACTCGGAACTGACAAAATCCTTAGGTTTCATCTCGCAACAATATGATGATTTGAAAATAAAACTAGACGTTATCGAAAGAGACAGGAAAGTAGACCGAACCTACATAAATCAGCTCGAAGAAAAAGTGGAGAATTTGGAGCGAACTCTGTGTCTCACAAAAATAGAAATGAGAAATATTCCAAAGAAAGAAGGGGAAAATAAAGAGGTTTTACGTCGTATAGTATCAGAAACAGCTAGTGTACTGGATTTCCCTCTCGAGAAACACGATATCAAGGATGTTTTTCGCATAAACAGAAAAGACGGAGGATCTTCTATTATAGTTGACTTCGTCTCTGTCACTACAAAAGAAAATATTCTGCAAAAAGTGCGCCATTTCAATCGAAAAAACGCCCAAAACAAGTTAAACACATCCCATATAAAGGTATCAGGAGACGTAAAACCAATTTATTTATCAGAGAGTTTGACTATTAAAGGACAGCGTTTATTCTATCTTGCAAGGAAATTCGCTAATGAAAATGGATTCAAATTTTGCTGGACCTCACTCGGGAAAGTCTTCCTTCGACAAAGGGAAGGAAATAAATCCATACATATCAAAAATGAAGCGGAACTCAAACTCGACTTAGAACAATGACTAAACAAGGACATTGTATATCACTCTGTTTTATTTTTGTATATTTTATTATTATTTTATTCGCACCTGCTCTTTTATTGTAACATATTACAAATACATCATCCATTCAAACACACTCAATTGCAGTCATCTAATACAAATTACATTTCCAAACACAAAACACAACTACACTTCGTAAATACAACAAATAATGGTACTTTCATACACATAGTGGTTTTACATACATATTATTATTTGTTAGGCATATCCATAGTCAATAATTCAGTTTTAGATTTTATCTTATCAATTATAGAGAAACGCATTTTAATTTGCAACAAAGGAAAGTATCTTGGGCAAATAAATGGCTAATACAAACACACATTTTTCAACACAAATAGATAATTTCACAGTGGCACTATCACATCACTGTGATACGGATACCTGTAACGAAATCATAAAACACACTAAGGCATCACTGACAATTATTACCCAAAACATCCGTAGCATCTATAAAAACTTAGACGGCTTCCAGGCTCAACTAGCTCGGCTTTCATGTGAAATCGATATTATTATTCTGACGGAATGCTGGCTCAATGATGACAAACCAGTTCCCTCTATAGAAAACTATAACACATACACTAGCAACAAATGTTTAAATCAAAACGACGGCATTACAATATACGTTAAAAACCATCTCCAGTGTACGGTCGAAGAACCGGACCCAATAGGTGCTAATTTCCTTCTGTTAAAAATAGGTACTGATACTTGTATTTTAGCATCCTATAGATCCCCATCAATATATTGCATTGACAGTTTCCTCAACTCCCTAGAACATATTTTAAGTAAAATAAAATATAGGAACATAATTCTCGTAGGAGATATCAATATCGATATAAAGCCTAACAGTAGCGACAGGAATAGTGCATCATACCTTAATCTCACTGCAGAGCTGGGTCTTTTACCGGGACATACATACCCGACAAGATCGCATAATTGCCTCGATCACGTAATGATTAATACCTCTGCGTGTCCAAAAATCGTAGTTATAGATTCCACAGTCAGCGACCATTCCTCCGTACTGATATGTCTAACTAATACCCCTTCCAAAAACAGTAAATATGCGAGTAGATACACTACAAAAGTCAATTATGAAGCTGCGGTTGAACAGTTAAAAAATACAGATTTTTCCTTTATATCACATAACTGTAATGCAAACGAAGCCGCAACACGGTTTGTTGAGTGTCTAATGGCTACGGTATCTCAAAACTCAAAAACAACAAAAGTCCCTAACCGAAAAGTAATATTGAAACCCTGGATCACACCTGGCCTCTTACGGTGTATTCGACACAGGGATAAGCTCCATCAAAACTCTTTGGCAGACCCAAAAAACGGAATTATCGAGATAACATACAAAAGGTATCGCAATTATTGTAACCTACTACTCAGAAAATTAAAAATCGAACACGATAGTTCCGCGTTAAAAACTTCAAAGAACAACAAAGAAACATGGAATATTGTTAAATCCATAACCAACCAAACCGGACAAAAAATATCAGCTGATAAACTCTTACCTACCACTGACCATGCAAAATCTGAGATTGAACAAATAAACCATTATTTTTCGAGTGTTGGTAAAAAACTGGCTGACACTATTATCCAAAATCGTTACTCCCCATCCTCGCCCTACAAATTTAAAACTCCCTCTGCGCTCCATTCCATGGTCTTACTTTCTCCTGACGAGGCCGAAGTAGAGTCAGTGATTAATAACTTAAGAAATGATTGTGCCACCGGTTGGGACTCTGTCTCGGCTAAACTCCTCAAACTTGGTAAAGCAGTACTAGTTCCACCACTAACAAAACTCATTGGAATTTGTTTTGAGCAGGGAATTTTCCCCCGGATCTTCAAGAAATCTTTAATAACACCTGTGCACAAAGGAGGTAGCCAGGATGATGTTAAAAATTATAGACCAATTTCTGTATTGTCTGCACTCTCAAAAGTATTGGAAAAGATATTAAATCGTAGACTTATAAAATATCTGGAGCACAATAAAATAGTATCGGACGCACAGTTCGGTTTTAGGTCTGGGAGAAGTACTGAAGACGCCGTTAATCAACTTGTTGATTATGTTACTCGGAAAGTCGATGCAAAGCAAAAATGTCTAGGAATTTTCCTTGACTTATCCAAGGCGTTCGATACTGTCTGTATTTCGACCCTTGTGAATAAGCTGGACCATGCTGGAATTCGTGGAAGAGCTCTTAACATTTTTACAGATTTTCTTATTGACCGGACACAAAAAGTAAAAATTGGTGATGTGCTTAGCAATGAAGTCAATGTGAATTATGGTGTCCCACAAGGCAGCTGCCTATCCCCAAGTCTTTTCTTGATATATGTCAATGACCTATGCCAGCAGTCACTCACAAAGGGTAAAATATTCTGTTATGCAGACGATACGGTACTCATATTTCACGGAGAGAGTTGGGACGTAGCGCAGCAATCTGCGGAGGTGGGCTTAAGTAAAATAATTCACTGGCTAGAAGTAAACCTTCTAACTATTAATATATCGAAGACCTCTTATATACAGTTTACTTTTTCAAAAACCAAACCCGAGGTAGTAAGTCTCAAGGCACACTCATGTGGTCATTCCAGCAATAATATTCCATGCCCATGTCTTTCAATTTCACAAAAACAGACAGTGAAGTATCTGGGTATAATTTTAGATGAAAGACTTAGCTGGCGTCCCCATATTGAACTAACCACCTCCCGGGTTAGAAAACTTATATGGGCTTTCAAGAAACTTCGCCACGTGGCCGACTTTAAGCTACTCCGTACGGTTTATCTTGCACTTGCTCAGTCGATCATGAGCTACTGTGTCACAGCATGGGGAGGAGCTTGCAAATCATCAATGATTCACCTGGAAAGAGCCCAGAGATCCCTATTAAAAGTCATGACTTTTAAACCATACCGGTTTCCTACAAGAATCCTTTATGAAAATTGTAAGGTACTAACAGTCAGGCAATTATACATCCTTAATCTCACACTGAAGCAACATGAAATCACACCAGTAAATCACGCAACCAAATGTAAGAGGACAATCACAAACATAACCACACCAATCAGATGTAAGACCGCATCTGCTAGACGGCAACGCCTGTACCTAGCTACATATATCTATAATAAAGTAAATAAGACCCTTCACATAAACCCTCTTACAAGAACACGAGCTATGACAAAAATTAGCACATGGCTTCAAACACTAGATTATGCACAGACGGAAAATCTACTGAAAGAACCCTATTAACATAATAAGCGAATACGCATACACGCACGAGTGCGCACACACACAAACACATACAGACATATACCCCCCACAAACGCACACGCACGAACACACACACACACACATACACATATACACACACACATACACATATACACACACACACACATACACATATACACACACACCTACACAGTACAAATTATAGCAAGTACACACTCAAGAGCAGTATGCATTTACCTATTTCTGTTTGTTTTTATTGCATAACAATGTTAATGTTCCACAAGCGGGGAAGACACTGACTCTTGTAACACAGGTTGTTACCTAGCTCAGGAGTCAGGGTTTCAAAAATACTGTATCCTCTCATTTTTATGTCAATAAAATATTTTATTATTTTATTATTTTTTTATTGTAGTTTTGTAGGTTTACACCATAAAATTTAGGTCATCCTTGACAATAAGATATAATGATATCTTATTGTCAAGGATGACCTAAATTAAGCTCTGTTTTGGGTCAAAACAATGCCACGAGAGAATTCGACAACAGTTCAATAAAATGTTTGTTTTTATTCGTATTGTTACTTTTATGTGGCAGCTAGCATTTAAAAATGTTTAAGCATTTATATTGTGCAATAATAACCACAATATCAGCATGTATAAGCATGGTTTATAAAAAAAACTTTGCAATAGTTCTTTTGTTGTTGTAATTTGTCTTTAATGTTGAGGCCGCACTCATCGAGAAGTGCGAGAAAACTTCGTCTTCAGAGTAGGATGAAGATGCATAGCCACATACTTCGCAGTTTCGTCATCGCGATGTTCTATCACAATAACAAACGCCACAAAGAAAATGGCTTATCTATATTTTATGACGGCATATAATTATTTGTTACATATTTTGTCTTATCAAAAGATTAAGGAAAAATATAGAATATTGGCTCCGCCTCGTATTGCCAATAGTACTGTAAAATTTTTTCGTTACTCCAATCAATATCGAAAATCGAAACCCATATCGATATTATGCCTAAGCCGCCACACATTCTAAAGAACCTAAGTATTCGCGATGTAAGCGGCCTTGGCATCATGAATACATTGTGATCTTTTATAATAATTACCATAAAATATTATATCACAAACCAGGTCATAATAAGATATATGTAGCACATGATTAAGGAAATTGTTTACTCAGGTGTCTTCAGTTACAGCCTCTCAACAGAAATGACATTTTATTTGCGTTAAATATAGTAGGATTGACATTCATGCAAGCTTTATACGATCACGTTGTGTCAATCACTTACGTTTTCATCTTTTCGTCCCTTCTCTCAAAACCCGATGAAGCAAAATAATCCCAGTTAAAGAATTTTGTTGCAGCAGACTCAAATAAAAACCAAACAGACAATATTGTTTTATACGCGTATGTGGGCAGGAAAAGAATTACGTGCAGCTCTGCTGAACCGGCATTTTTTTATTAATATATTTTCATGAAGTTGGAAAACAATTTGGAATACAGACACGAATAAGTTACTTCTGGATTCATATTAGTATGTGTCTAGGCATTAAATATATTTGTTCACTATGTACCGACATATGACTGCATAAACTAGTAGTTTATCTCATGCGAGATCTTGTAACAAACTTTATAATTTAGCAAATGGTTCCCTTCGTTAATTTTGCATCTTGCTTGTTGTAATCTTGTACGGAAGTTAAGACGTGATACACTTTCTTGATTGCACTCACACGGCGTTACGTAAACTCAATCTGCATTAAAATCGTTTGTTTAGCTTTTACGTTTATTATGGTCAGATTTGTAGTACAGTCAGCGTCAAATAGTTAGTGACACTCAGGGTATTCAAATAAATAGACGCAACCAAAAAGTCAATAATATCGGTACAAACAAAGTTTCCATATTGTTGTCAACATTATAGTCGCTCAAAAGGTCGAGACGTTTAAAACGTCATATAGATCGGTTCAGTCAAACCGCCCTAAATATGGTTACAGTCATCCCGTCAATGGTATCCAAGCATTCTAAGTGGTCAAAAATATGGAACACATTAGAAAAATGAACTTTACTACTATATATTTTAAATATTCTTTCTCACATCAATTAATGTGAAAACATTTATACACAAAAATTAAAGGAATAGAAACTACTGCTGTCCTTTTCATTTTAAGCATTGTAGTGTATGATTATGTTCCTTGTGAAGTGTAACACAGGCTCGGCACGCACTTTTTATTATCACGTCCACTCTCGCCGTAGGCTCTCGTGTTACTGACGCGGGCGCTCGAGACAGTGAATTGTATGTACTCTAAGTATATATGTTTGTATATTAGTGTATGATACATTATGACTAAATAAATAATACAAAATCATGTAAGTAATGTGATGTATGTATTCACAAACACTACATCCCTTTCTTATCATAGTTTTTAATTTTCTTTTACATCATGCCTAATAATAAACACAAATCAGCTTAACCTTACAGAGATTGAGAAATTTCTAAAATTATATGTGTTCCTCTTGTCCAGACTCCTGTTCCTGATCCTGGTCCTGTTCCATACTTTGTTCCTCCGTATCGTGATCTGTTGGAATCTTTGTCCATACACCTTCTACCTTCTTCAGATGTATTACGTTCCTCCTAAATCTTTGGTTTGTTTCAGTATTTCTTACTATGCAGTCCCCATCACGAGCACTTTCCACAACATGTGGTGTAGGGTTAAAATTAGTAGTGAGCTTATTTGGTTTTTCCATTGTTTTAACGTAAACTTTATCCCCCTGTATTATATCTGCTTCAGTTGCTTTGCGTTTCCTATCTCCATACTGTTTTCCTTTTTCCTTTTCGATTTTGTCTCGATCCCTGATTAGTGAATCGTCAAGTCTATAATTTACTTCTTCTATTGACGGAATTTTATCTCTACTTTTTCGTTGGAAGAATAGCTCAGATGGAGATCTTCCAGTAACAGTATGGGGTGTACTGTTGTACATTAATAAATACTCCCACAAGCTTTCCTTTATATCTTTTTTCTCAATTTGACTGATACGAAGGCGTTTCAAAATGTCTCTGTTTTGTCTTTCGACCTCGCCGTTCATTTGAGGCCAATACGGTACAGTACTAAATAACCTGATATTGCATTCGTTGCAGAAAGTTTGAAATTCTTCACTTGTAAACTGTTTTCCATTGTCTGCTGTAATAGAAATAGGGTAGCCGAGTCTACTAAAAATTTCTTTGAGTATTCTGATTATCTGTGAACTCGTGATTGTTTTAGTAATCTTTATCTCTTTGTATCGGCTATAATAATCAACTACTACAAATAGATATTCGTTACTTGGTAATGGTCCCATTAGATCTATTGCTACATCTATCCATGGGGCCGCAGGTAATTCTCGCCTCTTCATGGGTGTAGGTGGATTTGGCAAGCCAACTAATGTACAGCCTTTACAAACCTTTACCAAGTGTTCTACGTCTTTATCAATACGGGGCCACCAGACCTTTGATCTCAAACGTCCCTTCATGGCTACAATGCCAGGGTGGCCCTCATGAGCAGCGTCTAAAACTCTTTTTCGGAGTTGCTGGGGTATTACAATTTTATTTCCACGCAGTAAAATGTTATCATGAAAACACAACTCGTTTTCAAATATTTTGTACCCTTTTATTGACTCGTCCCAGTCGTTTTGATAAACTCCTTTCTTAACATTGCTTATCTCAGAGTCTTTTTCGGAATATGCTACTATGCTACTCATTGGTATAGCAACTGGTCTAGAATTTTCAACTATTTGGTGCACATGTTGATCTTCTCCTTTTGGAGGTTTATCAGGGTAGTTACATAAGCGCGACAAGGGATCTGCTATATTTGTCTTACCCGGTTTATATACTACCTTAAAAGCGTAGGATTGTAGCCTAAGTACCCACCGCTCTATGCGTGCACATGGTTTTGACTTACGTCCGAACAATATCTCCAATGGCTTGTGGTCAGTCACTAGGTCGAATGGTTTTCCAAACAAGAAAATGTTGAAATGTTCGACCGCCCAAACTAATGCCAATGCCTCTTTTTCCGTTTGGCTGTACCTACGCTCACAGTCTGTCAAGGTTCGATTACCGTAGGCGATGATTCTAGGCCCATTTGCATCGTTTTGTACAAGAACAGCGCCAAGACCGACAGGGCTGGCATCAGCTATCACCTGTGTTGTATCTTGAACATCATAGTACCCCAAGGACTGTATTTTTGTAAGCATACGTTTGAGTTTTTGGAAGGCACTATTTTGTTCTTCGGACCACAGCTTTTCCAAACTATCTCTTTTGCCTATCTTTTGCCTTAGCAATTGCTTCAGGGGTTCGGTCATCGTGGCCAAATTCGGTATCCACTTGTTTATGTAGTTTACAAGTCCTAAAAAACTTTGTAATTCTTCTATGGTCTTCGGAACCCTGAAACTTGTGATGCTGTTTACATACTTATCAAGAGGTTTCACTCCTTCCTGGGTTAGCTTATGTCCTAGAAAATTCACATGTTGAGTCTTATAAATGCATTTGTCACAGTTTAACATCGCGTTGTTGTCATTGAGTACCTGTAGAACCTTTTTCAGTTTTGCATCGTGTTCTTCCTCACTGTTACCAAATACCAGGATATCGTCAATAAAGTTAACGACCCCTTCACAATTTATCAGCATCTTTTCAATGATTTTCTGGAATATTTCGGGAGCACAGGTTATGCCAAACATTAATCTTTTATACCTGTATAGTCCTTTGGGGGTTATAAAAGTTGTTATGTGTCTGGATTCAGGGTGAATTTCCACTTGATGGAACGCATTTTTTATATCTAATTTGCTAAAATATCTCGCTTTTTTCATTTTAGGTAAAAAGTGGTCCATAGACGGCAATGGATGGTTTTCTCGCATGATAGCGGTGTTCGCACGTCTCATATCTACACACAAACGTAATTCACCATTTCCTTTCATAATTGGTACTATTGGCGAAACCCATTTAGATGGACCTTGCACCTCTTCAATTATATCGCTATCTAGTAATTCTGTAATCTTCATTGTTACCTTCTCTTCTATCGGGATCGGTATTCTGCGACATGGTTGGGATACAGGCTTTACTGAATCGTCAATGGGAATTTCTATCAGTATGCCTTTGAATTTTGGAAAGGGTTTTATCTCCACTTGATTTATCCCAACACCCAGCTTTAATACACCCAGACGGACCGCTGTATTTTTACCCAACAGGTCTCTAGTACCCCCCGAAATCACGTATATGGTTGTCAGTTCTTTACGTCCTTCGATCTCAATTGTAGTATCAAATGAACCTTTTACTGCCAATGGAGTATTGCTGCCGTACGCTAATAAAGTTTTGTCTGGTCTTTTAATTTGATTAAAAGCAATTACTTTTTTGCTTTTTAACTTTTCCCACATCTTGTCTGTTATAAGGTTGAGTTTACATCCAGAGTCAATTAGCATATCAATTTTTATACCGCCGACTGTACATTTTACAGTGGCGTCGCTATCTATTTGGAAAACATAGTCTATTTGTTCAGATTCGACGAAATCAACATCTTTGTCTGTATTTATTTTTGTCTTCTTCCAATTAACTTGATTATTTGGCGCATTTCGTGAGTTATCTAATTTTCTTTTTTGTGCTTCTGACTTCTTTGTTGACCTGCAGTATAAACGGAAGTGTCCCAACTTCCCGCAAGAATGACACTTTTTTCCAAGTGCTGGGCAATTTACATTACTTGTAAAATGATCATTGCTCCCACATCTGCCACAGTAGAGCTTTTTCTTATGTTGAAAATTGTTTAGCTTGTTTTGATTATTACTTATGTTAAAATTTCTTTTGTTTGTGATTAGATTTATGTCCAGACTTTTATTTTTGTTCCCGTACTCTTCTAATTGTTGGTTTACCACTTCCAGTGTATTTGCTTCCGTAATTATTTTGTCTAAGGTGACACTGTCCCCTAATGTCAAAATTTTCTTGCGCAATTTAGTTGAATTACACTTTTCCGCGATTTGATCTATGAGATGGTCATGTAGTTTGTCAAATTCACATTTTTCAGCTTGCTGGCGTAACCTGATTAAAAACTTCTCGAATTTTTCTCCGTCTTCTTGTTTCAGGAGTCTAAAAACATGTCGCTCATAGACTTTACTCTGTTTGGGTTGAAAATACTCATCGAGTTTTTCTATAGCAACCTTAAATACATCGTCGGCTCCAGATGCTTCGACATTGGCACCCGGTAAATTGTAGAAAATTTCTTGTACCCCTGAACCTCCAAAATGCAAAAGGGTAGCCCTTTTCTTTGGTGCCGATGTTACTTCGGCTGCATCTAGGTAGATTAGTAAAGATCTCTTCCATCTTTCCCATCTACTAGCCATAGATGTGCTATCGCCCTCGATATCAAACTTGTCTAACGCTGGCAACGGGATTGTACTTGCCATTGTTTGTTTATTTTTTTTATTTTTTTTTTTTTTTTTGGGGCCGAACTGAAACAATTTTTATTTTGTATAATAAATACGAGAACTCCAGTTTAATGGTAGTATCTTAAATACCCAATCTCCAATTTAATGGTGGTATCGTAAATACCCAAACTCCAATTTAATGGTGGTATCGTAAATACCCAAACTCCAATTTAATGGTGGTATCGTAAATACCCAAACTCCAATTTAATGGTGGTATCCTAAATACCCAAACTCCAATTTAATGGTGGTATCGTGAATACCCAAATTCCAATTTAATGGTGGTATCGTAAATACCCAAACTCCAATTTAATGGTGGTATCCTAAATACCCAAACTCCAATTTAATGGTGGTATCGTGAATACCCAAACTCCAATTTAATGGTGGTATCGTAAATACCCAAACTCCAATTTAATGGTGGTATCGTAAATACCCAAACTCCAATTTAATGGTGGTATCGTAAATACCCAATATAACCTAATTCAAAGTAATATCTGAGCGGTATAAAGATTACCTACCTGAGATACCTGTACTTATTACATATTTGCGTAGTTTGAATTATGTTGTTTATTATGGCCTTAAGATTTTTTAAAATAAAAAATAAAATAAAAAAAATAAACGCGACGGAATGTTTATGATTCCTAAAGTCATGGTATAAAATGTTCGTTTGAAAATAATAATTTACTTTTCAACATACTTGCTGGTAAAAATGGCTCTAATTTTACCGCAATTAGGCACATAATGACACCTGTAATCAAACTGTGAGTTTTTCATTGCTAATAATCACAAGTGAGTTACAGGGTTTTTTTATTTTATTGGTTGAGTTCCTTTATTCTCAAAAAAGTTTCGATACAAAAGAGATCGTGTTCAATAGTACAAATAAATTAATGTTGTACCTATTGCTTGCTCATTACATGCAACTAATTTAACTTGTACGTTTTTAATAAATAAAACCTCAACTCAAATAAACTTTTGTATTATCTGTAATAAAAAAAAAATTTTTTTTTTTTCATTTCGTATGTGGTTAAACACTATCCGCGAAAAGCAAAAAAAAAAACTAATTCTTTTAACTTATTGATTTTTCCCGCCATTGCGAAAATTTTTCACAACTCGTTTTCACTGTTGAAATTATAGTTATTTCTTCACAAGTGTGTTGAAATTTACTTATGCAGCATTCGCAAGAAATTAATAACTTTTTCAAACATAAATGTCTGTCCGTCCACAGTCACATAGACATTGCAAACATAAAATTGACACTTGCTTACATTTACGTCGGGAGATCAAAGTTGAGATAAGATCTTCCTGCACAATAATGATTAAAATTTAGAAATACAACAAATTACCAATGCACAGTAACTTGAATGTAGGTAAAGCACAACTCAATACGGGTTGATTGAAGTACATATTTTAAAACCACAACCTGAATAACCCCTTTTTTTTTTTTTGCAATTAGGCAGTTTCCGTATGCCATCTTAATTTAATGTAACTTATCACTGTTTTAGCTTTAATATAATAATTTAATCACTTACCTTTTTTCTCGTCGCCACTTGTAGTGTATGATTATGTTCCTTGTGAAGTGTAACACAGGCTCGGCACGCACTTTTTATTATCACGTCCACTCTCGCCGTAGGCTCTCGTGTTACTGACGCGGGCGCTCGAGACAGTGAATTGTATGTACTCTAAGTATATATGTTTGTATATTAGTGTATGATACATTATGACTAAATAAATAATACAAAATCATGTAAGTAATGTGATGTATGTATTCACAAACACTACAAGCATGACGTCATAGACATGTCTTTTGTTTTGTAAAGAATTTCGTGCATAGCCGTTTACGATACTTAGCAATATACAGCTGACTGAAAATAGATGTACCTAAACCTCATTGATAATGAGTATGACTATATATCTCATAGAGCAAGAGTGCATAATTAAAATATATGATTCAATATCATGATCATTTTATTTTAATTAACAATGAACGTCGACAAAACTAGACTCGATAGTGCTTGCAAAAAAGAGGTGCAAAGTTTTCAACCTTATTAAGTATTACTCAAAAACTGCTATTTTAAACATAAACAAGGTAATAGAGTGGATGAATAACTAAAAATAAGCAATAAAATAATGTCAATAAGGTCGATAATCGCTTGCATCTTTTCAATTTTCTCTAGTTTTCGACTGCTTACCATCAGGCGGGCTGTGTGCTTGTTTATACATATATGTACGAATATGAAGAAATGAGGATCTAGAGAGATGAGGATAATTCGATAGGTACACGTAACATCTAAAACGATAGGTACATAAGGATATTCCCAGTTCATTTGAAATATCTGTTACGGAGACACCTTCCTCCCTCAAATATATAATTCGATGTTTTGTGGTGTCACTAATGCGTAGCCATATTTCTAGCTTGATTTAGTTTTGCACTTGACATTGATATTACTGATAGATAAATAGAATGACATGCAAATAACACTACATTGCCTAAAGAGGTTTTCATCTTTGGGAAACCGTTTATTTCTATAACATGCTGGTTTATTTTTCTAATGTGTTCCATATTTTTGAACACTTAGAATGCTTGGATACCATTGGCGGGATGACTGTTACCATATTTATGACGGTTTGACTGAACCTATCTATAAGACGTTTTAAACGTCTCGACCTTTTGAGCGACTATAATGTTGACAACAATATGGAAACTTTGTTTGTACCGATATTATTGACTTTTTGGTTGCGTCTATTTATTTGAATACCCTGAGTGTCACTAACTATTTGACGCTGACTGTACCTAAAATTAATAATGTCAGTTTGACCACTGTATTGTGAATATTGTGTTTGATATACTACCTGTATCATAGTGGTCAATATTCACAAAATACGCGATTAAAATCTTGTGTACCTACGTACACATCGACACGATTATTTATTAATTATTGTCAAGTTAATTTTATTTATTGTAAGGATTTAAGCAGCACATTAAACACAGTTACGTGGTATAAGATGTCAACCATGTATATGAATATGTACCTACGACATAAATGTTACTAATTTACCTGCTTATTAAAGAGGAAATATGAATTAATTAAATTATTAAGAAAAGCTTAGAAAGACAGCGAACCCCGAGGCGAAAATATAATAACCTTTGGTTTACAGAAATGTAACCCGAAGCCTTTTTTCCTTATAATTAATTCAGTTTTCGCATATTGTAAAATAAAATGTACACTTGACAAAAGTTGATAATGTATTTTTATGCGATCGTATTTTATAACCATCATTTGAAAAGGAAGAGAATTGAATCAAGTAGATATATAATTTTATTACGAGCAGTATTTCGCATTGGCACACATAACAAGGTCATTATCGAACCTTCTCTTATCCACGATTCACTTGTATACATATAAGTAAAATACTATCTTATACCCAAAGTAAGCGCCATTCAACACACGACATGGAATTTAATCTAGAATTCCATAGCAGCACGGTTCGTGATATTGACCGCATTACTTAAAATACTCTAGCTTTGGCAACCGGCGTTGTCGTATATATTTAGTTGTTTTTTTTATATACTGAATATTCCTGAATTGTAATGCATAGTAAGACTTTATTACGTACCTCGGGACCACATCGCTGCCTTGTTGCATAAAAGATCCAAGCGAAAACCAGAATGAATTCCAAATACTGAACTCATTGTGTAAAATTATCTAAAAGAATTCAATGATTTTTATATAGCCTGTAAGTTTTAGGTATGACTAAGTATTATCGGATTATATAAGTAGTTAATGAATAAAAATCTTACCTCACTCGTGCTGCTTAAAGCATGGTCCAATTGCGTGTCAGATATAGAAATAGATTTCCATTCGTGGGGAGAGAACCGCGAAACTAAGAAAAGTACTATGCTGACCGCGAAGAAGCTGAATAGTACACATAGCTGCAAACAAAAGTAATTACTACAGAGTATACACTATCGCTACGTGAAATTGAAAATAATAGATATAACGTGCACCCACGGTTAGTGTCGGTCTCATAATGTTTACAAATGGTCGTTGTTTGTGGGGTTTCATGTATTCACGTACGAAATTCTAAGCTCGCTATTTTGTTTGTATTTAACATTAATTGCATGGTTTAAGCACTAATGCGTTATGAACTAAAAATGTTACCTTTAAAGATGTATTTTGGTTTCCGTCTGTCGTGTCTTTGTCTATTTGTTTTTCTTTTAAATAAGTAGTTATTGGTAATAGGTACATACGATTTGATGTCACACGTTTTGCATTTAAGATTGTAAATAGATGGCATAGCGAATACTGTATTCACTATTCAGTTCAAGAACTGTCATAAACATTCATATAATACGAAATGAACATGGTTTTATCGGCGAAATGTTTGGATACGCTAGGGGCGGCTTGGGATGTGAAGTCAGTTGTTATGGAGATGGAGCAGCTAACTTTTGCTTACCTCCGTCCTCTACTTGCAACTTTAGGTAGAACTGTACATCTTTACTTCTAGGTAATTTGTTTTTTTTTTTTTTCATTTCATTGAGGCTTTACATGTCAGTCTTCAGAATTTCTGACTTACCTACTCTAGATGTGTACCTGACCATTTTATGTAACTAATAAGATCAATCACAAGTATAACATTTCAAGAAAATACTATTTTAGTCAGTTAGAGATGACAAATTCTCCTAAACTGTGAATATTTATTTAGTGATCCATTGATATAGCATATCTAATTCAATGTACTACTGCTACAATTGAATGTATTAGGTACTGTAGGTTTAGTATTCCAGATTTTCTCCTTGAACAAAGTTTAGTAGCAAACGAAAACTTTTCTCACTACACGCAGAATAACAGTACACAATAAAAATAGAGCGAAAATAGAGTATTTCGCGTTTGATCAAACACAAAAATGACGACACGGTCTACTCACCCATATTTCTTTTGATAATGGTCGGAGAAAACTGAATGTGTCCGATAACTGCCTTGGTGTCTTTATATTGCTGATTGGTGTGCCTATAGTGAGAAAAGGCTCGCTGAAGTCCACTAATCGCTCACGTTCAGGTGTTACGGCGAGGGGGGCGACCGCTATATCGGCCTCCTAAAAAGTATAATATTTGATTCACACGAATTTTGATTAAAACGAATATTCCAGGATCCTCAAATTGACATTCTAAGTATCAGTGTCATCTTATAGAAACAGCCTACATTATATAATTAATAGATACCTTGAAAATAATCCACCTATTTTAAATATTATAATATAGCATAAGTACTAATGTTATTTTTATCTAAAATATTTAATATCAATACATTTTATGTTAATTAGTTAATTTAAATATGTTTATAAAGCCTTCTGGTATATAACAGAAGCACACCGATGGCATATTTTTTTAATACTGTTGTGTTGATGTTTCCCTCAAAGTACATGAAGTAACACCCGAGATAAGGGAAACTAACCCTCGCAAATATTTCATTAGACATTGAGACAAGCCATGAAATGACATAAAGCGCACACACGGTCGAGTCATATAGGGACAAAGAGCTTAGAGCGAACCTTCACTTGATATTAGATTTGCCGTCAAATTTCTTCGTAAACTTAACCAAACGAGTCTGTAACGAGCAAGGCGGAGCGAAACCTTTATAACTACAAACACAATGAAACAAGGACCTTAGAAACCAACCGATCACCCTTTGTGATTGGGCCGGGACAAACTGTTAAGTAATGGGACAAATCTCCCGAGGTACAAGAGATAAAAGATTTTAACCAATATCCGAGCGTAACAAATTTCCTTGAAAAGAAAATAATATTTCTTCTGCATTCTTTAAACATTTAGATTATTTAAAAACATTTGACATTTTTACAATTCCAATTTACCAATATCAACTAAATTCGGTAAATTAACATAATGTTTTTTATTAAATATAAATTAGCTTATTTTTACCCGACTACGAATAAGGGTTATAATTTTGTTGTATACTTACATAACAAAGCTTTTTAGTACAATGTTTACCTTGCTCTTTAACCGAGTTTACCTTATAAGTATGCATATTAAATTGCGGTTGGTCTACTGCTAGGGTTGGCTTAATAAATAAGTTTCATAATATATAGACAGCTCGTGTTGCAAATGTAATTATGGTGGTTCAAAACGGACATAAGTTACAGTCAACTCTCTCAATGCGTTCAAACCGTTAATCATTGTGGAAAGTTAAAAGTCACGAGGTGCTATGCGCCAAAATCGTGGAGTTGGATAAATGTGAAACACTGGCCGCGAACATTTTTTTGCGCCGCAAACGTCCATTTTCTGTGCACAGCGACAGCAAAAAGAAAAGAATAAAATTTTACTGGTGTACTCTGGGGGATAATGTTGTGACTCTTTGAGCTTCGTTGGCATGATATTTATGCTTCACAAATATATAAAACTCTACAGTAGCTGCTGACATAAGAGATCACTTTGTAGCGATATCTATCGCGCTATCAAAATTCGCAAGGCAAGTTGCATATATACAGACGCCGACATGAACAGTCGAGCCGTGGCCCGCCAGGCTAAACACCCACCTAGTCGGAGAACCCTCCCTTTGGTTGGAGGGCCAACACACCTCGCCTCTCCAAAACTTCTTTAAATATTATCAAAGTTACAATAAACTGCATTTCCTTATTTTTGCGAAGAACATCCCAGAAATACTATGTCTTTCTTGTACCTATTGCACTAATGGAATTGAAATTTACTTTTTTTGCACGTGCTTCCATTTTGAAATTCGCAACATAATCCTATGTTACTATTGGCGTAGTAGACTATTTTTTCTTTGCCGCCGAAACATTGTCGTTACGTAATACATCCCAGCGTCAGTCGTAAAGTTTGTGACTTCCATGCGTTATTATTATATTACCAGGGTATATGTGTCGTAATATTTCTATTAGCCAGACATCAACTGTCTCCTTTGTTTACCGTGTTACTCATGTTAGTTAATATAATTTTGTCTTAAAGCTCTCGCACACAAGTGAATAAATGACAGCAGTCTCTTCATATTTATATCATAGATTAAATAATATTATAAGTTATGATTGTGACGTTTTGATTTTATTAAGGCGTTTTACCATCATGAAAGTGTGGCCGGAGTAGTGCAATGGACTCTCAGCTTCCAGCGAACCCAGACTGTCACACAGGCTTTTTGCCCACACTAATAATATTATTTGTTGGATATACACCTTTTTTAACATGACACACCTGTGTCTACACGTCACTTAAAATGTCAATCTTATTCACACTGGTTCACACAATGTTCTACCTATAGTTCAACGTTTCAATTAACGACTATGTGTAGAATATTTAAATAAAAAAAATAGGAAAAGAAAGTTTGTCTTTAATAAGAATGATTAAAAGAATAATATATTAATCATTATTATTTCCTAGTAAGATAATACGACGTACAGTTAAGTAGGATATAGTGGTAAAGACAACTTTCCTTTGGGTAACCAAAGAGTATATTTCATACTAGTATCTTAATTGACTTTCACTGTTGTCGACAAATGGTACAAAATCAATTGCATATAGCAATCAACAATTCGTAACTAGTACGTGTATACCGTGGGCAACCAAATCGAAATTCAAAACAAGGTTTTAATCAATATGTACCGCACACACCGCAAATACAGCCTAGTTGATATCATCCTACATTTGCAGCTGTTTTATACTGTGTTATATACAGGATTACTGGTAATTAGAGGCATTCCCGGCATTCCATCCAGGAGGTGATAAAGGGGACAGATATTCACTTGTTTTTGATGTTTTGAAAATTATCTACCTCTAGTCACAAATTAATGTATGTGCTGCCGGTACATATAGATGATCATAACTCTTTTATCTGCATATTTGCATAGCTAAAAAACTGGGCTATCAGATGATGTTAACTTGTTTTAGTAAATAATGGAAAAAAGGTAAAAACATGCAGATGTATTCCAAGATAAATTCCAAAGTACTTTTATTTTGTAAAGAAACTTTATAGTATTGACTAGTAAAAGTAAAAACAACGACCTATTTAAACCAAAGAGATATCTTGCTACGAAAGATTCCTGGCTGAGGTAAGAAGATGAAAAAGAAGCGTATTTAGTAGTATCTCCGTAAAACTTTAACACTTACCCTTCTCATGATTTCACTAACTAAGTCGGTGTACACATCTGGTGTTGCATCGTGTGCATACTTGACTTCCTTAGCCCACTTTAGTTCATCTAAAAATAGTATATAACATTAGTGTCTAGTTTAACTATTCCACATGAGACAAATTTTATACTAGCTTTTACCCGCGACTTCGTACGGGTAGACTTAGCAACACAATTGTTGTCGGATTGATTTCATGGGATAAGAAGTACTCAATATTAGGGGAATTCCCGTTTTTTTCCGAGATTTGAATAACTGAATATGCCAGCGTTAATCACAAACTATTAGTGTACCAATATTTTATTCAAATCCTGTAAATAGTACTCCGATATCAGTTTTTCGAAATTTACAGGATATTCACACATTTTTCTGGGATAAAAAGTAGCACATATGTTATTCCAGGTCACATACTAATTGTGTATGAAATTTCATTCAAATCCCGTAAATAGGTCTAGGTAATTTTTCTGGGAAATTCCCACATAAGTTTGGGGTAAAATGTATCCTATTTGTTATTCCCGGTCACATACTATGTCTGTATGAAATTTCATTCAAATTCCGTAAGTAGGTCTCCTACATAAGTTTTCTGGGAAATTCCCACATAATTTTGGGGTAAAATGTATCCTATCTGTTATTCCCGGTCCCATCCCAATGGGATTTGAATTAAATTTCATACACACATAGTGTGTGTATGAAATTTAATTCAAATCCCATTAGTAGTTCTCCTATATTCTTTTTTTCTGGGTTATTCCGACATTTTTCTGGGATAAAAAGTAGCCTATACTTTATTCCCGGTCCCATACTATGTGTGTATGAAATTTCATTAAAATCCCGTAAGTAGTTTTCGGGATTTCCGGGATATTCCGTCATTTTTCTGAGATAAAAAGTAGCCTCTACTTTATTCCCGGTCACATACTATTAGTATACCAAATTTCATGCAAATCGGTTCAGAAGTTTTTGCGTGATTGAGTAACAAATAAACAAACATCCAAACATTCACATTTATAATATTAGTATGATGTTGCCACATTAATTATTTGTGTGAATTATTTTTGCAGGTATCTCCCCTCAACCTGTAGTATGCGTAGTATACACACTATCGAAAATCCAAACATTGTTATTTTATAAATTGGTAATTATTGATAATTTCGCAATATTAAAAACAAGCACACGATCACACTAGAAAGTAATCCTATTTATCAAAATTATATTGTAGTTGACCTCAATATTTTCAAACTGCATAAATACATTTACCTACATCTCGTTATGGATCATGGCATTGGTAGTCATCTCGTTGAAAATCGTTGCGAAAAATTGCAATAATAGATAATAAAAGGCAAATCGTGTCTGTGATTGGCATATTGTAACAAAGTGGTGCCAAATGTATTCGCGTTATCGAATATTAAACATACCATTGTTAAAGCAACGTGCTCTTACAAATAAAGGACCCACTGATTTTTTATTTCACCAATGTCACAGATTGGGATCTGGCTACGGTGATGTCAGAGGCGGATATATGTTTTATTCAAGTTAAAATGATTCAGTACTTCGTTACCAATTAATTTCTTTCGTGTAGGATATCATGTTCTATATTGTATTGTTCCGTTTATTTATTCGTTTAGAATGGAATGGTTAAACCAATGGTACCATTAATTACAAAAAAATTAAATCAATGTAGTTATAGCATAGTGATGTAACCTAATATCGTGGGGTAGCATACTTATTTTCTTTCTGTGACTTGAAGATTAGACCTACCAATCAATGAAGGAAAGAGTGGTTATTGTCGTTCAGGACTGATATATCAAAGTTATCATGTTCAACATAAATAAATTATTATTATTATTAACACTAGACCACTGATCCTTAGATATCTATGCATATATATTTCAGTTGAAAATAGACCATAAAACAATACATACTCACATTTGATATTCATTTTTTTCGCAATTAACTCCATTAAGTCTTTGCAAAATCCAAATAATTCTTCTTTCTGGCCATATTCTGTTGGCTTCTGCATCAGATATGGTTCTTGGAGGATTGATGTCACAGTATACGTTTTATTGGTGTCGTATGAGGCAGGTGATCGAAGCTGAACATATCTTGGTGTAGACACTTGCAGCCCATGAGCATCGCTCCATGTAGCAAACTAAATTTATGATAAAATAATACAAATACCTAAGTATAAAATAATAATAATATTTATCGTAAAAACTAAAAAGGGGCCTCTAGTACTGTTTTGTTTTCTGCTATACATTAATGAGTTTATCCATCAAAACAAAAAATAGGCTAATGAGGGAATTTCTTCATCTATTACATGGATTTGTACAAAACATTTTTATTGTACCTAGTCAATGGAACAAATTAATGTCCAGCCAAAAACAAATTTTGAAAGTTCCAAGTGGCGACTGAAAAGGCTCCAAAAGTTTGTACGCATTGATTTATGGAAGCCGAGAAATCATTAGTGAGCTGTGGAACAGAAGTAGGGCGAAATAAAGTTAAAATTAACCTTTGCTGTAAGTAAGTATGTACTTGCTAACGGATGTGCAAAGTTTACCGTGAATTCAATAAGCGAATTTTAATTTTGACTACAATGGCTAAGTAGAATTTGCCTATAATTTATTTATACTTATTATAACGTCATAATTACCTTCAGCATTGCGCTCTGAACACTCATCTCAACTACATGCAAAGTGAAATTATGTCGATGTCCTTCTTCATTAAACGAAATATTTCCGGTGAGCCCTTCGATATCCGTCTGCAAGATCAGAATATGAAATTACGCTATCAAGTGCACGTGGAAACAAAATCCGCTTCAATCTAATTCTTCGGCACTATCTATAAAAATACTTTGATAACCGAAACTAAAACACTTTTTTTGACAGTACGGGAAGATAGACGGGCGACTATACTGACAAAGCTAGAACAGGATAGTAGACTCATTTTACTATAATCTTTCTCAACCATCAGACCTCCGCAACCCAATTTCTGGGTTCATCATCGGTAGGTATTACCCAGAAATTGGGTAATACATCGGTATCACTTTTGTCACAAGCGTTCGTATGACAACCGGGATCGATGGGTTTACGTGCTCTCCGAGGCACAGAGAGATCTCGATATGTTAAGAATGGTCACCCATCCACAGACCGACTGTGGCTAGCGTAACTTAACCTTGTAGATCAGTTGATTAGCTTAGTTATTACTTAGCTACGAGCCCCTACTTCATACAATCTTTCTTAACTCCTATTTATCTAAAATATTAATAAAATCTTAGTCGCCACATAACTAAAACGAGAGTGCTCACAAATCTGCTCTTAGGTAAAAACTAGACAAACTATTCTCATAAATAGACGTAAAATAATAAGTATAATACGACGAATACAAATAGTTCACAAATTGAAATAAAATACCAACCTTTTTTATCAGTCTAGAAATTTTGTCACCGTGCTCAAATGGAACGACCCAACTTTTACCAGGATTACAATCAATGACTTTAGTGGAATTCGCTTGACCTGCTGCACGACGCAAGGCGCTCCTGAAGGCGTCTGGTTTTTTCCTCCAAAGTCTTCCAAGTGCATCCATCAATACTTGAACACCGTCATACATTAGTGCAGTCTCCGCCTAAACAATAATTTGCTATTAACATGGTAGCTGTTGTAATACTATGGTCACGCACGCATACATTATATCCTTTTCTATAAAGTACCTATTATAGTAGCCATCATCATCAGCATCATCTAGTATTTTAACTGCTGGACATAATATATCTGTTTTAGTGAAAGCCACTGAGCCCGATCTTCAGCTCTTTTCATCCAGTTGCATAAACACATAAAATTTCACACATGACTAATACTTTTGCCGCTTTTTAGTGGCGGATTAAATTATTGTGATAATATTATATCACTGCAGCACAATAGACACCAAAATAACAATTTGATTCTTAATATTTACTGAACGGTCCAGCAGTGGATACAGGCAGATGACACATCATCATCATTTCTAATAAAACTATGATGCCAAATAATACTTACTATTCACGTAATAAAATAAAACATAACATGTTGTCAGAATCGTACCAAATAGAAATCTATAGTACCTATCTGCCAATCCCATCAAATTTGGAAGAGAGAAAGAATTCTCCCTATAATCTTTAGCTTCTAATTTTCCAAACATCTAAAAGATCTAAACAATGTCTCAGCATTCAACGTACATAATTAATAGCTATAATATTGCTATGTCAAAACATGAGAACACCAATGATGAGTTAACTTTACTTCAGAGCAATCCTCCTGGGCATATTATAATGACGAGTCGAAAAAGGCATTATACACTGAAAAGGGAGATCCTATGGAATAATAATTTATATTACAGGCGCACCCTACTCACTGTTTCATTAGGGTGAACGTAAGTTAGAGAAATCTACATAAACGCGTTATTACTTCACCCTGAATTTTCTGCGTGATACGTCGTCCTGTATGCTTTATGTTCTGCACCTCAATATCATAAAAGTATATATTGAGGTGCAATATATACCTTTATGATATTAAAACTGTTATGTAAATCCATATTTTAAACAACAGTTTTCTTTATATCTAGAAGACGTGCTGCGATTTTTTATAGATATTTTGAATGCTTGAATTTGAATGATGAAATTAAGCTTGAAATCCGCGGACACATAAATCCAAAATCCTACAGAATATTTATATTCAGTTTTTATTTTAAATGATTTTATGATTAACATGGATATGACTAAACTAACCTTACCTTCAGTTTGTTTTCATTAAATTACTTGTAAAACACGAGCACTATTAAATTCAACTAAGTGAAATCAGGCACAATTCTCTTTGTTAACTTAAGATTTAGAATAGTAATAGAAGTGCGAATATTACTCTTAGTGTTTCCCACTAATGGTCTAGAACAGGGTAATTAAAAACGAGCTTTTACTGCTCATTAACGTACAAAATTGTTTTACGTTTCCATTTCATATTTTATTTCGAGTAAAGAATATTTAAAATTTTAATGTACAAAATAGACGTATGACAGCATGTTTCATGTTGATTACTCAATATTATGCTTCATTTGCATCACTGGGTACCTATAAAGCAAGTTTAATTGTAATTTTATTTTTAAATGTCGAGAATGTGTGCTTCATCAACTCACGTTGATCAAAGTTTGCTAAATCTACACATACCTGAACACTTAGCGGTGTGGGGTAATGAAAGCACTTACCGATATGGTCCCCTTGAACCGAGGGTCCATTCGCCGTAAACCGTCCATGAAATCGCGTACAATCTTGCGCGAGTGGTCGACGATGCGGAACCCAGTTATATTGACTGCGCCGTATTCTGTTACTTCGTTCTCCCAATGATCGTCCATAACCTGTTAATGGGCCGTTTTCAAGTTCTTGTTCCTAGTAATTGTGTTGTTCCGATGTGAATAATAAAACCCGAAATAGTCTTTATCGTACCATCAATGAATATAATAAGAAAGTAAGTCACTTGTCTATATATTGCAAAAAATGCATAATTTGGGGGAATATGAATAACTAAAGAAACATATTTTTTTATTTTCAGTATTTCCGTCCGTCAGTTTATCTTTTAGTATGGATACGCCTAACCATTATTTTTAAATATATTTAGAGGAATTGGAAATTTATACCTAAAATCTTATTGTAATTGTATTTTTTTACTGTTAATGTAATGAAGAAATTTGAAACAATGCCAAAATTGAAACTGTATTTCTAAGCTATCGCAGTCGCTACTACATACGATACTTACCAGACCGCTGAGCATGTAGTGATAGGTCCTGCGTCCCAATTGCACTTTCCGAACATGTTCCACCAATATGCTTTTGGCGTTTTTCGCATTGCAATCTAGTACGATCCGCTTGTTCCCCCAGCGGTCATATTGCTCTAAAGCCAACAAGAATTCCATGGCGTCCGACGCGTTATTAATTCTCTTCACGATTGCGATGCGGAACGCGGTCCGGCCCGGCTGCATGGTCTGGTATAGTTGCTGAAGTCTCAGTAATCCTGTCGGTACATGATTTAACGGAATCTTAGAAGCGTTGCTGACAAGTCTAATTAATACGTCCAGAGAATTCAAGAATGTATTGTCTGCCTTTCACGCAGCGTGATGATTTGCTTATAGATGTATGAATATGATATAGTATATGAATATAGTAGGTTTGTCAGGAAAACTTCTTACAGATCATAGATAGCATACTATTTTAACCTTAGAATGAACCAGGTAGCAATGGAGTGAACTAAAAACAATATAATAAAATGTTGACATTTCTTAATAAATAATATGTACATTATCATCATAGTAGCACGAGTATGTATCATATTATGATAATCAGTTGTAATTAGCATTAGTTAATATTAATTATTAACAATTAATTAACAAATTAGGAAAGAAAGTATTATTTAGTAACCAAAAAGCAATTATAAACTTAGTTGCTTTCCAAAAGAAAGAAAAAAAATATAGGGACTTCGACAGCAGCGAGAGCATATTTATATCCCACTCTATTTCCCAGCTCTCCTAAACCAATTCCAGTCCACACGAATTTTATCGAATTAAACGCCTCATATAAAACAAGCGGAACGAAAAAGGGACAAAGCGTGCTCCGAAGAGGCAAAAAATAAAAACTCTTTTCGTCTGCGTGAGTGGGTGGCCCAGAAAGGTATACTACCTATACTTACAGTAATGTATGTGTTTAATGAAACGGGTATATACAAATAAGATGTAGGCCTTTAACTACCAATTTATAATTATTATTGTACCGAACATCATTGTAAACCACTATAATTTAAAAGAGTAACCATGGAGTTTCTTGCCGGTTCTTCTCCATAGGAAACGACCAATTTGGCACGGTGCACCTAGACTCGACATATCATAAGTGCCTATATGGTTTATATGAAAATAAAACTATTTTGATTTTGATAACATTTAGTCACACCGCGTACATACTTACGATCTGATATTGAATCTAAGGCTTTTCAAGAACAACCTTCTTACAATCAATGTTTTATGGATAATCCATCCCCATTGTCATCAGTCGAGGATACTCGAGTATCATAAAAAGCATCTTTAGTTGTGCAACTGCAATTACGTTGAGCTTCAATGGACTCTAGATTGGAATGATACTTTATACTTTCAAGTATCCGTCCTTGTTTTACTTCGTAATATAGTTTAACTGATATTACTATTTTTTCTGCAATATATTTTTAGAGTGTCGATCCTTAATTCATCACAAACCTTTATCTCAACTTAATTTGTTTACCATATTTTCTTATTTAGCTAAGCAAAATGATGAAAATGCCATAAATGAACCATAGATTGAATGGCGACAAATTTAGGTCTTTTCGCGGTAAGCGCTCTAAAGGATATCCAAAACAGTTTCGCTGTAAAGAGATAAATGTGCGGGGAGAGATGTGGTGAAAGTTTCGTCCGCTCCCGGACTATTCTCACCATGTGTCGCGTTTGAACTCGTGACCCTTGAGGTTTTCCACTGTCGTCGGTCGACTAATGGCTTATGACGTCAGCTGCGTGGACCGCCGTGTGTGCCCCGAAATCTATTATAAACTTGTCGAACGCGATATGAGCCAGCCCCGTTGCCCCGCGCAGTTTTTCAATAGCGCATGACGTTGGACGGCGAATATTACACTTGCCGAACACCTATACAGATTTACGACCACTCCGTTCTATTCATACACAGTCTTTTCTGATGTATCTGATAGATTATACTATTGTTTTTCTGTAACGTTCGAAGTTCATGGAATAATTGCAAAATTAAATAGTACAATTTAAAAAATCTCGGATGTCATTCCGACAACGGCTCTGCGGTTTTGTTAACCTTTTGTGAGAATTGTTACGAACCTGGAGTTCTCGAACGCGACGATTATGAGCAATGTTAATAGTTAGCCTAAGTTCTTAACTTCGTGAAAAACTTTCATCTTTTCCGCTCAGGTATAATATTCTAATAGACTAACTTGTTGCAAATTAAGGGTTTTAATAACGGCATTATTCAGGAGTCAACTATTATCTACTTTCTTAATCATTAAGGTTAAATACTAAAAAGCTAAAAGTTATTATTGAAGTAAAATATCTAATATTCACGTAATTATCAGAAATCAATTATAAAAGGCGCCAAATTTTCCGGTTTCATTTTTTAAATTTTATTGAGACACATGGAGTCTGTTAATTCCTAACGCCATTTCAAGTCAGTTCTATTCCATTTTCAGTCGTATCGTCCAACGGCACTAAATGACAAGGTTTGACAGATTGCGTAGACGAAACTGTCAAAACAACAATTCTGAAGACATCGACTATATTGGGGAGATTTTTCAAAAAGGTTCAATAGGTAGTACTCGCAACTGGCGCATGTATGAATGTGGACGAATCAAAAGAAGTATGCAAGAATAGTAGCAAGTGGCACTCTTTAGTTTCTGCCTACCCCTATTGGAAAAAAGGAGTGAGTACATACTTGCGTATGTTGCTGCTATTATATTGTATCATTTATGACACAATAAAATAGCAAAATAAATAAAATATTAGTGAAAAAAAACTTTTTGTCACTTAGATGGCCCGTACGGACCCCAGTATGGGTTCGTACCCGCGGTTTGCCTTTCGTCGCCCTTATTTCTGCACCAATTTTATTTGATGGGATCTTTTTGTTCTTTTCGTCCTATTTCAACCCTATATTCCAATATCTTTGCTTATAGGTTACAAATTGGATTAGGAAGACGCGGTCTAGTGTCTCACCAAAATTGATTTTACGAGACGCATTTTATCTTGACGAAACAAGATATTGTATTTGTTGTTAGTATTCACAAAATGAAAATACTTCCGTATTAATCGATTTGACTCGATCATATACTAAGACCTACAATTTATAATTCAATCTTCAACAAAACCTCTGGTTAATTTGAATTAGTTCTTACTCCAGGGAACACTTTTAATGTATTTACTAGAGGCGCTGCTATTACGAAGCTAAGGACATTTTGAAATTGGTATCATGGAAGCTTCTCGAGCTGGCGACGCATCGGAATTCAACTTATTCAATATTGCCGAGAAGAAACGTGCAGCCAGCCTTCTACTAGAACCCGTATTCAAGACATAAGTTTTAAAAACAGTTAATTCTGCCTCACAACAATAATGTTACTCACGACTTTCTGTTTCACTTTCTCGCAATATTAACACATAATTCCAAGTAGTTTATAAAGTACATACAACAAGTTTACTGATAATTTGCATACCTGCAAGACTTTACTAAATTCTTGCATAAAAAATCTTACGCAAACCTTTTACTAATTCTAAAGCTCGCGATGCAGGAAGACATTATACTCAATATTGAACCCTCTTTCCTTATTTGAAAAGCCATCACTTCCAATATAGGAAAGCGAAAGGGGTGAACTTTTCAGAGATAATTTCCCTCTGAAAATAAAAATAATCTCAGCCAGCCAGTCAAGATCAGCTTGAAGTTTGAATCTTCAGGTGTCACATACACTTTACTCAAACTACAAGCACCTAACTAAAGTTGTCTCCGTGAAGTTTACTAATTCCTTGGTTTTAGTACCGTTGCTTAAACATTATAAGGATGAGTTTAATTTGAATTGTGCTGAAGCACTTTTCGGATGATCAAGGATGTGCAACAGGTATACTTACAGAAACATAATGCTATTATTTGATGATGTTGATAAGTTACATTTTTACAAATATTTATCATTCGAATAAAGTCGCTATGTTTGACATTTTAACCTTATTATGATATTATAATGAAACCTAAATTTTGTGTCCTAATAACAGAAACACCCACATAAACACTTTAGATAACCCAGTTACCCTTACCTAGAATCAACTAATATTAAATTATTCTGGAATACAACCTCCTGAAATTAAGCACCTTCAAATTACTTCTCTTGGAATAAAGTTATTAAGTAGGTATAGTCCAAGAATAGATTTATCCGAGAACTTCGATTTGAAACAACAGGAGTTCTTTAACTTTAAATTATTATAATTAATAAAATGCTGAGGGAGGATCGATGATGAAGCGAGGAGTGTTACGGAATTCCGTTATAATTTCATCAACTAAAGTTCATGATTCACTTAATAAAGACATCAAAAGGCAAAGGAATTGCTCGTTGGGTGGCGCACTTTCCCAGTTTGTGACAGAGAGCCCGCTTAAAAGTCATCGTGGCAACTTGGAGACGTTCCAATTAAATATTAACTTACTCCATTATGTGCCCTCATCCACTACGAGTATCTTTACTACAAACACTTAGTAAGCTTTTTATACAAATAGCGACTTTACACTCGCATTATGTGGTTCAATTTAATTATTTTAGTACGTAATTTATTTGTTATGATATAATTAATTACCACAATAACTGGAGTTTATAAAACCTTAATTGTACTCATTATTCTATCATAATTATGTATAATATTTAAGCTAATTTTTATTATAAAATAAATTATTATTTTCATTATTATAATTAAAAAACTATCATTATTATATTTTTTTTTAAAGCAAAAGGAACGCACGCCGGCCGATAAAGGATATGTTGTAGTACTTACGTGTATATTAAGTAAGTATGGTAGAGACGCAATGTAATTGTTTCTATACCAAACAAGCTGCTAGCAGCTCAGAACGGGTAATTAAAAATAATAATAAAGAATAATTATAACAAGAATAGTTCGAGTACAAAATAATAATAATTTTGATATAATTTTAGTAGCACAACATTAGATCCACAAATTAAGAATTACGAAAGTTTATTTTAATATGAAATATTAAAATAAACTTTCTACAGGTAATTACCTAATATTGTTAGTACGATAGCAAAATTTTTTAGGCATTTGAATGTCGTCGTGACATTACTTATGCATGTCTGGGACCAATATTGATACATAGATATGTACACACATCGCTTCTAGCAGTGTCTTCACATTTTTCGGCAAAAGCAATACCGACATCATTCAGCCTTATTTATTAAATGTAAATGTGGTATTACATTTCGATCCTATATTTCATTTTCAACGAAATTAAATAAACGTAGGCTTCTTAACCGTCGTATTATTTACTTTGAGAAATTTGATCATGTACGATACACTCGTACATACACTAACTGTTTGAAATGTGATCGCATGATAGAATAACAAGAACAAAGCTCTCTAACTACGGGATCAGAGAATTCGGTTAGCGAACAAAAAGGCTTCACCCGGCCATTTTATTTCCCTTTCCCTTCGTATACCTACATAGCGTAGTCGTTTCCTCCGGTTTAGTATTTATTGACACAAAGTGGCATTGATATTAAGTGAGACCGATACAACGTCGGTACCTAGTACCTACCTATTAATGGATAACCCAGTTTTTAATGGAAAATAACAATTTTGATGTTTGCACGATCATACGAACTATTTCTGATTAACTTCAATGCAGTATTTAAAGCTTTGCACAGTAACTTTGTATGTCAAAAGCTACAGTGAAGACTGCAGATAATATAATAAGATTTCAGTCGTATAATTCGGTTAACGAAACTGAATTACCGTAGGATGAAGACCCAATATTCCAGTGTTTAAATAACTAGGTGTTGAAGAGTTTTGGAAACATATTCATTAAATTAAAATAAATTATGACTGGTTTAAAGCAAGTGGAGCGAATAATGCGACAAAAGTACGTATGTAGGTAGGTAAATAACGGTTTTACAGCGTTTAAATGGCGAGAAATATTAAATTTTGTCCCTCAACATTTCTGATTAATGCGATAGCTAGTATGTAAAGTTCGATAAATCAATTGGCAGGATGAACCGACGGTCATTACTTGATGAATAAAAGTTTGTTCGTATTTTTTGAACAGTTTATTTCAATGCGAACCGTAAAAGCCATTTATATTCATTATTGTTTATGAGTGAAAGTTATAGCCCTTCAGAGTACACGGGCTCTTGAATCGCCTCGGGGCCACTGGTTGAGACCCTAATAACTCAAAGTAAATAATGTCCTATCAGACTCATGACTTGAGGAATTAATTACGAATCCTGATGTCATAAAAACAATGGCATTCGGCTGATAGACCTCTAATGGAAAATCTCATTACGTAATTACGGTTCTATATCCCAGAGGGGATTGAACGGATCTCATTTGATCTCGGCAACTGCCCAGCCGATTGTGTGCTTTCAGCTACATTTTATTCCTTTCTGTGCCTTGCAATTCCAATGTGTAGGAAACAGTGATAATGCCCAAGCAAAGTTTTAATTACTATCTATTTATTTTTAACTAACTTTAAGTAGCTTATAGGATAGCATAGCAACAACAAATAAGATAGAGAGCAAAATAGCTTAAGAAAATGAAAGTAGAACACTGATTACTATTTCTTAGGTAGGTAAACTGATTTTTAATGACATTAGTCTACACGTATATCCTGGGTGGGTTAAGTTTTAAGACGTAGGTACTACAAACAGTGTTTGTAAAACCTACGCCAGATGCTTTGCGGCTTTTTCAACATCCGTAAGCTCTAGGGCAGTGTAGACCCGGGCAATAGAATAGGCTACCCCTTCTCCTCCTATGGGTGTCGTAAACTCCTGACTGACTACAGGACACTAGTCGGAGTATGGGAAATTTAAGATCTTCCCATCCATTTTTGTCTCCGGAAACCGATGCATGGCGGTATAACCATCAATTATGCTGGAATGCTCCCAAATGCCGAACCTGATAGTGGGCAGCAGTACTATCAGCTAAAGCATTCCAGGTACTGCGGTCTCCAATCCGCCTGCCAAGCGTGGTGACTATGGCAAATCCCTACAATCAAGGCCTACGTTCAGCAGTGGACGGCAATAGCCTGATGTGAAGCTCCAGGGCATGTAATTGTCCAAATTTAATAAAGCGTCAATGACATGGTAGATAGTTAAAATGTATATGAAATCTTAAATTGCTATCTTTAGTGATTACTGAAATTTTATTTCATAGGTCGTAACCCAAACCTCTAAAGATCTCCAGCGTAACACTTCAAATTTCGAACTTTTGTAGGTTTCTTATGCCTACTCATAAAACTAGAAAACAATACCAAACAAACGATAATAAAATCACTCACACAACGGTCGATCCTATTTAAACCTAGCACTGATTGCCTGGAAGCCAGAGGCGCGGATTAAATCGAGTGAGCTGAAAATAAATATCAGCTGCAATAACTTTAACAATTATGCCAATTTCTGTATTAGTATAGTCAAAAGCAATAAGTAAGAAAGTTCGAGACTTCGAAGCCTATTTACAGTCGCCCTAAAGATGTAGACGTGAACAAAGTTCTATTAAAATATCTACATCCATTATACTATTATATTATGATATAGTTACCAAACATGCTATTCACTGTAACTTCAAATTTAAATATTACAATATAAATTAAAAATATGTTTCAAAACATTGTAAACGTGGCCGTTTCAAAAGTTTATAATCCAAAATGATGTATACACTTATTAAAAAATAAGGAGGTAAAGAAAATCTAATCGGTCAATTTATCCATACGTCTCGTCAAATAAGAAAGTGGGTATATCCCGAGACTATATAAAGTAAAATAATAATTTTAACTACCTACCGAAGTTTGAAGTTAGTAGTAGTTGTAATTTCATTTCATCTACAAACTTCAAACTTCTTGACCACCGGCGTGTACTTCTAGAACTTTCAAAACAAACTTGGTAAAATAATTTTAATCAGAGGACAATACCATAACATGGTCACAGCGGCACTCGTCAGTCATCATCAAGTCAAACTACATATATGTTGTAGGCGCGTAATAAGTAGTCTCGTAATTACTCACAGACATATGAAACAAGTTTACATAGTACATCACACCAGCATGTTACTTCGTTACCACCCGTAGTGAAAATATAAAAAACTGTTACGAATTAATATAATTGACTAAAATGACACAGGTGATATTGTTTTAAAACAAAATCACATGAAAATGAATTAAATTAGGTGGCTCTATTTCCATGCCTGCTGCATTAAGTAGATTACCACTGCGACCTCTTATTTATTTAAGGCAACGACGTTGGGAACTCAAGTGGAGGTTTCTTTTCCACAGAATATTTTACGACAGTGCATAAATATCAATTTGCTTGTTACTTGCAATAAATTCACATTTTGATATTACAGGTTACTCGGCTCAGATGACGGAGCGGCTCGACACAATATTTTTTACCTTCTGGGTCAAAATTGTTGGAGAGCTATAGCGAAATGATATTTTAATAAATTAATCGCAATTGTGTGTAAAATTTTGGTGTAAGAGGCCTTGTTTGTTTTATTGACGTTTTTTCTTTCACACGTTTTAGTTTTTTTAGGACATTAAAAACAGAAAAATGTTTTACCTTAATTTGTGTAATGAGATAATAGTAATTTCATTAGAGTTTTTAATAATATATAAAAGCTACGCAGGAAATTGTACAATTGTAAATTGTGTATAGAACCGCAGCCTACTGTGTAGTTATAGTGAAGTGCTTCCTGAATGTTCAGTGCATCGTAAGTGTTTGCCATTGACGTCCGGTCCTGTACACTGTGGGAATCCACGAACCGCTGTGAATAAATTGAATACAGATACGATCTCGACGTTCCGTTCTCCCTTTATGTGGAGATTTTGATCTTCCATGTTTGAATATATTGAATAATGTGCTGTTATAATATCAGTACCTAAATCATATAATCGGTTTAATTTTTTCTTGTTTTGTGATAGTTCAAGGTTTAAGTGTATTAAAATTGGAACTGACATGAAACACAAAATGTAGAAAAATCAAAGTAAATTTGAAAGTCTCGAGTTCGAATCCAGGGTATGCACCTCTGACATTTCGAAATCATGTGCGTATTAATAGTTAAATATTATCACTCGCTTAAACGGCAAAGGAGAACATAGTGAGGAAACCTGCACACCGTTTTTTCTTTAGAGATTTTCTCGTCGGCGTGCGAAGTCTGGCAACCCACACTAGGCCAGCGTGGTAGACTATAACCTAATGCCTCTCGTGCTGTGAGAGAAGACCCATGCCCAGCTATGGGACAGTATAAGGGTTAAAGATGATGATGATGAGGCTTTATTTTAAGATTAATAAAGATTAAGTAGTTTACATATTTCTTTTAAAACGCATTTTAAAGTTAACTATTACGTAATTTTCTTTTACGTACCTAACGTAATCTGAACTTGTTACGTACTGTGAGAACTGTCAACAAGTGAATAAACAAGTGGACAGTCAGCGTATAGTCAATAATATTATGATAAATCAACCAATTTCTTCCTAAAAACGGTTGGTGACTTTCTAAATACATGAACCCATCAGAACAAATACCCAGCGATTTTTCTTATAAACGTTTTCTACAGCTAAAACGAAATCTGAAAGGCTATTTTATTCATGACTATATAGAAAAATTCTCAACATTTTTCGCCGGACCCTGGTTCCGCATTGTGATCGATTTTACGCAATATACGGCCAGAACGCCATCTTTAGATACTCACAAGCTCACTTCTGACAAAAGATGAATAAGAAGAAACGCGTGAAGACGCAGATATTAGCCGAATATCAGCTTAGCTCATCCCTATAATTCGTGTTCAGAGACATAATTAGTTCGTGTCGAACTTATTTTAGATTTTGCCAAGATTCATGTTATCTATGGCAGGTTTTTAATGTGATATCTATCATTTTGAAAATACGGTGTAGCTATAGGTACGTCAGTAAAAAGATTCGCTGTTTAGATTGAATACTGAGGCTCAATTTTGCGCAAGCACTGAATTTTGACAGGCAGTGAGGCTCGTGCTTAAGTTTTAACTAGGCTGATCAACGATCTGCAAGGTTAAGCTACGCTAGCCGTGATCACTCCATGGATCAGTGACCTTTCTTAACACTACAAGACCCCTCCGTGTCTCGGAGAGCACGTAAAGTTGTCGGCTCCGGTTGTCAAACGAACATCTATTACAATCGTTAGTGTTAGTCAGAAGCCCAAAAATCCTAACAACCAGTCTAAACTCAGGGTATATCGTTATTACTTATTGGCATTTGCTTTGTGTAAAGAAAAAACAGCCACATCTAGTTAGAATTTATTGGTTTTTTTTTTATTCCTTTAGACAGAGCCGGTCCCAAGTGACTGACTATGACTGAATTTTGACGGATGAAAGCATAAGTATCACTTAGACTCATCTCTGAATTTAGCCTTTGCGGCAATTCCTACATAAATAAAAAAATTTTTAAACAAGTAAAATGCAATATGGAAACCTAAATCAGCGATTTAGGTTTCCATTTTGCATTTTGCGTTTGGGGTACCAGGACCCAGTTGTTTAAAAAAACGGGAACATAAATCGGACTGACTTATATTGTTAAAGAGTTTATAGCAGTTATATGTGTAATAAATTAAATTTTAAAAAACTTCAAAGTTTTAATCAGATTGTACTGAAGTAGGTACAATTTTAATTTTTACCTTCATTTCTTTCATTCACATTCACTATTATCATCCTCCTGCCCTTGTCACAAATTATCTGGGGTCGGCGCAGTATGTCCTTTTCTTCCATTAATCCGTGTCAGCCATCATCATTCACATCATTGTACTGAATACTATAAGTAATAAAATACAATTTTGCATTTTGGTGGCTTAAATAATGTTGTTGAAATTATCTCTATTCTTTAGTTTCCCGGTAAATTAATAAAATAATTAATCTCAGCACTTCTAGAGATAATTTTATCATGAATGTCACGGAATAACGTCTCCAGGTGAATATAATTTAAAAGGTTACAAAATTCACGGCCTTATTCATTCAACTCTAACTAAGAAAAACGTGTCGGGTAAAATAACGTAATTATGAAAAATGCGCTTAGTTTTTCAGACCTTTCGAGGTGAAATTATAGTTAATATTTTTTATAATAAATAATTAACATAAAATGTTAGATTATTGTTTGGCTTATTGATTTTTGTACAAAAAATATGTTATACTTTGATATATTTTTAGTGGAGAACTCTAACTCAACCAGTGACGATCACAATAGACTACAGTCGTGATACATTTAACATAACTTACACAACATACTATCACGCATGTATTCCCCAAAGGGATAGTCAGAGGTGTACCAATGTACACCCACAGTTTGTGGGTATGTTTAGGTCCCATGTAATAGAGAGCGACCCTATTGCAATTCCAAACTCCGAGTCGATTGGGACTGGCTCTGTTGTACAGACGCACTCGCCGTCACCGAACCACGCGCACGCATCGGTCGTCTTCTCTTACATACTAAGCGCCTATCGAAATGTAGTCATATTAATGAAGTCTAGCAGTTTCAATTACTAGTCGAGACCCCCAGCTCACAACAGACTGGAGCTTGACATTCATACATCCACCCTTACAAGTTCCACCTTTATTTTACTGTAAACCAACATTCAAAGTCAAGAAGGGATAATCCCCATGAAAGCGAAGAATGAACCTTTACCGGAGCTTAAAAAAATATGTAAAATATTGACTTGTAAACGTGTCTTTATAAGATCTATTTACAGAAATAAATATCATTTAATCATTTAAAAAACTTTAATATTCTACAAATCAAGCTAAAGGTTCAGTAGGCGATTTTAACAATGATCGAAATAAATGTAACACCTTGCAAGGTGGTCTTGATTGGAGCGATTAGAGGATTCAGTACATTATTAGCTTTAATTAATCTAGCAATCTTCTTTTATTTCGATTGCTGGTTAACGAGCAAAGCAAACCAGTGCAATGAGAAAGAAATACTCATCGGTAATGTCATTAGGTGCAGCTCTAGTATGGCGGTTCCGCAATCCTATGAGAGCACGTAAAACTTTATGGTCAACCCGACAAACGCGCTGTGATAATCGAATGAAATTCCGCCATATGTACTTGAACGTGCGCCTGCCATAAAATGCCATGACGAATATTTTCAAATTTAGGTCGTAAAATGACAGTTATTGATTTTGGCTTTAAACCGTTTTGGAATCACGTTCAATCATGTTTTGTTTCAAATCAAGTTAGTTTTTCAAACACATAGTTATATTACTTACGTAATATTTGTATATACATATGTATCACTGACAGTCATATTGTTGAGTATATAAAAAATATTTTTATTATATGTAATGCTCACAACAATCTAAAATAATGATATTTAAAGGTCGGTGCAAGTTCACCTTCCCCTTTAGATATAAGTAGCTCCATCCTTAACAGGAAACTATTATACGGAGAAACTGCCATAATCCCGCAGTTTCGGTGTCGATAAAATTAAAATTCTTCAAGAGGAAAATTCCTCTAGGTATATAACCTGCGCAAAAGTTGATCGTTTCGTGATACATGTTTAGTTGTTAGCTAACTCTTTGCTTATAAATCCGAGAAAGTTTCATAACGCGACGGCAGAGCGGCCCCGAATGAGGTGTTCGGCTCCTGTACTATAAATATTATTTATTGCCTGCTACGAAAGCTCAGGGAATTCAAAATACGAAGAAAATTTGCGAGGAGATAGCGCTCAAATTTAGTCAATGTGAACTTTCAGAATCTTGTAAATATAAGTAGTGAGAAGGAAACTTCCACCTCGTAAAATATACATCTAACTTATTAACGAACAATTTTTCGGAGGAACGTATGTTGTTAAGGTTAACATTTTATAGACGTAGTGCTGTGTGCAGCTCTTTTTTCGGTCCAATCCAACACCTAACGAGTACTAGTAAAGCAATTTTGCTCAGTGAATACAGATCACATTTGGAATAATAGGGGCCAACTGGAACCATTCCAATCTCTTTGGATGTGATGTGTAGTTCAGCGCAATTTTGGGGACTTTATCTTTGCGAGTAAATGTCACCTTGCGGCATCAACCTTGGCCAATTCGGTTCGAAGAGATAAAAAAAATAGAAAGATCATAGATCGTCGTTCTTCCATCCTCTTGAGATCAGGGAAAGTGTATTCGTTACCATTATAGCTAGTGCTTTCATATTTACTGTAAAAGTAAAGCAGTAGGTACTTATATTTTTCGCTATATGAGCCTGATTTTATGCTTCTTATTGTAAATAGGTATACCTATACCTACGTTAAAAATTAATTAATTGAGAATGATTCGACTAAGGTATAATAAAATTAGAAATAAATACAATCGTTAGTTCAAAATTTGTTAATTTGATTATTACAGTAAATTAAATGTTAGAAGTCAATAGAATAAATTAATGTTTGGAATGGACACTAAAGATTGGCGCATTTTCATTTGTGATAGACACCCTACACTGCAGCCACTATTAGCTCGGACCAACGTTCTCCGCAATCTCGTTCGTGTCGACATTTTATTATCAGTAGAGTCAGCTCTGTTGTAATCCCCGGCGAGCGGTACAATTTACGATTTATAAAACCGCCATTTTCTGTTGTAAAGCAAAACGATAAAGAGGATAGTGAGGCTTGACTTTGCGAGGTTCACCCCGTTACTCGTCCCCTTTTATCTTAATATTCACGATATTAAAAAGCTAATCCGAAAAACCAACACCGATACAGTCGCTGCCACAGTTTTGTTATCTTACAGCAGGGTGAACTGAATTTGCTTTGCAGGTTAAATGCCAACTGTTAAAACTAAGACGATGCCGTTTGGACAACTACTTTTTAATTTAAGGAAGTGTCCTCCGTGGACTACGTAAACTACGTTATAAAGTTCTTGTTGTTATTATTATTACAATCCTGCAGTGTCCCACTACAGAACAAAGGCTAATTAAAAATTTACAACAATTACTTAATGAAAATTAGAAGAATCAATTCAAAGTTTTAGAAGCTTAAACGATAGGATAGAAATATAAATTTATTGCAAAAGGATGGGAATATAGGTATATTGAGGCATGACATTATGTTTTACAATTTTTAAAAATCGAACCCCTCTAGGATAGCAGTTGCGCTTAAAACCACTAAGTTAATAAGGCAGATCAGTATCTTGGAACGCTTTTCAAATAGACGCATACCATTATAAAATCATCAAAGTAACATTGATACGAAAAAAGAATAAATAGTAATTAGATGTGTATATCAAAACCACCGATGCTTTAAAAGATCGACACAAGCGATAAATAATTGCTTAATGATAGCAAGTATTCCAAATATCAACTCACAAGCGTAAATAAACTCAATAATTATGCAATTTTGTAACCTCATTATTTTAACCCATACTGTAAATGAAGCGCTTATGTTAGTTTATGTTTCCAATTTTCGGTAAATTCACGTACACCTCATCATTGGTAGTACACAATACATTTTGTTCCCGATTACGTTTCACAAAATTAAATATAATTTGTAGTAAGCTGAACTTAAGTAGTGAAACTACTATTATTATGTGATTATACTACAGTTCGAACTGAAAATAACAGTTAAAACATTACAGAACACTACATGGACACTTTTTAACATCTTTATACCTGACGACCTGGCCGCCTTGTATTCGTTTACCATCCCTAAGTTAAGGAAAAAAGACTTGCCAATATCTTGTCAAGTTTCTGCTTTAAGAGATGAAATATAAACGCCTCCGCCGGGAGGAAATTGCAAATAACCGATCACAATGGAGACGCTTGGTGCATCAAAATGTTTACGTTTTTGATAACGAAAGAAAGAAAAACTATAAACTAGACTAATATAACTACCACAACAACATCTCAAACATTTTCATATATTCAATCCAAGTTTAGATAGTACCGTCCTACAAAACAAGGGACCAGCGGCTGACACTTCTTCTTCGGGACTACTTTCTCGCAGCTCTCGAATAGGGAAGATTGCCTCGGAGACACCTATTTATTTATTTATACTATATATTATATTATGCAATACATAATTATTAATATATTATATACAATAATAAAAAGAAATCAGTGTCGAGATGAATCTGAACAGTATCTTGTCCAGCAAGTATTTGCGCACATTGGTTTTAAAGGATTGCCGACTGTTGAGCATCCTGATTTCAAGAGGGAGAGCATTCCATAACAGTATTGATTAGACGAAAAGGGTAGAATGCACAAAGGCGGAGTGGTAAGAAGAACATTGTAGAAGACGATTATAAGATGATCGAAGATGTTTATTGTGGGAGGACGAATTATACTGGAAATAGGAAGATAAGCGCTTCCCCTGCATCTGTCTCACGATCAACTGCTTCAGAGTTGGAGAAAAAAGTATAGAATACAAAGTAGTCAGCGCCCTTAAGTTTCTGCGTTGACGAATAGGCAGCAATTTCAGAATTATTCGATATGTTGAGGACGGAATCCTAACTGGATCTCGGGTAAAATTTCCTGAGGTATTTTCATGAGCCGATGAAGAAAACAAAATACCTATATGAATTACAGTTGGAACGAATGCCCTTGTTTTGAGAAAAAGTACAAATCACAGCTTCATCATATCAGCCAAAAGACATCCACTGCTGAACAAAGTCCTAGACTATAGATCTCCACAAGGTCCGGTTACATGCCGCCTGCATCCAACGAACCCTAGCGACCTTTCTTCCATCCATCTCATTGGAGGCCGTCCTACGCTGGGTTTTCCGGTGCATGGCCTCCACTCAAGTACCTTTTTGACCCCGTGAACATTCGTTCTAAGAGCTATGTATCCCGCTAATTGCCATTTAAGCTTGCTAAGCCTTTCAACAATGTCGGCAACTTTCGTTCTCCCACGGATTTCCTCATTCGATTCCGTAGAGAAATATCAAACATGGAGTGACCCTGAGTTTTCTTATGAATACCATAATGAACCAACACGTCTCTATACCATACGTCAACACTGTTTAAAGCCCTTTGTCTATTTTATTGAAGGTAAATTATGTTGGTGGCTATTTAAAATAGATTTTATTATTTTTAATATTAACTCATAGTGGCACTGCGGTATTGCTGACGGAAAAACGTTTCGAAGTTTCTTGAACGTTGCCCAGCCCAGTCGGATTCAACAAATGGGTGTTAACTTAAGAAGCCCTAATCAGTCAATATGATAAAATATTTTAATTACATAGAGGAACCTCCCACCTTTATTGCATATAATTATGTATACCACTAACGTAATCCCGGAAACAGCCCAATAATAAACGAACGAAAGTAGTAAGCTTTAAAAGTATTCCCTACAGTAAATGTGTAATGATATACAGGCAATTGTACGTATGGTTTTCCATTGAATAGAGTGCGACTGACAACCTCATCTATTGACCGTGGTATTCACAATGGATTCGCTATGGTACTTCTATTAGATGTTATTCGTACAAAACCAGATGACTCTGTACCTACTACAAATTTGTAGTAACATAAGTTATAAACGTTTTTTAAACGGATCGTAAAGAGTGAGTAATTTGGTGTATATAAAGTTTACAACTAATCCTTCATTAGTAAAATGTATTTGGAAAAAAAGTGTTAAGTAATCAAAATAATAGCAATTAATACTTCAGTCTCGAATTCACCAAATTGTAAACCTATAGTGTTTTTATATTTATGTTTTGGTCGAAAATAGCAATAGAACTATAGGATATAATTGGCAAAACCACTACGTAGTGTAATAATTTACGTAATGCATCTAACAGATACTCACCATCATGGGAGTCGTACATGTAAATGATTTCCTTCCATTCATAATATAGGATTGTGTCCACGATGGCTTTATGGTAATCCGGACGCATGCTGACGGCGTGGTCGATTAGACCGGACGACGGTGGGATAACCTGTGAAACAGAATACCTAAAGTATTTGTAAATAAACTAAGCAACACTATAAACATATAAAACAACACTGAAACTATGTTTTGCAAAAAATAAGTTAGATTATAATCTAAGTATTTTTTAGAACTAACTCATGCAGGGCTTCAACAACAAAGAAAAATATAACATTAAATTAAAAGTTTTTGGTTGGCTCTATTAAGAGGGTTTAAAAATTAGTTCATAATAATAACATTACTGTCCACAGGTTTCTGCGCTCCAGGTCACGTGTTTGATTTTTGCTTGGAACAAGTATTTGTGTGGCCTAAAGTTATTTTTCCGGTAATGGTTTTGTTTATATGATAAATAGTGTTCGAAAACGCACTTACTGAACAGGAGAACAATTGAGCGTGAGGCAAAAATTAAAAATGATTTAACGATAAATTCACTACAAGATGTTTTAATGAAATTTCCATATAACAAAACAAACACCTATGTGTTTTACAAATAAAAAAAAAATCTAAAATTGAATCAGTGGTTTTATCAGCAGAATCCTTTAGGCACTCATTGGGAACCATTTATAATATTTATCAAATATAGCAATGGATTGAGCCAGTCAATTTTAGTGGGGCATTCTCTTTCTCAAGTGCTCACAGCGGTTATCACTACTCGTTTGAAACTTACTAGTTGGTGACATGATATTAACGAATACATGGACTTAAATTACCCATTAATTTGGGTACTTAACAGTTAAACATCTTCTTGAAGTTATAAAAACTTCGGGGAACGGTTGGGACATTATGACTGTATTAAATGAACTAGCTGCTTGCCAATTCTTTCGTAGGAAAATTTCATAATCTAGGTTCTCGACTGTAACAACGCCATTCACCACTATGTACTGTTTTTCCAGGTTACATTACATACACACCATTATCAAAACTCTTAGTAGCTTTATTGTAAATTATCTTTCCAGAAATTAATTTTCTTTTTCGAAAATTAGGTATTAAATATCGTACAAAACATACTGCTTTTCGAGTATTTTTCAAGGTGTATACAAATAAATAAATAAAAGACAAATGCTGTAAGTTATTACCAATTTCAGAATATTGTGTTTGGTTTTAGTTTTGTATGTAAAGCAGCTGAAAACAGTCTTTAAGTCAATACATACCTTCTCAGGAAACCACGGGGTGACGAAAGGCATTTGGAATGTGTTTGTGTATGAGTGCAGAGTGTCGAAGGATTCCGGAGTCACCGCACCAAGCATTGCGAACACCCCTCGTGCGAACTGGTTGCAAACTGTACAAATAATTTGAATACCTAAGTACATTGCTTTTTTTCTAAAATATATTTAAAAAATGAACGAGGAAAAAACGTAGCTTCATAAATCTATATAGATATATCTGTTTCTTTCTCTTTTTAAAGGGTATGTTTCATTATCGTGGTAATAATTCACAGATTATTATTGATAGGATAAGATATTAAAGAAACGGTGAAAAGGTGGAAAGTACTGAAAAATTGTGTCCTCAGTAACTCACATTTAAAATATCTTCTAAAAGATTCGAGGGTTAAGTATATACTTCTAATTTACTGTCAACTGGTAAATAAAAAAGAACAGATAACGAAAAAGGGATTAAATAAGACAATTCACTTTATTTTCAAGTTCATTAAATTTAGCTACTCTGACAGGCTTTTAAAGTAATTGAGTTAGGGTGCAATTACAATGGTAGAAGGTGCGCCAGAGCGCTGAGTGTCTATTAATAATAATAATCTAGTAATTTTAGATAATTTGTTTATATTTCGTACTCTTGTGATAATGTTTATAGCAAAAAAGTTGTTTTAAAAACATTAGGCAATGCCTATCTTTTCCTAAATGAGAGACACATTCTAGCACCTATATAATAATAATTTGGCCCATCGTATATACTATAGTAGGTATGTAACCTGATAAGAGTCTTCGAAGTCTGAGGGAGGCCTTTATTCAGCAGTGGACATCTTGTGGCTGATATGATGATGATAACAAATCAATAAATTAATCCTACCACATTAATGATTCTACTATTTGTTATTGCCTTATTCATTTTAATTCTCAAAATATTGTACCGCTAAGGTTGCAAACAAGCATACGACGGTTACCGTAACCCAACGATGCTAGCAACTTTTGCTTCTTAGACATGTCTGTCTCATTTGCTCTACAATTCTTAACTTGTTCTTTCCTGCCCTTTGAAGCTAAACCCAATAAAGTTAGCACACTATCTTGCCCAACCGAACTCATCAAAACAAACCTATCACCCGAAAAAGTTAATTCATCCTAAGCATGATTAGCGAGTAGACTACATAGACTGCTTGTTACAGCTGGATTCAAAGAAAAGCACTAACATGATTTTGATATTTGGATGTACAAAAACATAATTATTTTTATTATAAAGTGACTGTTATTATCCGTGATTTTATAGAAATAAAATATACGGCAGTAACCCACATGTAAGTTTCAAATCTTATGTCGTTCTACAAAGTTCCGAAAGTTAGACTATTTCAATATAACGGAGTTACGCTTCAGTCATCATGTTTTGATATTGAAGAGCATAACCACAGTGGTTAGAACTTAGTTACGACTTTAGTTAGACATCAATATTAGAAGCAGTATGCAATAACCAAAGGACAAGTAGACTGCTATTTACATTTAATTTAAACTTATAAATAGCAAAATAGTATCAAAAACAAACATTACAAGCTCCACAGACTTTATTGCAATTTTACTACCACTTTAGTAATAGTCCGTTATGAGATAGTTCTGCTTTGATGCAAGGATAAAATGTTTACTTTGTTCATTTTAGTTTTAACGATACATTTGACGTAGTAACTGAGCGATCGTCATAGATCGAGGCTACATTATTTGTAACTTCGTGTTTTGCGTACAGGTAGGCAGTTGTTCCAGGTCTGGGTGTTTGTGTATACCTATAATAAATTCAGGGTGTAAAAAAGAGCCTCCAAGAGTGATGGTATACAAATGACCGTCCGGCGCACCTTGTGCAGTCAGCCACGCTAACATCCTGACTGGCTAATCTTTTTACAACACGGCATTAACCACCAGCCGTTTTAAGCCAGAGGGGTGGCCCCTTGTGTGTAAGATCAACCTACGGCGCTCATCAACCCGCCTGCCAAGCATGGTGAGTATTGGCATTTTCCCCCCAAATGGCGACACAAATTAATAACCGGCCCCCAGTCCCCGGCAGTCCTGCTATTCCTGGTTATGGTAGCGGCCACGGTAACGGCGGGGCAAAATGGGGGGGGGGGGGTTTGCTAAGAATCTCCGGCAGAGATCTTCGTCAAGAAATTGACAGCCATTCTCCGATATTTCGAGACGTTACCGCGTTTGCGTCAACAATGTGAATCAAAAAAACGTGTATATTTTTCTATAAAGCATCATTCGCTTGCTAGATATGACAACGTCATCTTTTCATTGAAATTTAATAAGTTAATAACCCGGAGTTTACTGGCGATAACTTTATTAAAACGCGGCCGTGTCACCGTTGTTTCATATTTTCGTTTAAATTTTATCGCGACACCGCCCATTATGGTTAAGACATTGATTGTTTATAATATCTTTTGCCACAAAGACGTTGAGGTAAAACCTTTAAGAATTGCTTGAATAATATTTTATAGATTTTTATAATAGTAATGATGTAAGAGTTAAATTAGTGAAAATTTAAATGTTAAAGATAAGACGTGTTTGGATTTTTCTACCTTCAGAGTAATTGTGATGGATTTTATGGGATTTACTTATTTAAAGTTTTCTAAATAATGGGTCTTTTATTTTCTCTTATTCTGTAATTTCAATTATATTCTTAAGCTCTTCACGACCGTATCGATACTTGTCATCCGTCGTTTGAAAATACATATAATGTGAAGACATGAATGTGTTATATGATAAATTACTGTAGAGTGCATAGTTTAAGATACAGGAAACCAGTGTATTTTATAGCAACTTAACTTTTTTACTGAATGAGGAAAATAAGCAGTCAATGGAATGATAAATTGTATTAACTGTTGAAGTACTTAGTAATTAAAAACAAATAAATTTAATGTATACAAAAACAAAATTAGACACAATTTTAACAAAAGCTACTGTCAATATCTCAAGCATATATTAACTCTCTAAGACTCGTTCTCTAACTTCCTTAATTTGAATAGATAAACTAATGTATTCAGATACCATTCACATAACTTATGTAGGCCATTGCTGTATGATGGAGTCCTTGATTTAATACATGACTGGTCAACCAATCACACGGAAAGACGGAGAGACTTAGTGGAATCAAGATATCTCGCGATTGCTAAGCACAATGTACTATTTTGTAAATCCGTCAAGACTAGTATAGCTATTAATATTATCGAGGTTTCTATAATTGTGTAAAATAGTCCCTTTGATTTACTTAATGACTATATATACAACCACACAATGGAGCGTAGAGTTAGGCACATTTCTCCCCGATTAAACCTTCTAATTTACTGCATTGTCTGTATTCCATCCTATATCAGTCGGAGCCACAGTATTCTCGTCAGAATTTTTCCACGACCTATATAGCTACGATGGAAAACCAACATAGACCACAATACAGAATTAGTGTTGGAAATGATGTTGTTATTGTGCTATAATATAATAAGCAATCTACAAATAACAAATATCTACAAATTTGCTGAAAAAACTATAATTATAGTTTTTTCAGCTAATTTGTAGATTGATATTAACAAATAATTATTGCGTAGGTAGGTACTGTAAAAAAATAAATTTAAGGTACTTATTACAAAAAATTATCATAATGATTTAACGTCATATTTTAGTGAGAATTAAGTACCTTTACCCTATTTAGCTCCTATTAAGAGTAAATAGTTTAAGAAATAAAAAAAGCCGTTAAATATTACATAATTAATATAGTTTCGTTTCGTTTCATTAAATAAGTGACTCTTCGTCGAATGAAGTAGGTAGGTACTTTTTACTATTGCAGTACCGGTAGGTATATTATCATATGAAGATTTAAAGGTAAAAAATAGGTTGTTCTTGATACTATTGCATAAATGCAGAATATTGGCAGACAATTTGTACCTATTGTTTCTTTCTTCAAAGAATGCTATTAGTTATCTGAATGCAAACTCAAGTGTGCCAGACACTGGAAAAAGGTATGTAATAATAAACATAGTAGCACAAAGTTGCGAATTGTTGTTCGATTTAAAAATTGAGATGCTGCAGTCTGGTGCCATGCTGGGAGGGAAGTGCTGGTCATTAGAGCAAATAGGCTCGGCATGTCTGCGGCCGCTCGTTCTCTTTCACGGGCAATTTGCCTTTGTTTTTTTTTTAATATCTGCGTCAGCATTTTTGTACTGCTGCTACTTACTTTTAACTATCGTCTATATTTTTCGTCTTTCTACGAGTCGGTCACCTGATTGTCGTTCTGACGCTGAGATAACGTTAAAAGTCGTTACTTTCCGTCTTGGGGAATTAATCTCAACCCATCTGGGTGCGTTTCGGTTTTCTTTTTAACTTTGATATTTCGTGCCTTTGTTAGGGTTTTACTTTTGTAAGTTACTTCAGACATCTTAGATTGGCTTTGTTTTTATTATTTTTAGAAGAATTCAGCTTGTAGCTGATAAAGGTGTAGGTACTGTATTTAGACCTTCTAAAGCTGTCCCACTTACGCATACAAATTTTGAATATATCGATTTCAAATTACACATAAATCAAAAACGAATAAAATTTGCGGTTGACATAAAATTTATCTTTCCGGTATCTGCGCGACTGAACGCGAGTGTATTATCTGGCATTTCTAATAATATTTTGTGTTTACAGCTAGAAATTTCCTTGCGGTGCAATCTTTATGTCACGCATACTAAAAATCTCCAAGGACCTAGACTATCGATCAAGTCGTGCCGTCGTCGACGCCGACAAGGAATTCTGATCACGTGACGCGCTGATGACACTTCTGTTAAAGACTCCCCCGTTCCTGAGACAATGGCACACAGTCGTGCAACCTTAATTTCATTTCAAAGACACTGACACTATTTGAATACGGGAACGCAATATTCCTATCACGTTGCAGCTAATACTCCCTAAATTTGTTGTAGAGTGAAAGCCAAAAGGAAGTTTCATATTTTATCGACTATAGTTTTACTGCGTAGTATTTAACATCAAAAACTAGCTCAAAACATTTATTTTATTCCAAAATTCGAAATCGTGTCGAAAATAAATTTTATGAAAATTTAAATAGTGATCTATACTAATATTAAAAGCTGAAAAGTCTGTTTGGTTGAAAGCGTTAATCTCAGGAACTGTTGGTTCGAAATGAATATTGTGTTGGATAGTTCATTTATCAAGTTGTCCATATCACCCATGTACTGCCCCACTGTGTGTGTAAACTTATGTCGCACTATGTTAAGTAATAATTTATTTATTAAACATTCTCAAAGTACTCCTATATTTCAATTTAAGCCTTTTGAAATCTTTTAACTACTAATATTATTGATGATTATGATTTCCAGTAATTACTTGTGTCAAATACAGCTGACAGCGTCGGTCATCGAGTTTAGGTATTTCAGAAATCTTATTAGTTTCTTAATGTTTTATCTGAAAATGTATTTGATCGATCGTTTTCTAAATAAATATTCCTTTAAATAGGCGTAGACATTATGTAAAAACAGATAGTATAGATCAATATCAACAAAGATGTTAGGCATTTTTAACTGACTTAAAAAGGAGGTTCTCCTTGATCCGTATGTATGTATCTATGTATTTCATCCGCGATTATCTCGCGTTTGGCTGAACCGATTTTAATGCGATTTTCAGAAAAATTATCGAGATATTCTGAGAACTCTTGAAGATCCTTCTAGCTTAAGACTTTCTATTTCTACTTATACCTGGTCCTTATTTTTCACGAAGAATTGAAAATAAAATTGCATTTAGTTGATATTCACCCAATCTATAAAGAAAAAAGTGGTCGTTATTGGATAGTGTCGTTCAGCATCAGATAGGAAAGTTTAGGTCAAAGACCGACACCTTTTTCCCGGTACCCTCCTAGAACCACTTTTTCCACCGGAATATAAAATAAGCTTACACAAAACTTCAAAGATTAATGAATTACCTATGCCTACATGCATAAACTCACATTGCGAGTACTACCTACACACCTGATCTTTATGAAGAACCTCACCAATGACGTTCTTGTACCTATGTATGCAAGCATAATTTGCCCCTCCTGACTTTGTTGCACCACAGTAGAAACTATCGTCCAATCACGACTGACATATGACAAAGACTGTTGTGGAGGCATTTAAATAAACTTTGTACCAAGGTTGGCAGATTCAGATCTAGTATCTGCACATGAGGGTTCAGAAACCTCATTTTGCTGTGTGACTGCGGTGATTCAGAGCAATGCAAATAATTATGTCACCCTTGTTGGTATTTCCCTTGCGCCCGAACAACTGCACGAGAGGTGGTATGATCTCTGCGCGACCATGCCTAACGCCATTCAGGTGGTGGTCTCATTTTACTCTAAAATCGTTTAACCATTGATACGATAAGAAGTAGCCCCTTGCTCTTACACAATACTCTCCATATGATTAGTTAAATTAAACAGTTTATTTGCTAATTTGTAGGTTTTATAGTTCTGAAGATTTTGTGATGTAAGTACGTTAGTGTTTCTTATTTTTCGAGCAACTATAAAACAAAAGCTGATTATTATGTACCCGAGACGATATTTCTTCCCAATCCAAGTACTCATCTACGCTATATAAAAAGTACTTACTGAGTCTAGAAAGCTTAAATGCATCTGCAGTATTGATGACGTCCACGTATGCCTGTAACTCCAAGCGACGGCTGCTAATGTTCTGATTGTGGACAGTCATCGCGTACTTGAAGACATTCTGGATTTCTTCCGTGTTTTGGTCGAATATCGCACCTGAAAGTTGGAAAACCATCAAAATATTTTTAGAAAACTGTCTCGTTGAATATCGTAATAAGTACGTTTTGTAAATCTGTGTAAACGACAGTTGATTCGCAAGGTGGCAGGTTATTTTACAACAAAGAGGGTTTTCTTACATTTTCAATAATATAATTTCCTTATCACTAGAACTAGATTTATATCCTTTTATTATAGTATTAAAAATCCTCATGGATCATCCATATCCGTCCGGGGACGCGGCATGGTATGTCGAACTTGTACCGACTAAAACCCACACTTGCCTCCACTTGTCCTATAGTCATGGTCATGGTTTCCTGAAATTCGCCACGAATATGACAGAGCTGATTTAAATTCTGCTGTTGGTAGTACTGGGTAATTAAAAAGAGCAAACTTAATGAAACTTATTAAAAATTAGCGTTGCAACTCTATTCCGTCTAACCATTTATTTCACTTTTGACAACTGTTTGATAACGTAACTGTTCCATGTTTCGTATAAGTAAACTTTCTATTCATTAACGTGGTAACAACAGTTTATTATACTGGTGGGATCGAATGTATTCGCTGCAAATTAATGAATTGAAAGTAATCATATAGACTTACTATATTACTTCAACTAAAAAAGCCTTAAATGTAAGAATTTGCAAGTAAATCAATACGGAGGTATATAAATACTCAATCTGTCGTATGAAATAGGTATAGTTAAAATGAAAGCTCTATCGCGGAGTTATGTTTAGTAGCCGCGCATCAACGAGGACGTGGAGGCTGAGTGTCGCCGCTGTGAAACGTGCGCCGCGGAGATGGAAGCACCACCACGCGCTCCTCCTTGCCCGTGGTCTTATACGTCTCAACAATGGACTAGATTGCAAGTCGACTTTCTTTGGCCAATGAAAAATAGAACATTCCTGGTAGTTGTAGATTCTAGTTTCCGATTCTATTTTATTCTATGCACGAATGCAGCAAGTGTGATCAAGATTCTTCTAGCGACGTTTGTTAGATTTGCTCTTCCTTTGGAGCTGGTATCTGATTAAGGTCCTCCGTTTGCCAGCTCAGATTTTAGCAATTTCTTAAGGAACAATGGAGTTCGGGAATTATTTTCACCTGCATATCACCCCGCGTCCAATAGTGCGGAAGAAAATGTCGTCAAACTGTGCAAACGTGATATTTAGAAGACCTTAAGGGAGAATGTTAATGTAGAAGCTACGTTACAAACATATTTACTGCAGTATAGGAATACACCACACAGCACAACAGGTCAAAGTCCAGCCATATTGTTGCAGCGACGTTGTTTACGTAGTCGGTTAGATTTGCTTCAGCCAGACCGTAGGCTTTAGGATAGGGTTTCCGAGGAACAACAGCAGCAGGTATTACGCACTGGGGGCGTAGGACGAGATTTAGAGATTGGGGAGCAAGTATGGCACCGTGGTTATTGGGCATAAGAAAAATGGAACAAAGGAACTGTATTGGACAGAGAAGGCTCGCGTAGTACGTTTTGGGCGTTGGGTACGACCAGGTTGTTAGGAAGCATATAGATCAAATTAGGAGCAGGATTCTTAGGATGTCACATATTACCGTTCCTGATTATTCGAATGATGCCGCACCACCATGTCACCGAATGTTGTATCTGCATCATCCCAAAGGATAGAAGCAGACCCTCTATTGCGGATTATGGAAGGGGGGGGGGATATAGAGAGTCATGTCATGATCAGCCTTGGGACATCCCCACCCTTTATAACGCCAGCAATGCAACCAGATCACCGCTATCCTCAACGTTTCAGAAAACCCCCGGATTCATTGTCAAGGTCAGACTACAGACAAAACTAGACAATTATTATGACCCTCCAAAAAGGCATCGTTCTCATGAATTAATTTTAATTTTTATTGTTATTTTGTTATTTATTTAATGTTATTATGTTAATTTAATTCTGATTTAAGGCGGGAGCTGTTATATGAGAACCTCATAGCTTAACAGCTAGAATATCATTCAGTTGTGATTAAAAACCAATTGTCCGGATCCTTCTCGAATGATCGCGCGTGTTTTATTTGCCATCACGCAATATCTTCAATAATCATCGCGATGGCTTTACAGTTTTATGGCAAGTTTAAAACAACCCGTAAAAGGCTGCACAATATTTTGTTATAATGTTTACTACAGCGTTAAAAAAATAAATCATCCGTGTGTACCTGCGCAATCCGCACTGATAGTTTATGGCAGCTATGGCAGGTGGTCTACCTATCATCGTTCCCACAGTATAATACACGTTTGTTTGATTTTTATTGCGAACGTGCTTTTCACTGTAAATTACGTACTAAGAAGTATTATGTATTTCCGTCATAAATATTTAATGTCAGGGCTGACTATACAATAATAATAATAGTAACGTTTAGTAACGTTAGTGGTTAATTTGCCTGAAATTTTTGTCTAATATTTTGTTACTTGCGTCTGAATGTATTATTTTAAAAAAGAATCAATCATATTTAAAACATAAAATGCCAAGTCTCTGAAGGCAGTTCTACTATCGCAAAAAGTTGTGACATCTAAAGTAAAACCATTGTCCTACATTTTATAGTGAACGTTTCGATATTAGACATCTTTATTTATATAATAAAGACCTTACATTTTGGAGTTTTGGTCTCATTTTTCCAGAATAATATTTCATATATTAGTATCTAAGTACTATTATTTATTTTCCGGCTATAGTTGGTATATTGTGATTTTTTTTTTTAATAATTCAATTTCGGAAATATTTTGACTGCAATGCAGATAAAATCATGATGACAAACAAGTACCTAAATACATTTTCCGACATCTCATCTCACTTAGATGCTTAAACAAACATATTAGGTACCTAGTAATGTAATGTAGCTATGTAACCAGTTAACTAAGGGTTCAGAACTAATAACTTAGTTCCTAGAGTCCCGCTTTATTGTGCACAAAGTGGCCACCGGGTTGGGTTGGTGTAGTAAAAATTCCACACACTAGCCTATCCCCAGTAATACTTTGTTGGTTTTGTCTTTCGCAAAGTGATCGTCCACCAACCAGTGCGCAATTTTTTTTTATTTTATTACAAAAATCGTACCCACCGGTCCCACCCACCGCAGGAGGTATGCGAACCGTCGAATTGAGGAATTCTACCGTTCGACTACACCTGTACCTGTGTACATTAAAAAAGATCTACGAGCAAACATTCTTCTACACTCCAAAATGTACTACTTACTACACTTTTATCGAAAATTTTAAGTTTCAGCCAATATCAAAGAATACACTTTAAATCGCGTCCGATATAAATCGCTGCCTATGAAAACCTCCACAAACAAGAGGCGGAACACTCCATTGGACATCTTTATCGGTCATATAGTGAAAAACCGAGAACACCCGTATTCTGAAAGCGTCATCCACTTGAAATATGGTTGCTGACCGAAACGTTTATCTGAATCACTGAAGCCACAGCTCAGTGGCTCCTTTAATGCCATTGGAACGCACAAACCGGGCTTGCTTTAGGTGCCCGCATACTATCACTATGTCTTTTTTCACTTCCAGCGGCCGGACATTATGTTCCTCAGAGTCGTTTTGAGGTTCCATTTCTAGCAATGTTTCTTCCATTTGCAACGTAGATTTTTTCTATAGTACTCTGGAATGATTGGAGAGAATGTTGGAGTTACAATCTTGGTAAAATGGCTTGGTGCCCCTGATCCTCTCGTGATTATTGTACTTTTCTCGCTTTTAACTTTGGAAAAAAACGTTAATTACTTTAAAGGAAACACTATTTTTAATGTCAACGTAATTGGTTTGCGTTAAATAAATAAAAAGGATCTTTGGAGGAAAAGTTTGTTTATATTTATTGCGAATTTGATTCGGCAAAATTTTGATACTTTCCGCCAAGATAAATAATCATTTACTAAAATAATATTTATTAATTACATAAATTATATCGTCATAAAATGTTCACATTACTTCCTTTTAATTCTAAACAGAAACCCATTCATAGCCATGGACCACTAATTGGGTAGACGATAACAATGAATATGTAACAAAACACCTTGATTCTTTTATCAGAAATATCGATATTATATTAAAACTGAAATTATTGGAATTGAATTCACGAGTATAGTATATTAATCTATCGTAGACTATTGCTATGCTACATGATACTATAAAAATAACTTCCACAAGCGTATCGCTAAAAACAAAGTCGATTTAACAAAGTGCGTGTATGGTACAGTTAAACCTACAAACGGTACATAAACCATGAGGTAGCCCCTATTGTCTAACCACTAAGGCCTTTATTTTAAAATCGTTTCATATTTTAAGAACAACTGCAATATTTTTTGCTTAGCATTTTCTCAAACAGGATTTGTTTGTACTGGAAAGTGTCTTACCTGGTTGTGCGACTATAACTTCATTAAAAGAAGATTAAAAGAAACTTTTTTACCGCTGCGCCGCAAAAGTGTTCTAAACCTGGGACGGGCAGTGTTATAAGTATAACGCCTGAGAATAAATGAAACGATACTAGCAGGTGCAATACCACAGCGTTATTATTTGTATTTATGCAGTTAAGAATCACTATGCGCTTTTTGCAAATTAGTGTCTACTGTAACTTTATAAAGTTTTTAACTTTGTAGTGTAACTAAATAGAAATAGAACAGTGGCAAATTCTTTTCGGTAATATGGAAGTTCGAAGATTTTATAACATGAAACAGAACAATGTAATTGTTATCATAATGCCATTGTTTGATTTTATGTAAATTTAACATGTATTTTTATTATACCTAGTTTATTTACCTGTGAAACAGATTAGTAAAGCAAGTAGTGGTTACAGCCTATCCATTCGTTTATGTAATAAGAAGACAGACAAGCATACGGGTTGCCTGGTGATAAGCGGCCGACAACACCATTACTAACACATACAAGTTATCATTTTGAGACCTCAGTGGCTAATCTCATTCACCTAGTAATTTCACTCGCTACATGACCCTATAAACCAGCATACAATAATGTTTGGTAATGCGTCGATACCAGCCTAGAAGAACTCGGCAACAGAACTCTACTACATCAAAAACCATAAAATTCAATGATGAAGGTAAATTAACTAAATCCGATGTGTGTGTGTGATGTTTAGTGTAGTGCGTAAGGTGATTGTATATAATACTACTAAGATAATACATAATTAATGATATAACTTCATTGCATATGGTTTTTAATGATCCATTATTAACTTTCTACCGGAGACATGGATCAATGGCATATTATTTTCATTCTTATAATTATTTATTACAGATCTGATTATGAACATTATAAGTGAAAGCACGAATATAGTACGATGCAAATTGCAATATTTTAATATGTAAAATTACATTGGACTTGTGGGTCTCGGTGAAGTTGAAGCTTTCATGTTGATTGCATTTACAAAGTACGAGCATGTTTCCTGTAGTTTTTGTCTTTTTCTCTTTTCAGTCTTAATTTCATGGAGAATCTGTATCTCAATGCCATAGCAAGCTAAGCGATATTTCGAGTAACAATGAACCGAAATCAGCATGTTTACTATTGTTGAATTAGGAATATTGATTATTGCTTCCATCTGGGAACACAAAGTGTAAGCATTAAATGTAGGTATTCACAAATATTTATTCAGCTGCATCTACGACGAAGAAGGCGCAAACTGAAATAGTGTCTGTAGAAACAATCATTAACGACTAAGGTAAATTAAGTCGAGACAATTGTTTGATAATTTATATGGATAAAAAGCGACTCACTAATGGGATTTATATGCGAATGTCGGTGAAAACGCCCTAGAATGGTGAATCTTATCAATAAGGTACTTCAAAAAGGTCTGGCGCGCAGTACTCGCAAGCGGCGCGTGCTTATGCAACGATGTATGAATGTGGACGAAGCAAAAGTAGTGTTACGCTGGATACGGAATAGAACGACTGAGATGACTCACGAAGGTTCTAGAAAATAGCGGTTCTAAGGGGCCGGCAAGGCAGTTCAATTGTGGACACGGATAAGTGAAGATCGAAGCGAACTACGAAGCGACTACAGTGCGATAGTGAATTGTGGACATACTGGTGATTTTTGTTTTGTATTGGTGTGAATAATTAAAGTATTGATTGCTTGTCGGTTAAATTGGTGTCATTTAATTTATCCCGAACCCCAGCTCGTAACAGTAGTATTCAAGAACCGTAGCGAGTGGCGTTCTTTAGGTTTTGCCTACCCTTATGGGAAAAAGGCTTGACTATGTATGAATGTTTGAAAATATGATGTATCAGTGCCTGTTTTTTATTATGTTCGTTAACTAGTTTTAGCTACAATTACGGACAGAAACCGTAAATGAAACGTGTGTTGAGTTAATAGGGTGTACTGGGTTGTCTTGCTTTTTCATTTTCTTCTATTTGCATGAACTTTCTCCTTATTCTGAAGGTAAGTAATAGTTTTTTGTTTAAGTGGATTCTTTCAAGCCTATCAGTTTAGGGCTTTGTTTTAGGTGATTAGTAATGACCCCAGTGGTGTAGTTACACCACTAGGGTCATTCCTAACCAGTGGAGTTCCACCACCGGTGTCAATGTGTATAACAGTGTAGGTACGACATATACTTTTTCTATTTTCGAGATTGTTTTTCATTTCTTTAAGTGCAGCGTATTTATTAATGTTGTCACCTATTGTTTTCTGCAAGTTATATGCCTGTCTATCAGATAAGTAATTTGGTTTATTTTATTTATTGGAGTGACCTGTTGTAGTGTATGATTCTGTAGTGAGGCGCGGTCGTAGTATATAACGGTATAGAAGTTTGTGTGATGTATTCTCTAAGAAAGTGGTGCGCATTTATAGTATGGTATGTTATTGATGTTATTATTACATTACAAGCTTTTATTTAACTTGCAATTTATATTAGTAAGTACGAATATTTGTTTAGGTCAAATCTAGCAAGGCAAATTTAAACCATTTACTCTCGACTTACGACTGAAATTTTGCTGAAAAACCATTGTTCAGTTCTGGCAGCAATACACTAAAATGATATAAATTTACATGAGAAAAAAAATATTATAAATTAATCCTAAAACAAGTTATTGATTTCTGACATTTACGCGAATATTATACATTGAAATAAAACTACTTTTTACGGATTTTATCGCGTATATTGATATTATTAATCCCGACGTTTCGGACCCTTTACAGCGTCCATGGTCACGGGTAGACTGAGGTGGTGGGCGTCTTGATGATATAATTACTGACAGCTACCCTACATTTTTTATTGTTACATGATCAATGACATTTATTACTAATTATTAATTAAAACTAGATGGAGCCGGCATTTCCTAGCTGACGACCTCTGAGAAGAAACGCCGAAACAAACTCAGAGAATCATGGTCTCTTTTAAAGTAAAAATATTCAATGATCATGTTTTAGTTGTTAATTATTGGCAATCCGATTCACGCAGAACGAGCTCACAGTATCCTTTGGTCTTGCAGTTGTAGGCCTGGATTTTGGTTTAATAGAATCTATAACAGGATTCCAAGCAGGTGGTAAGACCCAGCCATCTTCTCTATTGAAATTTGGATGTTTTTTAATTTCAATAGCCTCACGAATCATCCTGGGTAGGTATCGACTTTCCTTCGCAAGTATTTGTGGTTTGTCAAATCTGATATAATGCTGGGCCTTGTCAAGAGTATGTTCACAAACTGCTGACTTCTTGGAACGGCGGTGTTTGACATCGGCGATGTGTTCTTTTACGCGGGTCCCTATGCTTCTTTTAGTTTGGCCTATATATGAGAGACCGCAATCACAATCAAGCTTGTATACGCCCGCATCTTGTAGAGGTATATCATTTGATTTTAATAATTGCATAAAATTACTAGATGTGCGTGAGTCATCAAAATATAATGAATGCAAACATAGACAAGTAAACAAATTCGAAAAACTATGGTTAAAATCAAATGTCAATGTCACTAAAGGGAACGGAACGCACCCGCCCCCCGCGACCGCGAGCCAATCACGCGCAGTTGTCAATCTGTCAAAACATAACCTGGATGATAACACGGTTCAAGTGCTAGCAAAAGGCCTAAATTTCGCTATATCACCTCGTAAAATACCGGTAGAAAGCATAATTTGCAATGTGGAAGAGTGCCTGTATAAAAATAATATAAATAAACATGATTTAGAAGCGATACGGCAAGACATTTCGTCAGTAGTACGTCGTAGTAAACCACCCAAACTAAATCTAACTAAAAACCAATTTCTTGCGCTAAAAGACCTTCGCAACAGGCCTGAATTAACTATTCTACGTGCAGATAAAGGTAATGCTACGGTGGTAATGGACACATCAGATTATAATGATAAAATACAAGACCTTTTATCGGATGTCAGTACATACAAACTAGTGAAAACAGATCCAACAACTAAAACTTTGAAATTAACTAGTGATTTGATAAAAAAGCACTCCGACACATTAAATCTAGATGTCAAATATTTAGTTCCTAGTTGCGCTAAACCACCAAAACTGTATGGGCTGCCTAAGATACACAAAACTAATGCTCCGTTGCGTCCAATAGTCAGCCAAATCGACTCACCAACCTATAGATTGGCTCAACACTTAGCCAAAGTACTCACTACACTAAGAGGGAACACGGCAGCACATGTGAAGGATTCATACCATTTTGTCAGTGAAATAAAACACCTACATCTCACCGACAATGAAACTATGGTCAGTTTTGATGTTCAGTCATTATTTACATGCTTACCTGTTGAAGACTGCATCAGAATTGTATCTAGGAAACTAGTAGAGAATAACATGCCTATTGAATATGCTGAACTATTAAAACATTGCCTAACCTCTGGCTATTTGTTGTGGAATAATCAATTCTACACGCAGGTAGATGGGGTAGCAATGGGCTCTCCGGTATCTCCCATTATTGCTGATATCTTTATGGAAGATTTTGAGGAGATTGCCTTACAATCTGCTCCTGTAACACCTAGGTTCTATAAGCGATATGTAGATGATACTTTCACCATATTACCATCTAACAAAGTAACAGCATTTCTAGATCATCTCAACTCCTTACATTCAAAAATTCAATTTACTATGGAGTCAGAGGCTAATAACTCTTTACCTTTCTTAGATGTTTTAGTAATTCGTAATCATAACAACACCTTGAGTCATACTGTGTATCGAAAGAAAACCCATACAGACAAATACCTAAATGGTGAATCGCACCACCACCCAACACAGTTATCTACCGTCGGTAAATCTTTGTTTCAGAGAGCACATGGGATCTGTGATGAGCAACACCTGGCTGCTGAGCTTCATCATGTCAAGCAAGTCCTGCATGACAACAAGCTCCGAATACCGCGCCCTTGCAACAGAAACCGTGTGAAACGTGCCACAGTTGAGCGCTTACCTGCCGTACTACCATATGTTAGAGGAGTCACCGACGAAATTGGCTACATCTTGAAGCGTGCTTCAATTAAAACATACTTCAAGCCGCTGAAGAAGATCAGTCAGTTCTTACCATCTGTCAAGTGCCATATACCTCTACAAGATGCGGGCGTATACAAGCTTGATTGTGATTGCGGTCTCTCATATATAGGCCAAACTAAAAGAAGCATAGGGACCCGCGTAAAAGAACACATCGCCGATGTCAAACACCGCCGTTCCAAGAAGTCAGCAGTTTGTGAACATACTCTTGACAAGGCCCAGCATTATATCAGATTTGACAAACCACAAATACTTGCGAAGGAAAGTCGATACCTACCCAGGATGATTCGTGAGGCTATTGAAATTAAAAAACATCCAAATTTCAATAGAGAAGATGGCTGGGTCTTACCACCTGCTTGGAATCCTGTTATACCTATTAAACTATTAAACCAAAATCCAGGCCTACAACTGCAAGACCAAAGGATACTGTGAGCTCGTTCTGCGTGAATCGGATTGCCAATAATTAACAACTAAAACATGATCATTGAATATTTTTACTTTAAAAGAGACCATGATTCTCTGAGTTTGTTTCGGCGTTTCTTCTCAGAGGTCGTCAGCTAGGAAATGCCGGCTCCATCTAGTTTTAATTAATAATTAGTAATAAATGTCATTGATCATGTAACAATAAAAAATGTAGGGTAGCTGTCAGTAATTATATCATCAAGACGCCCACCACCTCAGTCTACCCGTGACCATGGACGCTGTAAAGGGTCCGAAACGTCGGGATTAATAATATCAATATACGCGATAAAATCCGTAAAAAGTAGTTTTATTTCAATCTAAAACAAGTTGTTTTAAAATAAGCTTTTATTTAAATGCTCTGAAAAGAAAAATGTAATCTTTTAAATAGATACATACAACAATTGTGTATACTATAAAAGCTTGCCTCAAGAAACTTCTTGCTTCCGTAAATAATATTATTTATATTTTGACAAAAGTCAAAAGTCAAAAGTCAAAGTTATAAGTAGAAAATGTATTTTTCTATACAATTTCACAAACGCAAACCTCGCTACAAGCTTTATTACACCTTCTACATACTTGTCTATTTTCCCAGAATCTAAGCCGTTAATACATAGTCAGTAAAATAGAAAATGATACGACGTAACTTATTTTCTTGTAAGCCCTTAAGAGCTTTAAGAAACCTTCTGTAGTCATACAAAAGCGCCAACGATATAAACAGTCAACTAAAGCGACAATTTACTACCTACTTAGATTCAATTCTATAAAAAAAACCGTTGTTCGTTCCTGCACCGTATGGTTTGTCAAGAATAAAATTCAATTAAGTAGATTCTGATATCATCCCCCTTTTCATCATCCTCCCATCATCATGGTCCCATAAATTAGGATTCGCTCATATGTGAACAGATGGAAAATAAGTTTGGCTTCGGTCTGAATTTTCTCTAAACGTTTTTGATTTTCTTCCTGGTAAGATTGTTATAATAAACACAAATCTAATTTGTTCTTAAGAAATAAGAAAGCTTATGCCAATCTATTTAAAAATATTGTTGCTTTGGATATTCTAATTAAGTGTCTAAGTTCATTAGTAACATTATTAATGTGATTTCACATTGACCATAGCCCATAGCGTGAGACGAGTTTTTGACACAGACTTATTCAAACTAACCGAAATCAGAAGAAACTGTATTTTCCAGCCCTTATGAGAGGTGAAATTAAATGTTGGTTGCAGGTAATAAGCTAAAAAATAAATAAAAGCCAGAGTTCACTGATCTGAAAAACTCGGATAGTAACAGCTTTTCACTGAAGGAGGAAAAAAAATTACTTACTAAACGCTGTAATTAATTTTAATTGTCGGTGCTACTATTCCGTTTCTCTGAGTTCTGTTTAAATCAGTTAGCCTCTTGCATTTATTTTCGTTCAAATCTGTTACTTGTTCAAATAATTCTAATATTCCAAAATTTAAGAATAGAATCTACGTAAACTCTAAATATTATAGTTTTTCAGGTCAAAAAAGTATGTTTAAAGTAAAAAAGAGCATCCGTAACGCCTGTTACAACTTTACTTTAGTGTCTCCAATTTATCTTGGCGATGCGCAAATTGCCTACGCAGGCACGTGTAAATACTTAGGGGGTAATTATTGGTACTAATTGTCATGGGATGCTTGTTGCTGACATCAGTAGGAAGTTGCATTAGACTTTCGGACTCACATGTAATCAGATTTTATTGCTAAACAAACGAAACACACAATACATTTGCTCAATATATAATTAAGCCCATTATTGATTACGCTGATACTTCCTATTTGGATGAAACTGAGGATCTATAAAGCAACATGAAAGTTAAAAAAAGATGTTTTCGTTGCACCTATAGGACAATAGAAAAACATTTGCATGCTATTGTAAGCAAAAGTATATGGACCACTTAAAACTATAAGAACTGCCGTATTACTGCTATACTATACTTTAGGAAATTAAATAAAGTCAAATATTTTCAATTAGACCATTAAAGTAACACTTTTGAAAAGTCAAAACTAGTTGCACAGTTCCAAAAAGTGGGCTTTATGGAGAAGAACGGCCAGGAAGTCAGGAAACTCCATAGTTTTTTTTTAAAGAGTCTTGGTTTACAATTTTGTTCTGAATAGTTGATGAGAACAATGCAGTTTCATGTGTACTAATAAATAGATCCAGTGTAATAATCAACCAGAAAAAAAAGATTTCCATTGACAATAAGAGCTGACCAGCCCTGATAGGCGTCGTTCGACTCAACCATATTACAGGGAATAAAATGACCCGACACACAACGCCAGCAGGAATACTTTTTATTTGATTCGTTTCGTTTACAACCTTAAAAAGTACCTAAGACCATGTTCCCAACTTTCGCAAGATACTCAAGTTGCTCCCAATTCGCTTACGTGGTAACGTTCAGATATTCTCTCATATTCAACATCCTACACACATTCTGAGCCCTCTTGTTTGTGCATTTGGTGGTGGCAGCTTTGCAGGTTTTCTCCGAACACCATAAATATAAATGGTTTTCGTTTTATTTTAAATTCTACGAATAGTGGATAGAGATCTTATTTTTATTTTTTATTCTACTAAGGTGGCAAACAAGCATACGGCCCACCTGACGGTAAGCGGTTACCGTAGCCTATGGACGCTTGCAACACCAGAAGTATCACTTGCGCGTTGCCGACCCTGTATTGAAAGAGGAATAGTTGGGTTGGCAGTATAAGGGTCAAAGTCCCCCCACTGCCAACACAACGTTTCCTCGTGGAGCACTGGCAGTTCTAAAATAATATCTAGGTAACGTGACATTTTAGGGTACCACATTACTGATATTTTATCTTCGTTTATCTGTCCTATACCAACCAATACATAATATCACTTTAAAGGTGCATCGAAAAAAAAAATTCAAAACGGCGGGTGGGTCGATATGCCAAATCGGTTCTATTCCCTTTGTATTTTGAGTCACACAAATAGGTACCTATTTATTATTTCCAGTCACATACTGTGTGTGTATGAAATTTCATTCAAATCCCGTCAGTAGTTCTCCTATATCCGTTTTTCGGGATTTTCCGGGATATTCCGATTTTTTCTGGGATAAAAGTAGCCTATACTTTATTCTCGGTCACATACTATACATGTATGAAATTTCATTCAAATCCCGTGAGTAGTTCTCCTATATCTGTTTTCCAGGGTTTCCGGGATATTCCGTCATTTTTCTGGGATAAAAGGAAGCCCATACTTTATTCCCGGTCACATACTATTAGTATACTTATAATTATAATATCATTTCATGCAAATCGGTTCAGCCGTTTTTGCGTGATTGAGTAACAAACAAACAAACATCCAAACATTCACATTTATAATATTAGTATGATGACGGCTCTATACGAATGCACACAATCTTCTTTGTTCGTGGCTAATGTTTTTTTCTGATGACAGTTCAAGCAGAGATTGAAAGTCCTATAAATAAAAAAATATTATTTATAATATGGGTAGGCCTACTAAACGCGCTGATCAAATGAGACAGCGCCGATTCAAAGAAAGTAGTGAGGAGAAGGAAGACCGTTTGAAGAAAAGTAGAGAAATAAATGCGAAGAAGATTTCGAATGAGACTGATGAGCGGGACTATAGACTTTCTCAGATGGAAGAATACATGAAATTATCGAGGCTTAATGAAAGTCCAGAAAGTCATGCACATCGTCTTAGTTTGATTCACGAACGTTTATCAAACGAAACCGAGAAGCAACGTTCTCATCGACTCTACTTGATTCACGAACGCTTATCAAACCAGACTGAGGAGTAACGTTCTCATTGTCTTGGCTGATTCACGAACGTTTATCAAACGAGACCGAAGAGCAACGCTCTTATCGTCTTGATTTGATTCACGAACGTTTATCAAACGAGACCGAGGAGCAACGCTCTTATAGTCTTGGGCTAGCAACGATGTCATCGACTTGGGCTGATTCATGAAAGTTTATCAAATGAGACCGAGGAGCAACATTGTCGTCGACTTGGGCAGATTCACGAACGTTTATCAAATGAGACCGAGGAGCAACTTTGTCATCGACTTGGGCAGATTCACGAACGTTTATCAAATGAAATAAAATAAAAAATGCTCTGACATTATTTTTCAGAGAAAAATTGTTGCGGGCTACTTACCGCGAATTCTTTGACCGTAGCTATATATTATAAAACTGAAACTGGTTCTTATAAATATTGGTCGTTCGATTCACACGCACGTGGGCCTAAGGGAGCTATAGCTCCAAGACTTAGTGCAGCCTGTTGCATGAAATTTCAAAATATAGACGAATTACATTGTATACTGCGACGAAATTTGTTTACAACTACGAAAAAAGTACCGGTACAAGATTACTTTCTTAATGTGTATTCACTAACTCATTTGATTATAACACCGGATAACCAGGCAGAAATACCCCGAGAAACGTTGAGAAATCAACAACCTTGCTCACCGTAAGAAACACAACACAGCTCAAAGCAGTGTTATTTTACTTCGTTTTTCGGTAAGGCGGAAGTACTTCCCCAGTCGGGCAGCTCCAATTTGAGTGGAGTTTTGACCTTTTGCTCTAAAATAACACATAAAAACGATATTGTTAATTGTAAGATTTACAGCGCTTAGCTCGGATACATTTTGTAAACTTTTACACAGTAAAGTAATGATCTAGGTATAATAATATTTTAATCTCTCAATAGGGCTATAATATAATCTCCCAATCTCATAATAATGCTCTCAATGTTATAATAAAAGATTAGAAAGAATAAACAGAGATGGTGATAAACTTACAGATTGGTATTACCCAATACCTTTATTGCACTAAAATGTTTACAGTTGTTAATGATGTCAATTATAGACACTGACGGACACGCTTTACTTCAATAAGACGGGATCTCTAAAAAAACCTAAAAAGTAATATTATTATCACAATTATGTTGATTGGAACAATAGTATTCTCTTCTTCTTTAATCATTATGATTATAAATCGAAGAATGCTAATAGACACTGAAGAGGCAATATCTACACTAGTTACCTCTTCAGTATCTATAATTTCATTATTAGAAGAGACTCGTAAATAATAAAATGTAAGTTAGTTAATTTCGAAGAATTCATAGGGATGAGAATTGTGATAGGCTTATTCAGGTGTAGCTGTTTTATCTGTGTTAACTGGAAGCCTGTGCCACAGCTGTGCGGCGAAGTGTGATGTATTGATAGATGCACGTTTGACGTCGTCTGTTCTCACTTACATTATATTGCACTCACTATTCTCGGCACAGTATAAACTCCACGTCCCAGTTACGCTTTTTATACACCACGGCAGAATACACAGCTGCCAGTAATTCTGTGCAAAATAAAAACTGCTTTCAGTATTCACTTCGGTACTCATTCACTCACTATAACATACCTAAGTTTTGTAAGTAGGTTTTGTATGTCAGAGCAAAATAGTCTTAAAACTTGAAATTATTGTTGTTTGAATATGGTGGTTCTTTTCCTCTGAAGATATTGATCGATAAAAATACGTATTGTCACACAAAGATTTCAGGTATACCCGAAGTCTGTGAAACAAGAAGTTAAAACTTAGTACTTCAAATAGAAAATTATATTTAATTGTGTAAATCGATTTTTAAGCCACTTTTAGAAGGAAATGCTTTAATTTTAAGTATTAGAAATCCCTTAAAAGGACAATCAACAACGAGCTTTAAGAAAAGAAACGCAGAAAATGTAAGGTTAGAAGTCAAAGTCAAATATTTATCCACGTGAAAGAAAACCTGCACCCATGTACTCAAAGGACAAACAGTACCGAGCAACAAATAAAAAAGTACTGAAGCGATGGACGGAACATTTTAACGATGTTCTGAACCCCAAAACACCCGGTGCTGATCTAACTTACCTAAACTCGCTTGAACAATTATCAGTTTGCGAAGCTCTACATAATCCACCATCATTCGATGATATTGTGAAGGCAGTCAAACGTCATAAAAACTTGAAAACACCTTGTTTGGCCCCAGTTCCTGGTGAAGTGCACAAATATAGTGGAAATAACATAACAAATAAGTTCTACCACCTGGTAGAAAGAGTTTAGGGTAGTGAAGAAATTCCTCGAGGCTGGCGGGACGCAGTGATATGTAAGCTGTATCTATAAAGGAAAAGGAGATGTCTCCGACTACAGGTCTTACCATGGTATATCACTTCTCTCTAGTCAGCACTAGCGAAATCGAGAATCTTACCAGCGTAAGATTGTCGTGCACATTGTTCGCGGGTTGTGCGCAGGTCAGCATGAAAACGAACTTTCTGAGGAACTCCATATAACAAATGGAGTAAAACAAGGTTGCGTGATGGCGCCTATGCTCTATGTCATTTACTTCGCAGCTGTCATGAGAGACGCGCTACAATACTGTAGAGATCAAATTAAACTTAACATCCGGACTGAAAAAGTAAAATTACTAAAAAAAAAATGTGTGCCTTATGTCCGACAGTATGACGCGTCTCCAGAGCTATATTGACGCACTAAATCAATCCTGTCAAAGATTAAGCCTAGTTTTCAAGACCCAAATCATTAAACAACCACAACCAAAATTGCACGAACGCTAAATACAATTTGTGCGGCATCCCCCTTCCACGCTTTTACAATTATTGCAAGTTTCTGACTGAACCATTATGTGCCATCATGTTCATATATTTTAGTAGACATAGTGTGCTTTGCACTTCAAACCGCGCGCAGCGGACCTGATAAATTTAATGTATCAGAGAATACTGCTGTTTACTACTACTGAGTGTGTGTACTGAGTACATTATATGAATTACTTCATTTGAGTTCAAATTAATTTGTATCTGCATCCTATTATGTATCTATATTATTTTGCTCTTACCCTAAAGTAATATATAAAAAATGCAATAAGACTTCTTTTATAAAAATCATACACGACAGCAGTCGGACAAATCAGTACTTGTCATTCAAAGCGAATAAACAAAACGGTTTATGATACCTTCTAGTATGGTAAAAGAACTGAGAATTCAAATACAAAGGAAAATAAACTACTTCTACTTATACATAAATATTTTAATAAATAGTAAGGCTCGGAGACTATAGCTCACTGAACAATTTTGACCGTTATGTCATAAAATATTATGAAGCTCTCGGACAGGCCAATTTTGATTTACATGGAGAGAAATTTCATTTTATCATGCATCGTTTCCTCTTTGTAAGAATTTCATTATTTAGGAATAAAATAAAATATTTTTGTACATAAGTATAGCCGTTCCTGTTTATTAAAGATATATATTTGACGACCTCTGTGGTCTAGGTCGTGGGTTCGATTCCCACAGGTCACAAATATTTATGTGACGAACATAAAGTGTTTGTGTTTGTCTGGGTGTTTTCTTTTATATTATACGTATTTATATACCAAAAAAAAGTATGTATGTATTATATACATTGTCTAGTACCCATAGTACAAGCTCTGCTTAGTTTGGGACTAGATGGTGCTGTGTAAAATGTCCCAAAATATTTATTTATTTTATTTATATAGATATATAAAGTATCAGCTTTTTTGGTCATCTAATCCGAATGCAGTTGTTTATTATATTTATTTAAATCACTTTTGTGAACTGTATACTTAAAAGCAAGATATATTGTGATTACTTATTTAATATTTGCAAAGCCGCAGATACACGAATTGATACGGCCGTAGAAGTTTACAAATATGATCATTTACAGGAGATTGAGGAAATTTCTTCAGATATGATCACAATGATTTCTTATAGATAAATCGTTTCAATCATAATTTTGCAGCTGTCTTTGATTCTCTGAATGTTTGGTCGTGATCGTAGCTTGCACCTTAACTGTTTAACTTTATAACTCACGTAATAATTCTTTTCACCCAGAGGAAGTCAGAAAAGAGACTCCAGAACTTTTTATTGCAGAACAAACAGAAAAAATATTTAAAAATCCTTCAGGTGGACGCCTTGTGAACATTAACTACTTCTTCGAAGAAATTCCAAAAACGGACCTCTAGGTTGTGATTCGCAGTGTTTACAACTTATAGGAGAAAAACAATGTCTTCTATGTTGAAAATGACGGCGATGATTGTGATATTACCAATTCAGCTGTAGTAGGCACCATTGGTATTGGTTGTGGTCACTCGCAACTCCAAAAACGGGCTGCAGCGCTAGATTTACCTCTGATATCACCAACTATATTTAGAAATAAACAAGAATTGATTGCAAAAAAAATGGGAAAAAATAGCTGAAGAAAATATGACTAAAGTTGGAGAAGCAGAAAAGGCTCTAGCAATAGCAGAAGGCAGAGTCGATAAATATGGGATATACCTGTCATTGATGAACTAATGGATAAAGCTTTCAGTAAATCCATTTCACTTTTCACAATAATTTTCCTGAAACACCTTCCAAGACAGGCAAGGTAAGTCTGGACTTTATTGCTTCTGGGATATTGTTTATAACCTGTCCGCCGACTTAATACCATGATGTTAATCCATCACAGTAAAGGCACAGATTAAATTATTATTCTTTAGCAAAGGTAGAATTGGCACGTAACTATTATCTGAAACAGTGTATATATGCGATACATATTAATGCGAAGAGAAGCCCTTGTATGTACTCTTTTTAAGCATATTGTGCGCACGGATATTTGGTATTAACTATGCCAAATCTCACACTCCTCCGTTTAAGTTTATACGAAGGAGAGCAGAAGCTAACATTTATAAATAATATGTGTTACAAACACATTAAACGAAATAAAATAAAACATGATTTGGTTACGTTTATACTCTCAATGTCAAACATTATATGTATATACAGTATGTATCAAAAACCCTGTCCGATCCTTAAGGGTCGTATAAGGTGTCGTATTACGTACACAAACACGTAAACGATAATTAGATACGAGATAATTTTTTTTCCCCGATTAATTTAAATATAATTAAAAAAAAATACTAAACCTTTTACATGTCAACACTCAATCCACGAAATAAAGTTTATTGAATTCGATCTACACTAGTGTCAAAGAAACCGCCCGAGCAATTTGCCACTTTTTGATCCTTTGTCATGTGCCGCCAGCCCGCTCTGTCGCATGCCGCCAAACAAATTTAATGCGAATGAATCTTACCTACTGGGCCTACACGTAGATATTAGCTGATATCGATTAGGCATAGTTATGTTCACCTAATAATTGACGTTCTTTTGTGTTTTTCATAAGTATCAGCTGTTACGTATTAGTCATAGGGATGATTACCTCCTACCGGGCCTACGCGTAGGTATCAGCTGGTATCGTACAAGCATCGTGATACCCAATACTTCCGCTTACGCGTGGGTATCAGCTGATATCGTACAGGAATAGTGTTGCTTACCTAATAGGTACCTAAATAATTATTGACGTTGTTTTTCAAGAAACAATGAACTAAATGTATTGCTTTGTTAAAATTATTTTGTAAAACATGAACTTGATATCTACAAAATTCTGCGATCGTGTTCCTTAAGTGAACTTCCAATAGGTACTTACTGATATTCCACGTCGTGTTTTCGTGGTCTTTCGGCATTAGGGTAATGAGTCTTGTACTCATTCATGGACAATGTTTGACACGTGTTCGTACACGTGTACACGTGAACTTCAAGTTCATGGAGACGTTGGATACACGCTCCGACGGCACTGGCATACCTTGCCTAGCAAAACGCACCCCATACTCTCACTCACTCGTAGTATTTTCGAACATCTGCATAATTGCAGCATAAGCACATTGGAACACGACATTGACAACAGATTGGAATACGACATTACTCACGATACGATGGGTAATCGAGGTGATAAGAGATTCACAGACGTCCGATCGGAAGCGAACTCTACGCGAGACTGACATGTCAAGGACAACAATTGGCTTACACGTGCCGCTCTGTAGGTAGTTAGGTACAGTCTGTCGGCGACGACAAAGCGCGCACGGAGCGGCGCCACTTGGCGGCATCCTTTGAGGTAAAAATGAAAAATAAATTGGTAAATATTAAAAGATTTCGCCGCTGGGTGGAGTATTGTCAACTTATGAAATTTTCTCATATTTAGTGGAGAATTGTGTAAGTTTATTAGAAGAAAAAAAATCGATACTTTCTGGTTTCTTTAATATCGTATTTTTATTTATGTTTATTAGTAAGTATATAAGAAAAGGAATACGCCTCTTTCGCATCGGACAGGGTTTTTGTTACATCCTGTATAACATATATTTGAGACATTGGACACAGCACAAATCTGTTTTTTCAACATAACAGATCACATTAATTTGGTCGAAGTGTTACTAGCTATGCTAGTAGTAGTATAGTAGTATGCTAGTAGGGCTCAAAGCCTTATCTAGTCCCAAGCTAAGCAGAGCTTGTAGTCTGGGCACTAGACAATTGATATATAAAACTTATAAACTTTTTTGTAAATACATACTCATAATATAAGAACCGCCCAGACAACACTTATGTTCATTACATAAATCTTTGTGTCCTGTAGGAATAGAACCCACGACCTCGTGATCAGCTGGACGACACTCGAACCTCTAGATAGACGTCGTCAAACATATGTCGATTACATTTTAAATAGAGTTTGACAAAAGAACCTCTATAAAATTGAAACTTATAAGTATCAATCATCATTTACTCTGAGGATTGTCAGAGACTATCACTAACGATTATCATAAGTGTTCGCATGACAACCAGGAACACTTTACGTGCTCTCCGAGGCACGGAGGGGTCTTGATGTGTTAAGAATGCATCACGTACACAGACTGACCGCAGCTTAGCTATAACTATATTGATCGATTGATCAGCATAATTATAATTTAAGCCACCTTTTTATCTTTACATTTTATCTTTTCAAAATCCTTAACTATTATTGATTCCACTCACTAATTTTAAAAGTCGTTTCTGACTTAAAGTTGGCAATTATTATTGCTATAAATCCTCGCTAACGCAAGCGCTGTGTTTGTTGTTCCGAAACAGAACACAGAAAGGCCGCGGCTTGTGTGCGCGGATGATTACATTTGAGTATGGAATACTTCTTGTTTTTTTTTTTTTTCATTTGTTCAGATAACTTGCGGCAATACGCCAAGAGCAGACCGACTGAGAAAGCTTCATGAGACGGAGACTTTTTTGGTCTAGCTTTGGAATTCGTATTCAATTAATATAAAACATATTTCGAAGTGAAACAGATGATTTTAGTTAATAACTTCAACTTGGCCAATGGAATGGCTAATGTTTTTGGGACAAAAAGCTTCCATTGTACCAAATGGCAACTTTTAAGGTTAATTGTCGGAGTTAGCTATTGAATTACTTGTCTATACACCTTTTGTAGAATCCAGAAGATCGTTGAGTGAAGGCAAATTGAACTTTAAAAACGAAATCGAAATTGCCAAAACCCCATTTGCGTTAATGACAATCTTATTTGTTTTTATTTACACATTTATGTGTCTACGGTATCTATTGATTTCTCGCTTATACCCTTTTCAGTTAACATACACAAATACCATAATGACGGCAAACAAGTTAGACTGTGTTGAGTGTAACTCGAAATATTATTATAATTTCATACTTGCTGATCCTGATGATAATTGCGCGTCTAATGATAATAATTTAATATTTTAAACATTTAACTACATTAAATGTAATTACGTGAAGAATTCTCATATAAGCCGCTGGCTCCAGTCCAGTTTTTATAGAGCGGCACCCAACTGTATAGAAGTTTTAAAATCATCGTCGTCCTAATAAAGATGGATTACTGCACAACATGTTTATGATTTAATTTTGTTTATTAGAAAAAGTAAGGTCGTGAGGAATAAGTTACGTAGACTTGAGTTTATAAGACATGTTGATAGACTTGAATATTCTCGGAAATTTTGGAAAAGGTTCATATTGTTTTGTTGTGTTCTATAATACTTACTAAGAACCCACCTTATTGCCACCAGTGTGCAAGTGCTGACCATTATCTAGACGAGAACAACCGAAGATAATATGCTCGTGAGACTTTCCGGAAGGTGGCGCGCTCGAGATATGTCAACCGTACCATCCTTCGCGATTAAATTCTCCGGTAGTTGTTTGTCAACCTAACCTCTTATAACACAATACGCCTGACCTTCTCTTATGATGTCCCTATGACCAGCCAAGCCATTGATTTGACACTGTTTCAAGCATAGAAAGCGGTAGTGAGGTGTAATGAGATAAGGTGACATTTATTTCGTAATATGCTCCTGAACTGCGATTTGCTAATTAATAAAATATTAATCATTTTACTTAATTAATTATTCAGTCATCAGTAGAAAAACAAATATAAGTATTTTTTTTTAATTTTCAATATATATATCTAAATATATATTTATTGTAACGCCGGCTCCTGTAAACTAATTCTAAAATGGTATAATTTGTGAACGCAAAAGATTTGTTAATTACTTTACTGTACTGCTCCATTAATTTTAAACTATTTTTAATTCGTTTCCATTTGTTTTTGACTGAAAATGTTATCTACACCTTTAACTAGTATATAAAAAATATTATATTCATAAAGATCTTAAATATTTGATGTTGGTGTACCCAAAGAAAAAAAAAACAAATTAAGTGGCGTTTCTGATGTTAATAAATTTGGTAAATATTTTATTGCTGTTAATATTAGGGGTATGAAATATGAAAAAAGCAAGTAAAAGTAAAGTATAAAGTATGAAATTGCCGATTTGTACTGAAAAATTGAAATTAGTTTTTTTTTAATAAAACATATTTATTGCATCAAAATAATTACCATTGCATATAAATAAGGTTAATGTGATTTTTTAAAGTGGTTCGCGACTATATCTGATTAATTGATGTATCTGACTAAAAAGAAGAAGTTGGGAAGAAATAGAAGTAATTATTTTTGGCTTTTACATAAGTAGAAACTTATTACCTCCTTGGAAGGAATGGTGGAGTTGTATACATTATCATAATTTGAAGTTTGGTGACACGTGAATGTCACAGTTAGCCAGTCTGGCGAGCACGAGTATAATAGCATGACCTGTTTTCATTACCCTTCATTTTATGAGGGGAAAACAAACATTGAGCTAATAAAGTCATGGTAGAAATCTGAATTTAAAATTAAACGTATATAAACGTTAATGTGTAATTTACGCATGTGTATTTTCCAATCATTTCATACAGTTTAAGTGAACATATTCATCATCTGTTTTCATTTTTTACCCTTATTTAAATAGCAGTGAGTATTAAATTAAGTAGTAGGTGTAAAATATGTAAAGTATGCACATGATTTAATAAAATCTTTACTGTTAGTTGTAGTCTGCTTGTGATGCTGACCACAGCCGGTGCAACATAAAGCAATTGTAAGGTAAATTCATTGTTACAAAAAATCCAATTTAAATAATAAAGTTAATGAAGCAAACATCAATGGTTAATTTCTATAATCATATGTTAGGAGATGGATGATTTTTTATTAGACTACTGCCAATTTTATAATGTCAGTGTCTCGCGCACTGTATAAAAGGAAGGCACAGACGTCACTCGCCCACTCTCAGATAAGTAGAGTGCGCCGCCCAAGGCACGCACTCACTTACCCTGACGACCTAATCACCTTAGCGCAGGAGTCAAACAGAGTGAGTGACTAGCACTCTCAAAACACACGCACAAAAACGCCGCCCGATATACCGCCCTCGCCGGCGAGGCCCGTCGCGAAGACCCCTTAACGGTAATCCTCCCCGTCTCTTGCTCGAGCCGGCCCGTGCCGAGCCAGTAGCTTTAAATTCGCCCCTAAATAATTTAAACCCAGATCCAGCCGTCCCTAGCTGCCCCCCCAGCAACGCCCTAAGCCGAGGTCCGAGTCCCGCAGGGGACACCCTTAGCTGTGTTGCTTAGTTTATAAGTTGCCCCTGGCTGGAGGCATTTGGTGCCTCGCCACCTAGTCCGGTTAAGTTTTTAAAGCTCCCTCGAGCTAAAAACTATGTCCGTCAAAAAAAAAAAAAAAAACACTCGCCCACTTTGCCGCTTGTCGTTGTGAGAGTAACATCGAATCTCTGTCCGAACATTGGGTATTTATTGTTGTGTATTAATCTTAATCCTGACTCTGTAAATTGTTACTCTGGCCTACAGTCATATTAAATCGTTTTAAAAGGCTACGCGATTATTTCTATGACATGATTAATTTTAAAATTTTCGGTACAAACGCGGTCTCACAACCGTTTAACAATATAAGCTAGCGTGCTAACAAGACTTTTCTTAATTTTAGGAAATGTTAGGGCTTAGGCCAGGGCTGTATGGAGGATGGTCAAGAATTTCTACTTTTTCCTGCTTCAAATACTCAGTCGTTTGACGAGCGCTGAAGTGCTTCGAGAACGAAGAACTTTAGTCGGCTTTGGCTCGTGTTGAAAGACCCAGATTGTAGATTGTTGTTTGGAATCAGGATCGTAGGCATAGATCCAAGATTCGTCACAACTGATGATGTCGTAGACGTGATTTGACTCTCCTCGCCTCACCTTTGCAGAGTTTTCTTACACCATCTAACGCGGGCCGTCTTGTGATCGTCGGAAAGCAAATGCGGTATCCAACGGCAAACTGGCTTTCTGCAAGATCTTCGGAATGGTTGTCCCTGAAATGCCTAATAGAGCCTCTATCTCTCGATACATCACATGACGATTTTCGAGAATTAGTTGTCTCACAGCAATGATGTTATCTTCAGTGAAGGCGGATTTTGGGCATCCTTCGCGAGATTTGTCACTAACACGAGTACGTCCATGCTGGAATTCTAAATACCAGCTTTCGACAGTCTGCAGACATGAGGCTTCATCACTGAACACAGATGTTAGCTCTTCAAAACACTGAAGCCGTGTCAGGCCTCTTCTTAAGTTGTAGAAAATTATTGCACGAACATTTTCCTTAGAAAGATTCATTTTCGTACGTAACCTGACAGATTCCAATCGACGCTGTGACTAAACAATAGCATTAATCATAATACTTTCAACTGTTTTGAGATTCAAAATTTAAACACATTCGAATATAGAACAGTTCCAAATTCAAAATTGCGGGGAAATAGTGAAACGACAGAACTTAAAAGGCATGCCTAGTACATACTCACGTCGAGTTGAGAATCTCCTTCGTTTTTTGTTTCGTCGGTTGACAATAAGCCAAATAGTTTCAGCCGTTCTCAAGTGATGCGCTTACCAACGAACAGCGTTAAATTATTATTTATATTGATGATTATCGCGCCACATGTCATGGAGCGTAAAGCTATCGTAGAAAGAGGGTGAATAGACACTTTTGACAGTAATGTCCAAAAACAAGGGGTTAACGGGTAGGAGACCTAAATTGCAAATACTTAAAACTTAAAATATAATCCATAGAAAAATGTCTATCTTGCGTATCATCAAGATTGTCATTTTTCTATGGATTATATTTTAAAGGAGAATAAATATCGTATCTATTTGCAATAAAATCAGAATCTTGTTGCTGCTGCTACCCACAGTCTGCCAACAATGAAATGAATCTCTTCCGCTAAACAGGATCGAATCCGTCTGTGTGTGCTAGAGAAAATATCAACAAGACGCACTGAAAGGTTATTGTATTGAACTCACAGTGCTCTATAAGGCTTTTGGTTATGTTTGAACCAGAGACCTCTCGATTAAGTTCTATATGTTTTTATTAGGTAGCCATGTACAGCAATCCATTCTGTACCTAAAAATCTCTTGAAAATATCTCGTGAAGGCAACAATAGGTCGCTTATAAGTCAGGCCAACTAACTTTTTACGTTTTCACGACAAACGAAACTTTGATTAAAGTTGAAAACTACTAAACAAACAAAAGCTGAGTTGCAATTGCTTCTTTTTTGCCACGCCCGCACCTTATTTGCTTCAGTTAAAAATCTTAGCCAATTACAAATAAAAGAATGAATAATACAAAGTAATGAAATATTGTAGTAGGTACCAGGTAGTTAATCGGGCACTTGGTAATGAGCCAATCGTACGTTAGTTAATTATTCAAAACAGGTCCTTATTAAATATATAGTTAAAAGGTAAACCCAGTTTTTGAAATAGTCTCGTCTCACGGATGTAATAATTAGTATTGATGGTTTTAATCTAGTCATAACTGAAACTGAGAACTTAACTTAAACCAATAATCTGAAAAGGTTAGTTGCTTAATTATTTTTGTAAAATTAACTATAAATAGAGCCCATCAACAAAAAACAAATTTAATCGCTTTTAAAATGAAGGTTATACGCATTTTAATTTTATGCTAAAAAGAGAGCGTGCTGTACGAACATGACTGTGCCGTCAAATGTTCTGTGGGCTATGTAAAGTCTATATTGGCACTAGTTTTGCGGAAAAACAGATCCCTATCAAAAACTTTTAAATGCTTATATTTTAAAGTAACCAGCCAGTAATAGCCTAGTTGTATGACCATTGGCCTGCCTCGAGTTCGAATCCAAGGCACGCACCTCTGACTTTTCGATATCATGCATATTAATAATTAAATATCATTCGCTTAAAACGGTGACGGAAACCTGCATGCCTTTGAGATTTTTCTCGACGGTGTGTGAAGTCTGCCAACCCGCGCTAGGCCAACGTGGTGGACTATAGCCTAATCCCTCTCATTCTGAGAGGAGACCCGTGCCCAGCAGTAGGATGAAGGTAGGTATGTACTTTTTTATACTTATACAAAGTTAAACTAGATACGCAACTAGTTAGTGCCTGGTAAGGTAGGTTCATACCCAATATTTGTTATTATTAGTTAGTTACGTTGCAAGCTATACACAAATTAGGCTTGCACCGCAACAAACTAGCTAATGAATTAAAAAAGGCAAAAAGCAAACAATCGCTTCACAATTTCCTATGCACACGGGAACATTGTGTTATTATTTTTCTAGCAGGGCCAGCTATAAATCATTACTGCAATTCAAAACAACAACGGAGCTACACTGGTTTTCTTACAGCGAGCTGTAGAAAATACTCAGTTGCTATCCCCTTTATTTGCGTCCAATGCAGTGACTGCAACGCAGGTGCAGGACAGTCTACGGGAGCATGAAACGAACTATTCGAGTCAGGTAATTACGGCAAGTTCCTCTCCAAATATTGCGTCAGTTTAAAGTGGACTTCTGGAAAAAGACGTTGCGCTTTATTTTACGAAGCTACCAGTGTTGTCTTTGTAAAATCTTTTTGAACTTCGGCTTTTAATATTCGGAATGTATTTACTTGTAGTTTGGGTAGTATAAACTTATTTGTAGCACCTAAAACATTATATATTATTCCTTCTTGGGAAAAAGGACTATTCCAGTACCATTAGCTTTAACGCGTAGGTATAATTTAGGTTATACGCGTAGTAACTATTATATATGATAATTATAATAGTTACTAAATATTATATTTTTATTATTGGTTCCACTTATCTTTTGAATTTATCAAAAAACAATTGGCAGATACGATAGATATAATAATTTATTACTAACCTCTGAAAGGTCATGGGTCCTTAATGTATTAAGAGTATTATAAAAACAGCCATTATCGCAGTCTCTACGATAATGGCTGCTATATTTAATAGTTAGTGCCATTTACAGACTCACTCAACGATCATGATCAAATCCGTTATCATCGGCATCACTAAAAGGTTGTGGTCAGATACCTAAGATGATTCGTAAGGCAAAAAAACCGCGCGATGTTTACATTACTAATTTCGGTCCGTTCTAATGAATTTTGTATAAAAGGTCCCAACGTAACATAAAGACCTACTTTTCCCATTGAGTTACTTAGTTAAGACTTCGACGTGTCACTTTATCGAAACAAAACGAAGTTATTTTAAAAACGCGCCTGAAAAGTGTTCACCCACACCAAGCGCCGCAGCTGCTTCGTGAGAGCGAGACAACCACAACGTGTTGAAAAGAGAAAATAGATTCGCTTACATGATAATTTTACATGAAAAACATTACGCGTTGAAGCGAGATAAAAGCAAAACATGTTTAATTTTCCCTTTAAAAAAATCTACGTACACATTGCTCATATTAAGACACTATGACACAAAAATAATTAGAAAAGGATACATGAAAAAACAAAACAACATACCTGCATAAAGTAAAGTAAATCTAGTAAAAACAAAAGCTAAAAACTTGACTACATAATATTGTGGTGGATAGAACTTACCAACAGCTATTTTTTCAACTGCAAAAGGCTGTGCTGACAGAATCACTGCGTTTAACAACAACAAGCCGGTATATCGGGTAGCGTAATAAGTATTAAACACCATTTTCGACTACGAACGTTCTTCGATCGGTGAATTCTTAATGTGCAAAATTACATAGTTTAAGTTATTTAAACGGTTTTAGTTATTACGTTGTATATTTTGGGTAATATAAAGCTATAAAGTGTCGGGATGCTGTGTGCAAACCTGCGACTTAGGGGCGACTGATGGCGGACGAGCGTGGCATGGGACGCAGGGGCCACTCCCACATCGCCGAGCGCGCTCTCACTTACTCGCTTGACGCAAATTCCGATATCTTAGTATCTTATTTCAAAGTCTACTTATTTTTCGAATACTAGGTATTTAGTTCCTGTCAATTTGTATTTTTATAAATTAATATTCCTAAACTTAAGGTTTTTATAATGTAACGTCAACTTTGTACAATATAAATAATAATAAAAAAAAACATTTTGACAAAATATTATATTCTTAGAGATTCACAATTTTTAAGTAAGTTGTTAGTGTTACGTAAAAATATTGGAAAAGTTATGATGCATTTTCTTTGTTCTTAAAAGTTGAGTATATTTGTCTAATAGATGGTGCGCGCGTCGTTCTCCTCAGAGATAAGGGTCGCGCGCCCTCCTCCACCTACCCTCTCCCTTGAAGCTTGATTTTCTCCCTTTCACATTAGCCACAAGTCTCTACAAAGCCATCCCTCCACACTTTGCCGATAGGTTATTCAGAAAAGTATATCGAAAAATACCTACTGACAATCTAAAACAACATTAGATATCATAAAAAAATACCATGACTCCTCTATCTCCGTAAGGTTAAGCAGAGTGTGAAAACTTGTAATTAATATGCTTTTTAAATTTATTAATCAAATCCACATCTCGAGCTGTTATTAAATGATGTTGTTATAGTTGTTATATTTAAAACAGGGAATCAGCGCTTATTTTTACCCCCGACTGCGCGACGCAAGGGAGGGTATTATATAAGTATGTATGTTTGTTCATTTGTGGCACACTAGACACCAAACGCGTGGGCTGATTTTGATGATTCTCACGTCAATCGATTTTTTGTCTTAATCTTGCGAATGGCACAAAAGACATGACAGTAATAAAAATTCAATATAGCGATAACCAGAAGCCATATTGCGAATAAGAAAAAGTTGACGAACAATGTTAAGTGGGATATTATTCAAGGTAGGTATTTATCATCTAAAGGTTTCTTTCATCATTTTTCATTTCGAATGATCATTTAGGATCTATAACGATTCAAAGTTTGTTAGCACTTAGTAGGTAACTATATTCACTGAATATTTCAAAATTTATAATAAACCCGTGTTAAAGTTCTTATATAATAGGTGAAATATGATTATCAAAAACTTTAAAATAAAAAAATAAATTTAAAATTTAAAAGACCCAACTGAAAAGAAAAAATCAAGACGTCAGGAACATAGCGACTTCAAAAGTCGGGACCCAAAATTTAATCCGGTCTTGAATTTTTAATGGGTCCCGACTGTTAAAGTCGTTATGTTCGTGACGTCTTGTTTTGCTTTTAAGTGGAATGGTTGACCACAAACTGATTATTTCGAGAGCTGTGCTTTGGAGACTACGTAAAGTCATCGACCCCGGTCGGCATACGCTGACAGTCGTTAAGTGATCCAGAATAATAATAAATAAATAATTCTTTATTTATTATTATCAGAATCAGAATCATTATCAGAAGCCGAAAAAGCCTCACAATAGTCTTATCTGTAAATCTTCCATGAAGGTTTTAATAGCTTAGTGCTACATAATACAGGAAAAAATATTTATTTTATTTGTTGCCTAGCAACAGTTCTACATGAGGAAACGTTGTGTTGGGTGTGGGGGACTTTGACCCTTATACTGCCCACCCAACTATTCCTCTTTCGTTTTATTGGGTCGGCAACGCGCCAGTGATACTCTTGGTGTAGCAAGCATCTATAAGCTACAATAACCGCTTACCATCAGGTGAGCAGTATACTTGTTTGCCATTTTAGTAGTATAAATAAAAAACAAACTACTCTTGTTGATTCATAACTTGTTTTTTCTTGTAAGAACGACATTAATTTTTTAAAAATACTTATGTTGCTTGTGTTTAATTAATTGAAATATATCCACTGCTAGTACTCGTTTATTTCGATACAATATAACAACAGGTTATGGTCCTTTGGTTTTCGAAGAATATCCTATCCTATCCCGTAGGATACTCGATAGAATATATAATAGATAGAATCCTACTAATATTATAATGTGAAAGTTTGTGAGGATGGATAGATATTTGTTACTCTTTCACGCTAAAACTACAGAACAGATTTTGATGAAACTTTGCAGTAACATATAGGCTATAATTAATAACGATCTTGAGTTAATTAGCCAAATTACAACGATAGTTAAAAGTAACTTTTCCACTCGGAGGAAGTCGCGGGCAGATGCTAGTTGTTTACAATTTGAAATATTATTAGTTTTTCTTTCGGATAAATGCCAACATTTTTATTCTTATATTATTTTATTTTATTCATTTATATTAATTTTTATTCTTATACTAGCAGCTGCTATCTAAAGTCTGAAATCTTGTGTATTATCTGAAAACAATTTTTTCTTTCATATACTTTTGTGTATTTTTATACAACTTCAAAAAGGAAGAGGTTCTTGACTATATGTTTTTTTGTATGTTTGACGATCGTCAGTCGTTTTCAATATATATATTTTTAGTTGACCATATTTGGCGGTGGTGTTTGGTGTCTGACCATCAGTTCTAAAGATAAACCCTTACTAAATAATAGTTAACGATGTTAACTGTAGCTGATTGAGACTCTTCAGTATTGAACCATTGAACTGTCAGTCTACTGTATCAATAGGATTCGCTTGTATAACTAATAACTTTGTGGAGTGTCACCATCAGAATGATCATCACTATGTTTCTTAGACCTTTAGAACTACACTTTGATTCATAATATTAACTTTACTTGTAAATTATCATTAACTTATTTGATGCGAAAACAAAATTAAAACTTTTCATTAAAAATAATCAATTCCACCAAAGAAACCGTGACCAACTCGAGCGTCGAAGCAAATGTTTTCCACTGATTGCTAATTTATCTTTCACAAGTTAATCTGAGCAATATCTTTCATAGAATTTACTTTGTTTTGCCGACATAATAAAGTTCCTTTGTAGTGGTTCGTCACTAGTATGTTCTCTATCCCTTGGTGATCTATACATATACAATATACATTATGTATGATCTTTTTTTTTTTTTGTACAATTAATCATTTAATAAGTAAACTTATCTAGACTACTCACTAAAAAACTATAATTAAAAAAAGAAAAACAAAAAACTACAGGGTAAACTAAACTAAAACTAGACTAAAAAATTGCATCAAAAAACTGTTAGTTTACCCTGTAGTTTTTTGTTTTTCTTTTTTTAATTATAGTTTGTTAGTAAGTGTATATTCTTAAATACAGTGAGGTAGTTTTTCTCAAGAACTTCTATAGCAGAGTAATATTTCTACTTCTTGCTTCACGTTTACCAACACAAACCCACAGAATCAGGATCACCTTCGCAGTCAATTATTTCAAGAGGAGATTTTTTTTGCCGACATTCGTCATGCTAGTACCAACTGATACCTTTAGTTTACATATTTTTATAGCATGACTGCAAGAGTTGACCTCGTCAGCTTACTACTAACTATCCAACAATAAAGGTACAGATAGACATGCTACTAAAATAGTATGTTTATTAGCATGCGTAAAACGAGCATGCTCTTCAGCTGTATGCATTTGCTTAAAAAAACATACTCATTTTAAGCATGCCATTGAATAAGCATGCTCAAAGCATTACTATCAACACACATGTCATTTAATAGCAAGCTCTCTGCCAGTTCAGCGTGTTCTGTAGTGAAAAATGTAAAACCAGGAGTCTCTCCGCGCTTCAATGTGTCAAGAAACTTATCTTTATGAAATAAAAACGATTTGGGTCCATGGTTACATAAGTAGAAGAGAAAATCTTGGAGCAAGTCCTAGATGTCTAATTACTATGCAAACACAAATTGCAATGTTTCATCTCGCTTATTATGGAATATAATTTTAGCCATTCATTGATTCAAAGGTACAGCGTAGGTACAATAAGAATAAATTTATCCAATTTAAAGGCGGATGTGTTTACCAAAGGACCTACTGTACGGTTTGAGGATGCTCTTATGCTTCTAGGTTTAATGACTCATTTGCTGTCAGTGAGTAAGCTATGTAGTAAAGATTCTGTTGTTGTTTTTTATATAGTTGTAAAGTTTATAGGAAAAAAGATATCACTAGCTGGTAATTAATTGTTAACTGCACCACTGAAACAAGGTTTAGGTATATATTTTAGATAAATGGACAGCAATGACTCTTACGTCTCCGTCAGATAGCTCAAGTGCTTTTAGGGCTTTCGATTTATGTATCAGAAGATTGGGTCACTTGAGTGAATCTTTGATGCATAAGTTAATTTAATAAGGATTGGCAGATAGGATGTCTTACGGAGCAGTGGGTCAGAACCGTATGAAAGTTATTGCAAATAAAAAGAATACGTTAAAAATTTCCAAAGAGGATAGGTAAGAGAGCAAAGGAACTGCTCAAACTAGTGCATTCGGACTTAGCGGGCCCTACGTATGTGGCTATATCCAGTTGATATTTGTAGATGACTTCAATAAGAAGAAGTTTAGGTATATATTAAAGTTAAAGACCTGAGAATTTTGCAAAATTGAAAGTATTTAAGACTAGTCGAAAATCAAACGGGTAAGAAATTTAAAAAGTTTCTGCAAAATACAGATTTTTTGAAAATGCACGATAAGAAATTTTGGGAAAAGCCATTAGATGTGCTGTTTATTTGAAGAACCAAACTCCAACTATGGCTCTGGTGAATAAAGTTCCTGAAAAGTCCTACACTGGGGAACGAGTTGACCTGTCAAATCTTAGAGTATTCAGGTCCAGGGCTCCGGTTCTGCTAAAGGATCATAGTTGGAAGAAGTTTGATCCGAAGACAGTTCCAATGGTAATGACACTAACCAGAAGGCCTATGGATTTATCAATTTGGATAAAAATCTGAAAAATGATATTATTGCTCGAGACGCACTTTTTTCGAGAATTTTCCCTTGATTAAGGAACGTGAAAGTTCTTCTATTGTAAATAAAGATTCTGACGATTTATATATAATTCCTGTAGTAGATGTTCCAAGACCTCTTGGAACATACTCAACTCATGGATCGTCTGCCACCTGGGGAGGTGCCAGGGTATGTCGGGCTCTTACCAACTAAAAACTACACTTGCCTTCCCTTGCCCTATATGTCACGGCCATAGGATTCATGACACTCGCCACAACATTAACAGGAGCTGAGAAGAACCTGACAATAGGTACATCTATATTGACGTATCCACCACTTTCCGTAATGGAGATCTGCAGGAAGAGGATATTTAAGGAACAACCAGTTTTATAATACGTAAAGAGGAAGATCGGATAGTTTGTAAGCTTAAGAAGGCAATATAATATGGATTTAAGCAAGCCACTCCTAGATATAATAAAAAAAAACATCCGCAAATAATGAAGATGGGATTTATACAATCCAATTATGATGCGTTTATATTAAGAGGTCCAAAAAAGTTTTTGTTGCCATCACGCAATACGTAAAGGATTTTTATATTTTACCAAAACGTGTCTGAGACTGAAATCTTGAAACAACAAATTCGCAATTCTTTAAAAATGGGATCTTTGATCACGTGAGTGTCTTGGGATACGGATTGAGAGTTCAGCAGATAAACAACAAAGACATATATTACGAATATTCTACAGTAATAAGAAATGCAAGCTTACTGGCTGTAAGCACCCCAATGGAAACAAATATTCATCTGAAGTCTGGACCGAAGAGTAGTGGAAGTTATACATGCTATCAAAATTATAACTCACTTATTTGCCTGGTGTTGCACAAGACCAGATATATGTTTGCAGTTACGATGTTATCACAATTTAATAACTTTAATGACTCTACTCACATGGCAGCCAATAAAACGCGTATTGAAGTATCGGAAAGGATCATTGGAACTATCCCCTTGTCACAAAAATTGTAATAACCCTATGGTCACTTATACAGACGCTGATTGGAGTAATGTGCCCGATGGGAGATCTATCTCTAGTTATACTCTGATTTTTGATGATGCTGTTCTTGCGTGGCAATCGACGTTATGCACACAAGCTGAGTACATTGCTATTTCTGAGGTTTCCAATAAAGAAGTTTCTGTTAATGGTTTATATGCTGATCTGACTGCCAAGATGGAGACTTGAGCTTGTGTACAATCCTGCAATTGAAAAACATCATCGTATCATTAGATACCATTTTGTTCGTGACTTGGCATAGCAAAGGGTAATCAGTATTAAATAATGTAAACTGCTCTTTATGCCTGCAGATACGTCAACAAAGGGAGTCACCAGGCAGAAAAGTCATTTCTGTGCTAGACATTGTCATGTAATAATTTATATTTTATGTTATGGTATCTTATTTTGCTTTATTTTTTAATTAATATATCCACTACTGACACAAATACTCATTTATGTCTATAGATTATAACAACACTATCCTCGGGTATTCCTAGTATTCATCAGTATTACCCAGAAGTTGGATTGCGGAGGTTTGATGCCAGTCGCTATTGATATTCCGCATCTGGGTTAGACTGGAAGCGGACTCCAACATACATACACTGTCTTGCAAAACTAAGTAACACACTTTTAAAATTGCAATTACTTTTTAAGTACACAAGGTAAACTTTCGAAATAAAAAGGACTTGAAAAAGAGTTTAATTTATACAAAATTAAACTTCGTAGTCGGTAGCCTTCTTTTAAGAAATAGCTGAAAAAACTTTATAAACAAAAATAATAGCAGACTCAGGGGCACTAGTGCCCAAGAAGGGCTTTATATTGTTTCGATAGGTGATTGAGTAGGTGGCGATTTCAAAATAGTGTTTCCACTGTTTTGAGAAATCGCCACCTAAAAGCAGTTAAAGTCCAGCAACAGCTTCTTCAGACCCGAAAGGACTACATTAGTGTCAGTACAGTGATAAGAAGACTTGCTGAAGCAATGCTGAAACCCCGAAGACCAGCGAGTGACCGTGAGTAGCGAGAGCGAGTTTGAACTCGAGAAAGCATGGAGTAGCAAGACTGCGATACGCCCGTGAACACATATAGTGGGATTAAGAATAATGGTCAAAAATTTTGTTCACAGATGAGTTCCAATTCTCACTTTACACTTCTGATGCAAGGCGACGTGTCTATAGGTGAGCTGGTGAGCGATACCTTCAACCCTGTTTCTCAGAAAGGGTCCAGTACGGTTAAGGCATTGTACATGTATATCTGGCATATCTTTAAAAGAGCACAGAGCTAGTGGCCATAGAAAATGGCACTATGACTGGGGAAAGATATAACCAAGACGTCCTCAATGAGTATGCAGAACCGTATTTAGCAAATATGGGTGAGGGATCCATGCTGATGCATGATAATGCCCGGCATATGGCTCAGGTCCTGATTTTAACCCGATTGAGCACGCCTGGGATGAGCTAAGGCGGCTAGTTAGAAGCCGCAGACCACCTGCTACCATATTTATTTTTAATCTCTAACTTTTATAGTTTAGAAAAAAAAAGGAAATTTTAAAACTGTAGTACTTACCCGTCTAACTGTACTGTCAACCCATGGACGCTGTAAAGGGTCCGAAACATCGGTATTAATAATATCAATATAATGCGATAAAATCCGTAAAAAAGTAGTTTTATTTCAATGTAGTACTTAGTTTTGCAGACCAGTGTAGTTGAGAAAAAGGGTCCGAGGATGATCATATTTGACTTTCAATACTTTATGCGACGACCTCAGCGGTTTATTCTCTCTACTACTGAGTAAATGGCTGACTTATAGCAATAGAAAAGTAAATTTAAGCAACAAAAAATTTTGTTTTATATAATTTTAACGCTATATATACGAGTAAATTATAAGACGGAAATGTGTTGCTGGGGAGTTTGTTGCGCCGCTTCTTCTTCCCAGCTAAAACATTAGGAGGCGGTTAAAGGCGGGCGTTTTTGGGGCTGTCCTATATGTAAAAATGACTACCTACATTATTTTGACTTAGACATTGACATTCAAATAATTCAATCATCGATTCGATGTTAATGTCGATTATTAGTATTGATCATTGCTGTACAGAGGCCAGCACATCAAGGTACCCCAATCTGTCAAATTTCTTTGATATATTTTCAATACTAAATAATAAGGTTCATATTCTATTGGGAAAATTTGACAGTTTTGGATATAAAATTATGATACCTACATACATTCTATGGAATCATAGAATTATTCACAAAAGGAAAAGCTTAGATTTCAGATCAAAAAGTATGTAAGGCTAGTGACTGACAATGCAATGAAAGAAAATTTTTCGAATTCTAAACAGAATGTAAATATTTATTCAGAGACCACGTAGCTTTGTAAGGAGATTTGTTCTATAGGAAAACTAATTTATTTCAGCCATTCAACGGAGTAAGATGGTTGTTTATTTTAATATTAAATTTATTTCCGTCAGGAAGTATCAGTCTACAAACAGCTCTCGATACTTTTTAACTTTTTAGCGGTTTTTTAGATGAAATCAAAATATCTTTCTAGGTCCAATCTATTGTCTCTGTGCCAAAATTCATAGAAATCGGTTCGGAGTAACTTTTGCATTAATTATAATTTATTATAGTTTGGATTCATTTTTTGCAATACAAACAGGAGAAAGTTTGGATGTTTGTTTACTATAAATACATAAAAACATACCATAAAGCCAATACTCCCCGGAAGTATGATAGAGGTGTACCAATGTACACCCACAGGTTCAGGAGACCATTGTTATTAACCGGCCACAAATCCAAATTAGAACTGCTACTGAGACTTACATAGAAAACCCAATAAGACTGCTCGACCTGGGAATCGAATCCAAGACTTCTAACGAAGCAGTTGCGCTTAGTACCATTAGACTAACGCGGTAGTTATAAAATATAAATAAATATATACTAATCAGAAACCAAAACCGTTATTACGGATAAGAAAAAAATAGATATTGTATACCAGAAATGCCTTCAAAAATAACTTAAGGCAACGACTAGGAAGTTTAATATCCTTAAGCAGTTGACGACCCGAGTTCCTTTAAACCTTGAAAGCTCAAAGGGGAAATAAAAAGATATTTCCATTGCAAATTTGAGCAAGTTTGATTTTGATCGCTACTTCGGGAAATAACCGATGAGAAACAGGGTTTAGTCCTACTCCCAGACTTTAGAAAACATTTCCTTGTTTAAAAGGAAGAAATGCCATCTTTTTCTAAATATCGCGTGTAGAAGTGAGATGCCAATAGGCGTATTGAATATATTGAATGTTAGGGTCGAGAGTTTCAAATAAGGATTCTGATCTAGTTTGGAGTACGCAAATAGCAAATTTTGGGTCCCTGGAGTGATAGGAACAGGCTTAAACCCGTGTACAGATCTCTCTTTCGTATTTAATACAAGTACTTTTAGCATGTTTTTTTTTGTTATTATGTAACCAAAGTAGTTTTTTTTTATACTATTGTAAATAACGAAGTGGATCTCACAAGGTAAAGGATTTATCAATTAATTTTTTACTGTTTCTTGACCCCTGGGCCTCTTAAGAACTGTTAATACCTAGTAAAAAGCTTAAGAAACAGAATGCAATACTAATTACAATCCTATACAGTATACATAAAGATAAGTAAGCCTGTAACTCGTGCACGGATCGGACCAGACATGATTATACTAGTCTACTACGTTGGTCCAGTGTTGATGGCCCAGTCCACAAAGAACAATGGCAAAATCTTATTTGATATGAAAATGAGCGTCTAACAATAATGACAAATATGCGAAACAATCTCCTTTAATTAGATAAATGCAATTATTTGTAAAAACGTAGATACGCTTTTAACAAATTATCATATTAATCAGTTAAAGCCAGATACAAAAAAAAAAACAAATAAAAATAAAAACAGTAAGCAGTGATAGCCTAGTGGTATGACCATTGGACTGCCAAGTCGAAGGTCTCGAGTTCGAACCCAAGGCACGCACCTCTGACTTTTCGAATTCATATAATTAATTAATAATCATGCGTATTATTAATTAATTATCACTCGCTTTAACGGTGAAGGAAAACATCGTGAGGAAACCTGCTTACCTTAGAGATTTTTCTCGACGGTTTATGAAGTCTGCCAACCCGCACTAGGCCAGCGTGGTGGACTATAGCCTAATCCCTCTCAATATGAGAGGAGAACCGTGCCCAGCAGTGGGACAATATATGGGTTGATGATGATGAAAATAAAAACTCAACTGTCCCTTTCGATTTTTATTTTTCTAGTGTTGCCATTTAATAACAAGCGGCAAGTATTTTTAGTTCGTTATTTTTATAAAATAGATTAAATGAACGCTTATTGCAGTTTTTGCTGTTTTCTAAGTCTATTATTTTTTTTCTTCGATAAGAATACTTTAAAAGATAAGATATTAACAAATCAAATAAGGTCTTTTCCTGTTTGGCAAAAAGACTAAGATCCAAAGTTGAAAAAGATGTTGCTGATGACAGTTGTCAACATGTTTTATTTTTGATTTCGTGACCATGGATACAAGTCCTTCAGTTTGTCAAAATGTATTTTTAAATTGAGATTATTTATTTATGTGTTTATGTAACTTTATAACTATTTTTACAAGTTATTCATGCTGAAATAACAAAGTGAGAGAAATACTATAATAATGCGACATTGCACTTTTACTTTCGCGAAATAACTATGAAAAATATGAAGTGACGTAAAGACATAACCTACAAAAGTTCATGACTGCATAACTATTAATCTCGGCTTTTTCTAAAAAAAGCTTACCGCTCAGATAATAAAAATATTGAATAAATACAGAGAATTACGGGGTTAATACAAAATGTGAATTCTCAAGCAGGGCAATATGCACTGCTCTTTTAAATGTCGGAGAAGATTGTATGCCAACAGACAGTACCGACATGATTACTCTGAGACGTGAGTTCCGTCAAATTGTAGATAGCACAGATGACCTAAAAAATAATGTCTATTCTGATCTTCAAATAAATATGGGCAATCAGGAAAGGCTGTGTGAAAGAGCAATTTTGGCGCCGACCAATGAGATAGGTAACCATATAAACGAACAAATCATGTCAGACGTGGAGGTGGATATTGTCGAATACCTCTCAGTAGACAATGTTACGGACACTGAACAAGTCTTATCAAACCCAAAGTTTTCTCAAATCTTTAGAATTATCAGGAGTGCTTTCCCATAAGGGTTGCCAGTTGAGGCTGAAAGTTGATATTCCAGTCCTATTAATGAGAAATCTAGACGCGCTAAGGCTATGTAATTGTACACGGCTACAAATAACACATCTGGGTCACAACATTATAAAAGCTATAATCATGACTGGAATGGCAAAAGAGAAGTTTTTGGATTCCCTGTATTCCAATAATTCAGACTGATTTGCCATTTCAGTTTAAAAGAGTGCAGTTTTCCCTGAAAGCATTTGCAATTACAATAAATAAAGCTCAAAGACAGACGCTTAAAGTTGCAGGTGTTCATTTAGAAAAAAAAATATTTTCCCATGGGCAACTTTATAACATGCTCTCACGTGTATCAAATCCGCAAAATCTTTATCGTTTCGGCAAAAGAAGGAAAAATTAAAAATGTCGTGTATAAAAATGTAAATACTTAAATTAGCTATTTGCAGTAAAATACTGTAAATAGCTTATTTTAATGTATGTACGTGTTATGATTGCAAAATGATTCGCATAAAAAAATAAAAATGAACCACTGCATTGTTTTAAAAATTAATATTTTTATAAACTGTAAAGCTGTTGTTTTCATTCATCGCCAACTCCTTCTTCATGAAAACGACGGTGTAATGTAATGCAAACTGGAAAGTAACGAGATATATATGTCTAAGCCATAATTATTGTATAGCACGCCGTATTATAATTAGGCGCGCAGTATAAAAAAACGTATTGCTCTCATGGACTGCGGCTACCTCACGTTCAGCCGGTTTTCAATGCGGCTGAAATAAAATACGCCACATTGTATGACCACTTTACCTTCGTCAAAGCGGGTTTGTAACGAGAAGACCCCAATACAAACGGGTGCATCGCCGTCGGTTTTAATGTTTTAGTTTCAATTATCGCTTAACAGGTTATTTCGCACATCATAATAGGTAAGATGGTCATAGATTCTAGTATTTGTGCATATAGCAGGAACAAAGTATTTTGTAATGAAAATCTGTAACGCAGATTATCTCATTTTGAAATAAAGATCCCCTTTCCTACCATTCCTTCGATTCCTATCGAACAATATCTTGACAGATTATTTGAAATTCATAAAGAAATCGGACATGGCGCACGTGACATTTATTTTACTTCAACAATGCTGCGTTACATTCTAAATAAGGTGAATTAAACATCGTGTAGGGCAATGATCTATCGAGTTTTTGTATTTATTAAAAATAACCTAACTTAACCTAAGTAGAAATTAGCTTGGGTTCGCAGCTCATAATCACATACTTAACTAAATTCGGATATATTGTTGCTTACATGATATAAAAGTTACCATAAGAGAGGCCTTTAAGAATGTTTGACCTAGTCACGCTATAAATACTCATAGAACATAGTACTCTTTTGTGAGTCTTTACTTATTTTATAAATTTAGAAGATATATTTTTTGACAACAACAAATAACAACTGAAACGAAAATTTGTAAAAATACGTATTAAAATGATTTCATAATAATATTAATAATTACATTGTTTAATTGTATACAAAGTTTCTATTCATCTTACACCTATTGAAAAAAAAGAGTTTAAAAAAATAATATTATTTTAGGATCTAGATCGGTTCTTCTAATTTATAGTCACCCTACATTGATTCTTGCTGATAATGACGCTAATCCTAGGACGCCACGAATCCCCACCACAATCCGGCTGAACGTGAGGTAGCCGCATTAGATCACACCGAGGTTTCTCAATATGGTATGTTATACAATCTGGCTTCTACATATTATAAAATATCATTACATTAAACTATAAAACGTAAATAGTGAAATGAATCTGAAGACTGAGCTTTTGTGACTGGGATTTTCAATCGAGTTCTTTAATTTGGACACAATATTTATAAGTAGTATAGTAAGTATTACATGCAAGCAGGTCAAGCTATCTAACGTTAGTCTCCCATTGCACTTGACCCTCCGGGAGGGTCTACCAATGGACGTCCGGGGTGAGATCGTGGATCATCATGCAAGACCGATTCCCGTGATCCCACCACTATGCGGAAGGTGGTAGTGGTGATGGTTTTACTCGGTATGCTGGCTCACCTGGCCGGAGAGCCCGGCACAACCTTCCCGGGGCGGCATGCATGACATAGTGGTAATATAACATATACGATTGAAATTTTTTTGAAGACAAAAAAATATTTGTTTTGTTTCAAATCTTCAATAAGTAAATGAGTTTGACGACTAGGGGATTAGCACAGGTGTTTGGGTGTTAATGCATTATGTTTTCTGTTGTACATACACCCTAAATGCAAAAGAAAATCTTTGAGTACGGCAAGTTTTTAGAATTGAATTGTTAAAATGATAAATAAGCCATGTCACAAGCTCACACAAATAAGTGAAGATTAATTGAAATAAAACTACTTTTTACGGATTTTATCGCGTATATTGTTATTATTAATCCCGACGTTCCGACCCAGAGGTCGGAACGTCGGAGCTCGTTCTGCGTGAATCGGATTGCCAATAATTAATAACAAAAACATGTGATCATTGAATATTGTTACTTTAAAAGAGACCATGATTCTCTGAGTTTGATTCGGCGTTTCTTCTCAGAGGTCGTCAGCTAGGAAATGCCGGCTCCATCTAGTTTTAATTAGTAATGAATGTCATTGATCATGTAACAATAAAAAATGTAGGGTAGCTGTCAGTAATTATATCATTAAAACGCCCACCACCTCAGTCTACCCGTGACCATGGACGCTGTAAAGGGTCCGAAACGTCGGGATTAATAATATCAATATACGCGATAAAATCCGTAAAAGTAGTTTTATTTCAATGTATAGTATTCGCGTAAATGTCCATCAACAAATCAATAAGTGAAGATTAAACTCGCACACGATTATTTAGCCTAGGTTGTTGAACAACATTTAGCAAGTCGTCTCTCTTGAGCTCGTAAAATATAAAAGCAATAAATGTCAAGCACAAACAGCCAAGTTTCACAACATAAAAGTTTGTGAGCGGTCTTGGAGATGGCCGCCGAGACCAAGTGGCTATTCAACATTTTTCTACATCACTGTTAGAGAATAAGCATAATTTGAACTTAAACTTCCAGAAAGTGAATTCACAACAATACCTACTTTGGGAAATTGCAAAGCATTTAAATGGCATCCCTTGCAAGCATAAAGTTCCATTTATTTTCCAGTTTTAATTTACAGCTGATTTGTACTAACCATTGTTTTCTCAGAGTTTTACACAAATTATGTATGTACAAAGAACCCCGTGGCTACGTTCATTCTAGATCTTGATAGAATTATATCTTAATTCCGTTTGTATGAGGATGTTAGAGCATTTTGTTGGACAAATGAAAAAGATAGTAGGTATTATGCTTTTTCTAATTCCATAAATTACATTTCCGCAGAACAATCAAAGTAACTTTACTATTTATCATGCCGCTGCTCCTATATCATTCATAGAAGGCACTCTTACTATTAAATAAGACCTACCACTGCACATCATGCAGACTTAAATGGGCAGACTGTGGTTGCTCTAAATTGACTACTATACTCGTACAACTATAAGTAGCAACGTAAACTTTAATTTATGGACATCCTTGACGAGACTGTAAATGGGCCTCCCCTGAATCTCTCTGTGCACGGCAGTACGTTACTCCTGTGCTACTCTGGGGTCTTCTCTGGGGTTGCATGATGGGCGAACAAAGTCCACTCTCTAAGCACCCGCGAGCGCAAAAGCCCGCTTGCCTTATATGTTGCAGGTGGGATTTCTGCGTGTTAGGGACCGAGGCGGTTGCTTACCTGGCGCCTTCATCTCCGAGCAATTTTGGCCCTCTCATGATCCATCTCAGGGACTAATTGGACCAAATATAATTGTGTTTCACGATTGACAATACAAAGCTTGGCTATGTTTCCATTCACTCTATTGCTGCCACATTATTGAATCATTTGTTTTGTTTTCTCTAGTATTTTCGAGATAATAGCAATGTGTGCAATGGATCACATCTTGATTTGACGGATTGTGTGACAAAAAGTCACATTACACGATATTTAAAACGCATTTTAGAAAATGAATACTAAATGTTCGATAGATATTCCTAGAGTGGAGTGGTAGGTAACAATTTCAACTGTACATTTTTCAACAAAGCTCTGTTTTCAACGTACAACAAGTTTTTTTTTTCTAAAGATATTCTTAATTATCTTAGAGCTAATCATAAAGAAAGTGGTGAAAGTGTGAATACTAAGTTTTCGGGGCCACCGTTTGCAGCTTATTCAAAGAAGTGATTTCAAGTTTCCCACAATGAGAGCCGAAACACTTAATTGCACAGAAGAAGCCCTGTCGTCGCGGACTGAGGCGCACTCAAATAATTTGAGCCGAGGAAGTTAGTTGCTGTTGAGGTTAAGAAGTTCGTTAGATATTCAGAGTTCCATTATTTGTGTGCCGCCGCCACCTTCGCAAGGAAAAGTAACAGTTTAAGATTGATTTCAGAGACAATTTTCCAACTTTAGGTAATAGTTTTCTCCTGAGTGAATATATATATATATATATATTAATATATCAATACATAAAAACGTTTACGTATATCTTCAGTAATCCTTTTGAGTGCTTCAGTAATGCTTTTGAAACCAAACTATTAGAGATATCGACATATACCGCCTTTACAAAAAATATTCAACTTGGTGAGCCGCTTCATTTGATGTCAAAAATTGAAGGTCTGAAGCTGTCGGCCAAGTCACACAACATTAACTATAAATAATAAAGAAATCGCAGTAAGCAACCTTAGACTTGGCACGACTTTGTCTAGATTTAATTACTTTTTAGAGATAAACAAGCAGCTCGATGGAGCTGCTTGTTTACTTGGCTAGTTTTTTACAGAATGTTTTTGATGGGATATATCTTGGTTGTTGAATCTTTTACTAAATGGTGTACCTACTGACCAACTACTTGATCAGAGAAACTCAATGAATATTATTGTAGTAGTATATCTAAATAGTATAAAATATAATCGCTTTCCGCGTCTGTCGTGTTGTTTCTCCGCTTTCTTCTTCTAAACCACTCAACATATTTGGATACGGAACCGAATGTTTGCATTTAGAAACATATAGAGAAATTCTTCAGGAAGGTTTATAGGTATAATACATATATGTTTTAAGCACATTGCACCTGTGCGAAGCCATGTCGCGTCGCTAGGGATTATATATTTGAGTTTATAAGAATAGTCAATACTGTCTTAAAATTAATTTAAAATAAATTGGTTAAACGATGATTGAGACGAACTATAATATAAGTCACTTTTTAATAACATTCTGACATCTAAATATTTCTAAATTAACTGGAGATAGATAAGACATATTGCGTAGGTTGCAGCCGAGGCCATAGTCGGGAACTGTAGCGTCTGGGAAGGCCTCGTGGGATTAGGCGCACAATGCCACATTTTCAAAATTACATATTGACGCAAAATGACACATTCGCAAAATGTCTTTTCTCAATATGCCACACTAGCAAAAGGCCACACTAGCAAAATGCCACACTAGCAGAATGCCACGTAGCAAAATGCCACAATAGCAAAATGCCACACTATCAAAATGACACATTCTCAAATAATGTTTATTAGATTAACACGTAATTAATGTGCTACTTACTTTAATGACAATAAAAGAGTGACTTCTTGCAGTAGGTTCATGATTTACAAATAGAAAAAAAATAGTTTATTTCAGTATTTAATCATTTTCATTAAATTTAAACATAAAATAAATAAAATAAAATAATGGATGTTGCTAAGAATCATACAATAAATAACAAAACATTATAACTTTTTTCAAAAAGTTTAATTTTTTGTATATATTTCCTATTAGGTTATACTTATTTAAAAATTTAAGAATTTAGTAATTTAGTCTGCGCTGCACCTAAAAGTTACACAAAAGTCAGCTTATAGATTGTAATCGGTATAATAAGTAGTCCCGAACTAAAAAAAACACTATTTGTATTTAATGCAGAAAAATAACTGAGCAGAAATTCCGGCAGTGTCAAACACTTATTCCTTAACTTTTGTAACATTTTTTTATATTGTTCATCGAAATGGATATCTTTACGTTTTCGATTCTGCCGGAACTCATGAAATAAGGATTGTTGATATATATTGTCCCAGTATTTACTTTCTTGCTGCAATTATGTATACAAACAGATATAGTGAAGGTTTTTTTGGGATACGTCTGTTAATGCGGTGATGCCAGCCTTCGACGGCATGGAAGTAGTTTCGGATACCACTGATTTTCATAATAGGTTTGGAATTTATTCATTTCTGGTGTATCTGGTGAGATATTTAAAATATAGTTCCATGCAGTAGGTATATCGTTAGCTGGCACTAAAGGCATTATAGATATAATTCTGGAAATGTTACGTCCTTCTTTTGTACTAGTCAATTTAAATTTTTTTGCATTCTTCCATACAGCGGCATTATAGTGCCGGTAGCAACCGGTAATTTCAGCAAATGGATACACATGTGACACAGCGTTAATTTGTCCGATTTCGTAGTCACTCTTGAAAGTATTTATTTCAACACCCATTTTTTTCTTTTATTAGTTAAAAAAAGGGCTCGTACGTACTTTGAGTCTTATTAGGTAATAGTGCGTAAATTGACTTTTTGAATTGTCATTTCGAATATTTGACATTATGCGAAAATGGCATTTTGCGCAAAGGCATTTTGCGAAAATGACATGTTGCGAAAATGGTATTTTGATAATGTGACGTTTTGCGATGTGGCGTTTTGAGAATATGACAATTTGAGAATATGTCATTTTGCGAAATTCCATTATGTCAATTTGAGAATGTGGCATTGTGCGCCTAATCCGCCTCGTGCAATGGATCCCGACTATGGGGTGAATCCATAGTCGAAAGCTAACAGTCACCACCAGCCGCGACTAAGTCACGACGTTTCTTTTTCCATTCTGGCCATATCCAGATTGTGCTGCCAGTTTAGGTGGCGGAAGACAACCGAGCGTTGGCGCTGTGCAGTACAGTTACATCCCGAAATATTTGGAGGGTACCTGCGTCAGCCTGAAGTTGAAAGCGCTGTGGTGATGTATCTTAATTATTTTATTCTGAACGTCACAATAATTCGTGCTAGATTATAGGTACACCGCTGTATATATCATCATTACAACCACATACAGTTCACTGGACATGGGCCTCCACCTTAGATTAACTTATGAAAGGTGTTTGCCATATAACACTTTTCCTTTAATTTTAAAACTGTAAAATACAAAAAAATTGGACTAAATTTTAAAATTTATTTTAATATTTTTTATAATTGAAAGTAAAGAAGATTAAAGGCGACGCCTAACACCCTGAAAGGTTTGCTGTATAGTACTCAATACTACAAAGCATTGCCATCTGAATAAGTTATCTATATCGTTTGACGCAACATTACCCTTTTGTGAATTATATAGGTACTTAATTTTTAGGGATTCCAATCAAAAAGGGGCTGAGTGCACATATACCTTCACGTGTGTACATATTATAGTTCAAAATGAACGAGCACTCGACTAACAAAACTGAAACATCTCGGCGACCGGTGAGCGCCATACACTCGTTTAATTTATGTCCACACAAATTGCTTAATTGAGGAAAAGGCTTTTGTTTATTTTCCTTTTTGCGCACAAAGGGTCAATGGGCTGAAGTAACTACTGCTACTCTTGTTACTGCATGTGGCTAGGTACAAGCTTGACAGGTTTATAATTAAGGCAAAGCCGATGAAATACCTAATAATAATAAACTGAAACATAATTACTTAAACTAGATATGAACGAGACGTGCCTGTCACTGCCATTACGGAATTCGTCACACGGCTGGTTTTATGGAAGGAATTAGTCTAGTTGAGTATAATTTATAGAACAATATTTAAAAGGATGTTCATTGTATAACCGGCAACTTTTTGGATAGAAACTAATGTTAAACGGGCATATTCAAATTCTTAACATTTTGTTCTACACATGTTGGCGTAATGCCAACTAGTAAATGAGCCCACTCGGCTATTTGCTTCTGAGCTATGACATCAATGCAACCCCGCGTCATCCGTAACGTTTGCAAGAATGCATCAAATCGCAAAAATAATCTGTGATACCATAAAAGTTAGCGTTCCGTTCCACACTCGACTATGGAGTTAGATTCTCCATTATAATACATTCATGTCACGACAATTTCTTTTTTAACTTATTGTATTTTATTGTGGAAAGCTGAGTGTGCAATCATTCTGTTACGGCGAGCCGTCGTAAAGAGACTAGCTGGAAGCTTTACAGCTTTGCTCCTCTCCCCAACAGTTAAAATTGTCCTCGTCCAAAAAAGTTAATATTAAAGAAGGAACATATAAAATTATATGAGTTGATACCACTAAAAATAGTTTCCAAGCTGCAGCGCTTTATGTCCAAATCCTTTCAGCATTTTTAAAAGCTTGCGGGGAGTCTGTCGTTGGGAGTATGTACAATCAACGCTATGAAACGAAGCTTAGCTGCTACCGTTCTCTATAGGCACCCCATGACGGCAGAGAATAAATATGTATATATATATGGTGCTCTATTATACTTAGGTATGTATATAAAAATATTGTAAAATGAACTAATTAAGTCACGGTCGGAGATGAAAAAACAAAATTAGATGATAGAGTGCTTAAAGTACTCGCAGTCGTTAACGTGCTCATAAGACTGGAAGCACTGCTACATTGTGGCGATGCTAATTCTTGTACCTCAGGACAATTCATTTTGCGGTTACGTGAAGTGTCGTTAATACCACTAGAACTGTCTTTAAAAATAGGCGAACATAAGCAATCTCGCACCCCGCAAATCGAGCTTATTGACCGCCCAACGGCGATATACTCAGCTCCCCGTGAGGTTACCATTTGCACCGTCCGAGACTCTCAAAAGTCTTTGCGACAACGTCAGCACAGTCCACCAAGCTTGGGAGATGAGTTGGGGCAAGAGCATGAACCTAAGTTGCGCCTCAATAAAAGCCTATCCAACTTTCGTGGCAATAGTCACATAATTATATTTCAGATTGTTTCCATTCTCGTGTCAATTATCTTATTTAACATATTATTATATTGTATAATTACATCGGCTTAGTTTAGGCACCAGTCTCCCACAAATAAAATTAGTTTTGTTTTTAAGTTTCTGGTAATTGTACCTAACTATTAACAGTTTTACTTGTGGAAGATAATAAAGAATTTATTATTATTATATATTATATTATATTATTATCATGTTTTTTAGGAAGCCTCTAAGACCCTATAGGTACTTTTAAATATATATTTTTTTGTCTAAGAAAGTTAACCCTTCAAACCAAATTGTAGGTACTTCTTGCTATTCGATTCTAATTATCTATTAATCTATCGCATTTCACACTAAATATACAAATTTTTTTTTAGTAGGCTGAAAAACGAATTGTAGATCCATAATAATAAAAGCAATTTTAAATGAAATCTAGTGAACTTTTTGACATCCTTTAATATTTGACGCTGTATCAACTTTCTCAAAGCAACTCGTTACATACATTCGTTTTAATTAACAAGAATAAGCTAGTCTGATTTTTTTATGCTACATTTATTTTAGTCTGTCCCTGTCTTTTTGTCCGTCTTGCCTAAGGCATCACATCCGTATAATACAAAAACTTACATGAGGTAAGGTTTTACTTTATTGTTTCTTTTAAATTAAATAATGTGTACAAGTACACAGTATATGTATTGTATATGTTTTGGTTACGTAGTCGATGGATGCGCTGTCACCTCGTTGAGACAATAAAAACGCCGTTAAAATTGGGTGCTGCGGTCGCTCGACACGTTTGGCGTACAAATTACTTTCTATCCAATCGGTTCTTGATGCGTGATTCCTACCTACGCAGTTACATAGTAATTTTCTGAATTGGGGAAACATCGAAATTAATTTTTGCTAAAGTAAATTCTATAAATAACATTTCGGCACCATTTTATTATAACGTTCAAAGTTCTATAAATATCACAAAACATTTGTAACACAGCTATGAAAATCATTAGTGGTAGTCAGAAGCCCAAAAAGCCTGGCAACCAGTCTATCCTCAGGATATCGGTATTACCCAAAAATTGGGTTGCAAAGGTCTGATGCCAGGCAGTTGCTTCGTGTAAAATACTGATATTCAGCCGCATCTGGTTAGACTAGAAGCTGACGCCAATATAGTTGGGAAAAGGCTCGGAGAAAGAAAAGATTTATACCAGAGCTTATCTCAGTTTTCTTAATAGGATAATAATAGGTAGGTATTACTGAATGCTTCGTACATTTTTTTTTGTTGTCCCGTCTAATGCGGAAGTCTTGGTCAAAGGAATATTACGAACAAAATCTAGTAAGCTCCGCGCCGTTCGGATCTCAGTGCTGCTGGCTGAGATCGTTTTAAATCCGTGACTTCTTGGGATACATTAAATCACCTCGGATTTTTGGATAAGTTACCGACTCCAGCGGGACCAATTGTAATCGTAGGCTTAGATTCCATTCGGGCGACGGTGCTAGCAGCGGGAAAGTAGATATGGGAAAGTGTTGTGAGATTTAAACCCACTCGGTTATAAAGTCGGTCGTTATTACGTCGGAGGGGTGAAGTTAGGTAGGGAGGTACGGGCGCGATATGTAGTCCCGAGGGCCGACAGCGATAACTTTTCAAGAAAGCAGAAAATTCGCCGTAAAGTACTGCCAAGGTAAAGTTTTATGTACCTGTATTCTGATATTGGTAAATGATTTTAGAATAAAAGGTTATATTCGACAGGTGAATTATCATTACATTAGTCTTTCTAACGAGTAGTATTTCTAATACGTATTCTGGATTTTTTGTTATGATTAGGTACCAATAATTAACTATATTTCAAAGTAATCGTTCCATTCCTAATGTGGTTGCCAGTAGAAACGTCAAAATGGAGCCCTGTCCTGACAACATTTATTATTCGGTAAGAGTCCAACCCAACGTACTACCACCATCTCAGGTTGCAAACAATCCATACCTAGCTTCCGCGCCCAAAAAGTTGAGGTTAAGTTCTTCTTAGTTCATTAATTATAGGGAGGTTTACGTCTACGAGCGTAATTTGCAATAACGAGTTCCAAATAATGTACAACAACGTGCAAAAAAAATGCTTATGCGTTGTTTGTAGCATGCAGTAATAGTACAACATCGGCGCGACGCACATATAAATCTCCATCGTTGATTTACTGACAATACCGGGAAGTTTGCTTTCTTAAAACTCTGCCGCAGCTACGATTTGTAGAAGAAGATTCATTACTTATTTAACGTCATGCGCGTTGTTTGCAAGCTTTGTTCGTCTGTCGCCTTTTGCCACTTCATTATCACATTTAAACACTTAAGATTTGAGCGGTAGGTACCTATATGTTTCTGCTCCAGTAAATGATTTGAACAATTCACCCGCAGAAGGCGGGGTCACGGTATTAATTGCCTTTTCACATCGAGTACTCATACTCGACGCTGCCGCTGCCGCTGCCGCTATTTTAAGGACGTCTGTGTGTATCACGCAAAGTAAATAGTCTAGTACCTACACAATTTTTGAGTAACAATGTTTTCTTACGTACAAATATCATACGGGTATACCTATTAAGAGCAATGACCGAAATAAATTAAGTGAAAATATTTTTAAGCGTTTTTTTATAGCTTAATCTCAGTTAAGCTATATTGGTAAAAAAATTACGCAGACTTTTGTGTGACACATTGTAAGCTTATTGATTTCTGAAATTTACGCGAATATTATACATTGAAATAAAACTGCTTTTTACGGATTTTATCTCGTTATATTGTTATTATTAATCCCGACGTTTCGGACCCTTTACAGCGTCCATGGTCACGGGTAGACTGAGGTGATATGGTGGTCTTGATGATATAATTACTGACAGCTACCCTAAATTATTGTTAAATGATCAATGATATTTATTACTAATTATTAATTAATACTAGATGGAGCCGGCATTTCCTTGCTGAGAAGAAACGCCGAAACAAACTCAGAGAATCATGGTGTCTTTTAAAGAAACAGTATTCAATTATCATGTTTTAGTTTTTTAATTGTTGGCAATCCGTAAAAAGTAGTTTTATTTCAACATTGTAAGCTTGTTCCCACTTTCCTACATACATCGTCTATGGTTACTCTTTTAACAAAGTAAAACTGATATAGTGCTATACACCTTGTTTTGCCCACTCTACTGGCTTTTGATGGCACGGAGTAGAAAGTTTAACTAACATAGAGTATTTTTACGAAAAAAATGTTGTCACATATTGGTATTTCTTTTGTCTTTTGTGTGCTAAAAAAAAGGTAATCTAGCGCAGTGCACATACAAGCAAATAGCTTAACTACTGCATGTAACAGTCCAACAAAGATACTGTTTCCCGTATTCTTAATGGTGAATTTCAGAAGATTAACTAATTAACTCAGCTACTAACTTACCTTCGCTTAAAAAAAAATTGTCAGCCAAATGAATTTCTTGTGAACACCTTCCTGTATCGCTCTTAGCGACGATTATATATACATCAAATTAAAGTCTGCCATTAATTAACATTTTAGATATCGCATAATATTTTCCTTCGCGTTTGTGTAATTAGCTTAAAAGCGTATAAACGATACTAGTAAGATCGTTACTTGACAAGGTTAACCCCACTTACTGGCTTTACCTACATACAGCGCCGATGCCACGAGTAGAAATGCAATAGCAATTTGTACGTTCGAATTTGTGTACGGTTGAATAGGGAAATATGTGAATTCCATTATGATACGTAGAATTGCGAATATCATGATGTAGTACATAAACAAATATTTAACTAGTATTTATATAATACTCGTGATTATCTAAGAAGTCCAATTTGACGTTTTTCATTTTGCATGCCCCGATAACTTAGTATGAACGTCTACGTAAGACATTTAAAAATCTAATTTATAATGGGTGTACAACGAGTATCATTCGTAAGCATTAAGTTTAACTTTACATTGGAAAAATGCACTCAAAAACACGAAATAATCGTTGATTAATATTCCGACCGGATTAAGTTATTACAATATCTTAGGGTTGGTCCCTGTAGTGTAGCAAATATAATCGATTTTCTGAAAAAAATATACTTTTACAATCATTACTTCATTGAAACAGGTATAAATGTATTATTAAATATTTAAACATATCTGAACCAAATCTGATTACATATACATAGTTTTAGCTTTGATTTGATATTTAATATGAATATTTTAATATTATACCTACGAAATGATTTCGTTACTAAGCCCATTAAATATTACAAACTCGTGCGTGTAACAAAACGATATACCTCAAAAATCAGTGTTAATCTTAATACAATTGTCGATTACAAACTATTATTTTAAATAGATATCGGTCGGTGTTTTATCGGTTTTTAAAGAAACCGATTATTTATCTACTCAATAAACAAAGTATTTATATAGCTGTCAAAACCATTTGTCACTATTATAGTTAGTTATTTGTTGATATATAGCCTATGAAAATCAGTCGGATATAATTTGTGTGATTTCTTCATTATTATAATACATTTATACCATAGACCCCACAATCTGGACCGTTCCCGACCGTTAATCCTTCCACACATAATAAAATTTACTAAGTTGCGTTAATTTATAAAGTTATAAGTAAACGCAATCAACACATTCTTCTTGTGTGTTAATTACAACTAAATACCTCTACAATCACTATTTTCGTCCTATTCATGCATCTAGATTGAATAAAGAAAATGTATAATTGTTAAACTCAAATGTAGGTATTTAATAAGCTTTAAGTAATTGTTTTCGTCAAAAATGAAAATATAATAAGTGCCCGTACTAGCTGAATTGAAAACTCTTAGCTCAGTTAAACGTCATCATCATCATCAACCCACATACTGTCCCACTGCTGGGCATGGGTCTCCTCTCATATTGAGAGGGATTAGGCTATAGTCCACCACGCTGGCCTAGTGCGGGTTGGCAGACTTCACAAACCGTCGAGAAGAATCTCTAAGGTATGCAGGTTTCCTCACGATGTTTTCCTTCACCGTTTAAGCGAGTGATAATTAATTATTAATACACACATGAATTCGAAAAGTCAGAGGTGCGTGCCTTGGGTTCGAACTCGAGACCTTCGACTTGGCAGTCCAATGGTCATACCACTAGGCTATCACTGCTGTTAGTTAAACGTATACACACCTTTTAGATATATTATAAATACATTAATAATTTTAAAGCAAACTCATATAATCGATGTTATTAACCTAACTTGTTCAAACTTTTTATAGACAAACCTAAAACTATACAAATAACTTTGCAATTTTGCATAAACACCTACGATATTCTTCAGTGAAACCCGCGTGGTTCGATGGCAATTCTCTAGTGCAGTTAATATACCGTTATTTCCCACGGGCGGGACACAAGAGTTGGCATGGACGGGTCCTGAGTGGGTACAGTATGTCAAGCGAGGTAGCTTTTAATATTCATTGTGCTACAGTTCGGATCGCTTGCCGTAGTATGCTAAACTAATTAAAAAATTCCTTGGGTGTATGTTGAACGGTAGGAAAACCTTTGTTGCTTTGTTAATAAAATTATGACGTCCAGAAACACAAAGAAAGCAATTTATTATTAATATCAGCCTAGAAACTCAGTAATACCATATTATTATAGTAAAAATGACGTATGAATGAATTATCTTGATTCCCCAAAAAAATTATTGTATCCATATACAAAAATAAATTCAGTGAATTTCATCAGATTCAGTAGCTGGCTGTGTAAATGACTAGCAATGATAGTATTATTTCTACGTGTATAATTTCTATTTTGAGTATCTGAAATTTAAATTTGGCTCGTAACACGCATAGTGGTGTTACTACACAAACGGACGGCCGGTACAAACATTAGCCTTTGTGAGATATATTAACCGTAGGGTTGGCTGTTAACTAAATTATAATGCCTAAATTACAGATATACGAAAAAAATGCATAAAAAAAATATCATTTTGTACCTTGTATTTTCGCCTAATACGAATAAATATAACTTTTCTAAAGAACGGAATTCCTCATGGATCTTCCGCCACCTGGGGGTGCCAAGGTATGTTGCACTCCTACCGACTACGCACTTGCCTTCGCTTGCCCTATAAGTCACGGCCATGGGATTCGACACGACCGTAAGAGGCTATTGACTATCGATCATCCCAACGGATGATCGATAGTCAATAGCCTCTTACGGTCGTGTGATGTTCAACTATTCGACAGGATGACTCCTTATCAACATAACGAGTCATCCTCTCGAATAGTTGAACATCGGGCGACCTTTTTTTATTATGTCCGGAAAATTCTCATGGATCATCGTCACCAGGGGAGGCAGCAGGCACTCGTATCGGCTAAAAAGCAGTAATGGGATCACCATGGGATCCGGGAAATTTCCACAACCGTCACAGGCTGTGGTCTAAACGTCCCTGGACCACTTCAATAGGCGAAGCCTTGCCTCGCATTTTTATCGAAGGCACTCGAGTGGCAAAAATCTCTTCTGACTACTGGGGCCTTTATCTGTTCATCCCCAATTCCGCCGCCCGCAGACCGCAGCGCATGGCTACAGTGCTACCTCCTGCGAACTTCGGGCGACCCTAACATTTGCCTATACAATACATCACTGTGAAACCAGTCGTTAACGGCCTGTTAAATTAACGTGATTGGTCAGCGAATATGTGGGCTTAGTGCCCTATTACCGTGATCCGCACTACATTTAAGGTGCGGTCAGTATTTTTGACTAGGCAAAATATTAGGTGTGACTAATACTGACTAGTTTGAAGTTCGATATCTTACATCCGACTTGGGATGCCAAAGATTAAATGATGTTTCAATTAAATCTATTATATTTAAAAATATATATTGTTAATTTGTTTCCCTATCAAGATTTTTCTTTGATATCGCTGTTTCTGTGACCATGAAAATATCGCATTATTTTTGAAACTCGTTTGAAAATGCTAATATCAACAACGAGCCCCATGGACGATCAGAGGAAGTCGACAACAATGAATGGAAAGCATAGTAGAAACAGATTCATCTCAAAACAGGCCATCTTTAAAGGTGCAATAAGTGGTCAATATAAAAATATGTACTTTCCATTACCAAAAATATAAATAAAGTTTTCTTTATTGTACACCAAAGGACAAGTCAGCATAAAAAATATGCAAACGTTACAAGAATACAATTGGCGTTCTTATTGCTGAGAGCAATTTCTTACAGACAACCATTGGACGGACAGGAATCTAGTAAAGAAACAGTTAACAGGTGGTTACCATTTAAACGGCAACTTTCTGAGCGTAGTGATCTTCAACTCTCTGACAATCAACTCTTATGAGGGATTACTTACCCAGTAGTCCCTCATAAGAGTTGATTGTAAAAGGATTTATGATACACAGTGGAAATAATGAAAGGGAAGCTTTGAGACCTCAGATGAAACGCAACAGTATGCCCTTCTGTGTTATTCGCGCCTTGAAAAGATTTACCAATTTGGACCTGGTGCTCGAAACATCAAAGGCAAGTGAAAATCTTAAATCATTCTACACTTTCTTTCTTTCGATATCGTCAAGATTAGTAAACCAAAGGATACATAATATAAAGCAGCAATAAGTACTCACCCACAAAAATAATATTAGATATAGTTCTATATTTAATAAATAGCACACGAGCTAAAACTTGATAATAAACTTAGTCGAACGCTCGTCGAACGTACGTACGCGTCTGCGTCTCATAGATGAATGCATGTCATGACAAGATGTATTTCAATGACTAAAGCCTGTTGCTTATTCATTTTGGATTTTCTTAATGTGACCTACGCAAATTTCTTACTGATCTGATATAATAATAATATAATAAATATTCCTGGACAATTTCACACAGCACCATCTAGTTCCAAACTAAGCAGAGCTTGTACTATGGGTACTAGACAATGGATATAATACTTACATACTTTTTTTTGTAAATACATACTTAAATTATATAACAAACACCCAGACAAACACAAATACTTAATGTTCATCACATAAATATTTGTGCTCTGTGGGAATCGAACTTACGACCTCGTGATCAGCAGTCCGACGCGCGGACCACTGACGTCGTCAATCATAATCCCTCGCTAAATAACAAATTAATGGTTGAGATACACGATAACTGATATTATGTGTGCTGTTACGGAGTTCTAAGAGAATATCTCGTCAATCAGTTTGTCTTATTCTTGCGAGTGTTACTAAATAATAATAATAATTTACTGTCTCAAATGTTTACAAAATGTGGAATAACACGCTAGGATTCCCTGTGTTGTGGAAGCTAGGCTCTTTCGTTCAGTTTACATAAGGAGAAATATTTACATGACAGTAATCAAAATTCAATATGGCAACAATCAGACATTGCTGTTATAAATAAAAACATGAAAGTTGAAGAACTATGTTAAGTGGCGTATCATTGAACAGGTATTTGAAAACCATCTTTAAACTTTTCTTATGATTTTTTATTTCGTATTAAAATTTGGTATATAACAATAATATAATATAGTTTTTTTTTTCAGTCGGGTTTTTGCTATTTTAAATAAAAAATAAGTTAACAATCAAAGGAGCTGAACGTCAATAACCTTATCATTTTTCATGTGACTATTCATTAATAATTATTTCTTTCACGGCAACGAGAGAAACGTGAATACCTGGTATTTCGAAAGCTATTTAACAAAGTTTTGATAAGTACAGTCATCCGGTTCGGGTGGTCACTAAACTTCTGTCACTAAAATTTCCGTATGTAGTCAAAAATAGAAAAAAGAACTTAATATAGGTACTACCCACATGATATTTCACAAAATACTCCATATTTTACATTACAGTAGAATGGCTTCGAACAAAGCGCTCAGTTGTGATCCCACTGTGCTAAAACGAAGTCCAAAACAAGCCTCTAGTACATGAATGTATGAATGTTTTATACAAAATAATTACTTTTTGAGCTGTTTTGAATGTCGATTATGTTGGGCAATTATGCATTTTTAATTAATATGTTTTTTGAGTATTTGGATTAATGTTATCTTACTGTAAGATAAATAATAAAATCAGTGATAAGTGTAAAAAAAGATTGGACAATGGACTGGACAGGAATGGACAATGATAGGAACATTTATTAATAAGCGACGATTTCATTGTTTCAAAAAAAATTTACTTTTGAATATTATACAAAACAGTGGTGGCATAATGTGTATGAACGGCAAAATATGTCATTGAATGTAAATAACTCAGAACAAAATATGCCCGTACAGATATTTTTTGAGCTATACCAAATGTCAAGAAAATAATAAGACTAATTTGCGGTCACCGTATTTTACAAAGAAAACAACATTATTATTACAGAGTAGTCCGATTCCAATAACTCTTATTTTATTGAATAGGGTATACTTTGAAGTTGGTCCTATTTAAATTTTAAAATAAAAAACTTTTTTAATTAATACAATTTAATAAGCACATGTATTATTATTGGATATTACGTACTTAAGCTTCTGTAAATTTATAATCAAGGTATTGTCGAAATATTGATCTGCGCCCACTTGTAAGCAATACGTATGATATGAATATTACTGACTTGCCATTGAGTTCGGTTTGAGATAGTTTTCTATTGTAAATAATGTAAGTACCGATTAAAATTTGTTGCAATCATCCATCATCCCACTTCCCGACTCTTTGTAACTTAGTCTAATTTATTCCTGGTCTTGGGAATGTATAAAATATTGAACAATGTACGGAAGAACCACAAACGATATTCCATTTTAATAAAACTTTTGGCTTTTGTTTCCTTAATTGAAATCAAATTTCAAGAATGACACAGCTGCTACACAGGGCTCCGACCGTTATTCAAAATTAGTTTTTTTCTTCTCTAAATTACATGATTTTACGATAATTGCTCATAATTCTATAAAGTAGCCTTTTGCGGGATTGAGTTTTATCTGAAAAACCACCTGAAAGATATGACTTGCTTTTAATAAGTTCAGTAAATTATTTTACCATGGTTGTGTTAGGTGACGGGTAGTTGTAGTAGCTATTCATAGGATAGTCACCTATTGGTGGTCATATGCCATATTTCATTCAGAGTAAGTTCTCGTTAAATTCTGGGAATAACGGCTACTCAAACTTGGTGAAATATGCCTAGAATATATGACCATTTATGAGCGAAAGCGCACAACCTACTGAGATGAAATCTCAACGCGGGTCATAATCGTCACCGAGGACGCGGCCGTGGAGGCCAGAATTTTAATAAGACGGGCTACATGTATAATAATAAGCGCATAGAACAGCATAGGGTACCTAAAGGTAATTTGTTACCTGTGTTTTGACACTTACCGATAAGGAAGTCGAAATAAAAAAAAAGAACTTTTCGCTGGAATGAATATTGATACAATTAATAAACTGAAGACATTTCAAAGAAAGCCATTATGTTCCCAGTTTCCAACCGTGGTGTTGTGTGTGCTTTGCTGCGAGAAAGTACAAAACGAATATTGAAATCTCTAATAATTATGCCCCAAGTCCCTAGCAGTTTTTAAAACTAAAATAATTAAAATCAGTAAAGAGTCGGGCGCTACAATGCGTAATACTGAGTCAATTTACAGTCACATTACGGTCAGATCCCAGTTTTTTGAAGATATTAAGATGATCATTGATGCGTTAGGCTTATTTAACGATGCGGCGGATGGCACTTATCTGCCTGTGGTTTCAACAATTCGCCGTGACTAGAACGGCAGTTTACAGCCTAGACCGAGAGAAAATTTGTTGCTGTCCAATTTGATCGAGACGGTTGTTAAACTGTCTAACCCTAAAACTCCAAGGGTAATTAGAGATGGATCTTACCGTAACAATCCGATACCAGGTGCAATTTGGAGCCCAGATCATGTATTAATGAATGCAGATGAGATCGTTCCCCCTAACCCCGATACAATAGGAAATGATATATTTGACCCCGTTCATGAGCAGATTACAAACGGCTGCTACAAAGTTGGTGGAAGGTGCATTAGACATAAAAATCAGCAGCAAAAGATCTTGTCTAATATCAAAAGAATGAAGCACCTTACGTATTAGAGACAGAGGTCCTGAATAAGAATGAAACGTTGGAACAGTACCTACTACGCCTCAGTGATGATTGAAGGAGATGTTAGAACCTACTTAGTATATGTTAGTACCTACCGCACTGATTCTACAGCAACTGATTAAAAATATCTACCATCTGCTTTCATAGAATACTCGAAACTGACTGAATAGCAATATTCAAAGGCCTTGCAAACATTCGCACCGACGCGGAAATCGTACCCGCGACCCTATTTACAAAAATCATAGGTAGCCAAACTCAAATGATGAATATGAAATCAGTTAAACGTAAGCCGAAGTTCCTAATCAACGAACATCATGAGTCATGAGCGAAGTACGGTAATTGTTCAAAATTACCTGTTAACTCATTAACGATTTAGGAATCAAAGGCAATTATTGACTGACGTTCTGAACAATTCTAACAGGATATTGTCCGATTGAGGTTGAAATACCTGATGTGTTGAGCATTCTGTCGAAACTGCACGCCGAATTCCATTTCAGTATTTGAACTAATGTATCTATCGTTACTAAAAGCTATTTCGTCACGATAAATTCCAATAGCGATCGTGATTAAACAGTGTTTGAGAAGAAATAGATAAAATCTATCTATTATTTTAAATTGGCTACAAAAAAAAAAGAAATCATTATATCAAATAACAATGAATAGCCCTTCCATACGAAGCGTTTTGCTACTACTTTTATTATGCGTACCTCCAAGGAGTGGAACATATTATTGCTGGCGTATGTGTTTGCTGGCAGTCCTCATGGCTCAAGTGAACAGGTTTCTGTGGGTATGCGTGCTATATCGTCATCATAACATTCTACTGTAACACTCTAGCGATGGGTCGTTGATGTTTTTTTTTGTAAACGTAGAACTACGTCCGTCAACTAGTTAAATTTGTCAACGAGTTAACAAGTAATTTTAACTCGCAGTGTAAACCTAAACGGTTTACGTTGCACGTCCTTACACCCGTCGCAGTAAATCATATTTAATTGAAATAAAATTACTTTTTACGGATTTTATCGCGTTACATTGATATTATTAACCCTGACGTTTCGGACCTTTCACAATGTCCATTGTCACGGGTATATGTTATATAGATATTCGCGTAAATGTCAGAAATCAATATGTCTCTTTTGATTCAATTAAAGAAGAAGAATGTGGTTGGTAGAACTCCCTCCACCTCCCCATAATGATCTTGGGGTATGGGGTATCATGGGATCATAGGAGGATCACTTGATATATCGATTGACGGGTTAGGGAGGATTGATGGAATTAGAAAGATCATTGATTCCCTTCATTTGGCCTGGATTCTAGGTACCATAAAGGAATACCCGGCTAAGAGAATAGGAGGAACTTGTCTTTAGAAACCGCGTGTGTACTACATGACGTGTGTGCTCATGCGTTTTGGAAAATGAGTCTCCCATTATTCATATTTATATAGATCAGGGGATTAATGTGTCAGATTGATGAGTTGCTTATTTTAAAATTAAAATTAACATTTTTAAAAATAACCTTATTGCTCCTTTTATTCTCATATTTATCAAATTTGTCTCTGATGGGGTTTTTCCTAAATACTTAACTTAAAACAGCTGTAGAGAGATGCAGAGATAGGAACAATGAGTGGAGTTAAAACGCTATTGATTCCATATCAAGCCTCCATGACGGAAAATTTCCTAAACGTCATGATTGAGTTACCGAGATTTAATATACGGGAGAGTTTTATGTTATACGAGAACTATTGATTTTATATGGCAGCTCGACGGTTTTCAGCGCATCAATGTTCAAAGAATAATTGAATTAAGCAACGCGTTGAGAGATTTGTAAAATCAGGAATGACGCAATGCTCAGCCTCGAAGTCGACATAGAGTTTTATTTTCAATAATTTTCCAAAAGGTTCGTGCCAGATTGCACGAGTGTAGTCACCGCCAAGGACGTCGTTTTAGATGAATTTTCAAAAAATTGCAAGTGCATTTAATTCCTACTATAATTATAAATGGATTCTGAAGAGGAAGCTGGTTGGGGTACAGACTTTTACAAATACATTTTCATAATTGCCTTTTTTTAAAGTACAAATATATGGGGCTCAATCTTTGCCTACTTATCTGCAGTTATTTTTCCAAAAAATAAAACAGTAACAGAGCTTTAAATATTCTCACTAAATTTTATGTAATAACGTATTAAGTAATTATAAATGCAAACGAAACGACTGTAATTATTTAGTGTCATACCCAATGCTCAAACAAACCGACATCTGGATAGACCAAACAACACACAGCGACGTACTAATCATAAAAGCTTATTTGAGCTGCTATAAGCTTAAATCCCAGTCGATATTTCAATAGCGCCAGTATCCCTGTATGTATTTCAAAGCGCGTATCGAAGCTGTGTACCTTGAAATTTTACAAAATCTTACATAATATATACGACTTCCTAGTGAAGTACAGTATACAAAATATCGTACGTGCGAAAAATAATCGAGTAATATCAATTTTACTATAGGTTACGCCTATTATATTACAGATCAACTTTAATATTTATTTAAGTGTTGTGTTGTTTACGTCAATTAATAAAGAAATTAAATGATATTTGTGACTAACATTAATTAATCTTGAATAGTGATTATATTATTCGCAAAAGGAAATATTATGATAAAAGACAGCAATAATAATAAATATATGTATAACTGAGACATTATTACATTATATGCGATCATTCACGGCATAAGTCTCGTCTGTGAGGAAGAAACAGCAAGTAATCAAAATAAAAAGGCAATGTCATTATAATTGCTCTTAAAGTATTCGGGAAAATACAAAAAAATAAATGCCAAATGTTATTCTTGAGAGGTTAATAGATAATTCTACCGCTATATAAAACGCATAGATACCGCAGTGGGATAGGTGCCTCGTTTTCAAAACCCATTTTTCCAAAATCGTAACAAAGAATTAATAGTTAAAATAATGGCCCTGTAGGCCAATGTGCGGAACAGACGCGCCTCGTTTGTGCGTGCGGTTATCTCTGCGGCGAACGCGACGAGCGCTTCAAAGGTTCAGACGTATTACTGTTGCATAACTTTATAGGTAACAGTAATTTATTGTTCTATTCTTATTTATCTAAACTATGAAAATACGAAATCAAAATCTATGTCATCCAAGAAAAAACACCTACGTTTCTATACAAAATGTTTCTACACCCAAAAGGAAACTAAAGCAGTTGCCTATCATGCATAAACATTAAAGTTTAAGCATCAAAAAGAATTAGGAGTTTGGGGGAGGGATTACACCGCTACCTCAGAACCTCACCAGGGTGGACTGGTCCCTAAAACTTTCACTCTGTGATCATAATTTCAATTTAAAAGTTTAACAACTTTGTTTATGTTGAACTGGAATCAAGGGGTGTGCGAAACGCCACATGTGAGAAATATAAGCAAAAATATAAATTAATTATATGTATTATATTTTTCGGGAAACAGCATGGCGTTCTTGGGTACTGTATCCCTTATTATGGTATTGATTTAATTTTACAGGGTGTAAAAATACGGTAAAATAAAAGCGGTCAGGTACTACTTGAGCACCGAGATTTGCTTGCGATATACAGATTGAAACGGACGGAAAATTTCCATTAGACAATAAACCAATATAGAAGTTATTCCAGGCGTTCTCAGTGCGTCTTTTAGGTTTTTTGTGTGTGTTTATATTATAAAGAGACTGAGATGATACTTATGGCCGTACGCAATCTCTACGCTATCTACTACTACTACGGCTCCCGACCAACGTTTTACGGTATCTATTACAAATTTGGTCTTTTAAATATGTATCATCTTCGGATCACTGGTGTGCCTGATATAATTCTAGTAATGTATCACGAATAAAGTTACCCATTATATGCTTAACCAATTTTACCCATTTAACCTAAGGTTTATTTAAAAACTATGAGTTTGTTACATAAACTCGAATAGGGCATATAAGTTCGGGACTTTCATTTCATTTTTCCGGTATTGGGTACAAGGGTACGGTGATATTTGGTCAAGATATTCTTTTTGCTATTTACCAACAGACACTGAAGTCAATTATTTCCTTACTTTTTCGGTTCGGAACACTCCTTGGTTTAACATACAGTACAAGCTTACGTAATAACATATAGGTATAAGACTAAGAAGCAGTACATATACGCAGATATTAACAGTCAAACCCATTTTGGGTGCTAATAAATGAAACAAAACAGCATGTTCTACCAAAAAATGTGTCACTATTGCAATGAAACATGCGTTGGCCGCCTTAAACGGTGCACCCACTCACTAGAAATTATCACGCTTTTCCGGACCACGATGCTTGCCAAATATCTGTCCATAAATTATTGCTATTTGACGCATTACGGCAAAATCTATAATAACGCGTTATTTAGGTTATATATATTATGTGTTAAGTTACATATACATGTAAAGGGTTTATGGGGCTATATGGTTTTTAATTTAATGGGGCATGATCAAATTTCGAAGGTCTTCATGGCTTGCATTATGTATTTGTGTACCTGCGTTGATATTTTTTTATTAGATTTCGATCTACGACGGCGAATAGACGGGAAATATCAAACCGAATTTTGCTTTTTCCCGTCTATTCGGATTTGCAAATTTGGATAGCTTTGTTCGGTGGCTTTCTGTGACTAAATAGATAAAGATATTACATTAAATAAACCACAACCACCTAAACCCATACCTAGTCATAGTGATTCTACTCATTGTCTTGTGTACGACATTTTTAAAAGTTTTGAACCCAACCATGAACATTTGAATAGACTTAACTATTTTTTTTATAAATATTCTATGGCAAATACATGCCAATAAGTACTTTTAATATAACCGCTGATTTTCAAATTATTAAATACAAGTTTGTGAGATTATTCCTACTGCTTTTTTGGCAACGTAATATGAAGAAGACACATGGAATAGGTTACGTGAAATATATCAACATTTTAACAAATATATTTACTTTTCGCTTTTCAGTTTTGTTTACATCAATTCCCTTTTTCATTTTTTTGTGGTTAAAATGTTTTTACTAAAATGCCTTATTGGCCTAGTAGTCGTAAGCGTGAGGAGTTTGGATTTACAGCGCACAAGCGAATCGTATTAATCGTATTACCAGACGCTGATTATTCAGAAAGACTCAGCCACTTCCATATGTCATCTCTGGAAAGTCGTAGGCAAACACATGATTTAATGGTACTTTGTGAAATCATCAACGGATCTATACAAGTTCCAGGACTTTTAGCAGAAATAAATATATCAGTTCCCCGTCATTCTTTACCTAGAACTGAACGCAAACTAAACGTGTTCGCTCCCTGCACCGCAAGAACAAATCTCGGCCGCTCGACGCCAATGAATCGGTTCATGAGGACGTACAATGAGTGCTATACCCGTTCCAACAGCATTGACATCTACGCTAACACGTTATTACAATATCGTAAACAATTACAATCCCTCCAATCATTGTAATAATTTTATTATAACTATGATTCCTTTTCTTCAAACCAGTTCATTCTAGACTTAATGTTGTCATTCAATTATAATGCCATAATGTAATTACGATCACAAAATTTTAAGTGCTGTGAACACCTGTAAGTGACAAACTCACTCTAGATTATAAGTTTAACGATAAGATACCATAAAAATTTATTAGTCAGTAAGTCGTTGGAGTGCCTTAATTTAAATAAATAAATAAGAGCGAGCCTATCAATCGCAAAAGCAATCTTCGAGCTACTACTGAGTCAAGGTCGAATGCAGTATGAAACATAGGATTAACTCTGAACTTATTTTATCCTAGTGATTAGTCCTAGAGTATAAAATTTAGCTTCCAGTGAATGTACCCCTTCTGTACTTACTTTTAGTGTGTCCTGTATAGTAGCGAATAAACTATTTTTCTTTCTAACTTGGAGCTAAACCGAACCCAATGCAAAAATATTATTAAAATCCATTCGTAATTAGACTACCATTTTGTGAAATGGGGATGAGCTGCAAAAACACAACTTGAAACTACAAAGAACACAAAAAAAAATTGATAAAAGTTCTATTTAGGTACAAATATCAAACACCAACCCATACAATTTATATGTAAGGAGACTAAATTATTTAATATTACACAAATCTACCAAAAAAACACATAAGAAAATGTGTAAACAATAACGTACATACACAAATAAAATTAACAAAAAACATACAGGACACACACAGCTCAAGACGGATACATAACATCCGTACAATCCTAGAACTAATTACGGAAAAAAATGAATTTGATATCGAAGAGCACGGATCTACAACTCATTACCAAATTAAATAAAAGACAAGAGAAACAATAACAATTTATAAAAGATTATTAAAAAATCAGTTATCTATAAAATAAATAATATTATCTTAATCTACAAGTTTGTCGTCATGTAAGCCGTCCCTTACATCTCCTCAACTACATAAATATAAATCGACAAAACGAACTTGTTGAAATCTACTTACAATCATACATACTTAATCTATACTAATACTATAAAGAGGTAAAGTTTGTGAGGTTGTACAGGGTAATCTCTGGATCTACTGAACCGATTATGTATAATAGATGCATGTTATTAGGAAGTACTTACATTGCACCTGTACGAAGCCGGGGCGGGTCGCTAGTCGCAAATATTTTATAATTTTTCTTTAGGTACTCTCTATTTGTTATCGCACTCTGTGAATTGTAACTGATGTATTATGTTTGTTTATTTCTCCTCGAAGTGATTGTAATCATGAGAAATAAAGTGTAACAAACATACAAAAAAGTACAGTCTTAGAGAACGTCCTTCGTTTTTTCGGTTGAAAAATAAATTAGTTCAGGATGGACACTGTCGGACTGATCAGCTCCTGCATGCACTATGCAGTATTTTCCCTTTTCTGTTATTTTTTTATTTATTTATTCATATAATTTTTTACATTGTGTGGAATATTAGAAATATTTTTGTAACTTAAAAATACGTGCTCCTTAATTATTATTAGAGAGAGATAATCCTTTGTAATAAATGTCATTTAAGTAACGAAAATAATTGTTTACAAATAATTAAATGTAGCCAATTAATGTAAACTTCAATGTAAAAATAAATGTAAACTTCAATCTTGCCTGTCACAAGCAACTTTTGTAGGTTATCACCACGTTTTCTGGCTATGTGTCCAAAGGATTCAAGAATTCTCCGAAGACATGTTGTGGAGAGCATAGTAGTTATATTTAATTCTTTATGAATTGAGACGTTAGTACGATATACCGTCCACGGTATGCGAACCATTTTCCTCCAGCACCACATTTCAAATGCATCAATGCGAATGCGTTCTACCTTCTTGAGTCCAGGTTTCGGCACCATATACGAATATGGATAACACTAAGCTGGTCACAATGTTTTAATTTTAATGAGATGCTCTTAGTACTCCATATGCGATCGAGCTATGATATAGAAATCTTTGCCATTCCAATGCGCCTTTTTATGTCTCTTTCGCACGAACCATTGTTAGAAATTTATAGGTATATGAGAAATAATTTACAATGTACAGTGTCAGTTCCATTTTTCCTGTGCGATCAATTACCATAACTTTGGTCTTTGATTAATTAATAGACATTCTCAATTCTCTGCTGAAACGTGTCATTCTACTCACAAAAGTCACCATTCGGTGCTCCATTTCGTTTTTTTTTTGTGCCCAGTAATCCGTATTATATTAACACTGCACTCATTTAATTTTTTTAACACAATCTTTTATTGTCATCATTAATATCTATATATAGATAACAGATATACTCCTTGTATAATTATCCATGTCAGTTTTTCTCGATGTATTTCGATACACAGGATTTCGATTACAAGTAATTAGAGAAAACCGGAAAGCGTGGGACGGACTTTAACGAGATAGACGGCGACCTCCTAAAGGCCACTGGAAGTCGCTGGATGTAGGCGGCTTATAACCTTTCTTTGTGGAAGTCTATGGGGGAGGCCTTTGTTCAGCAGTGGACCTCCTGTGGCTGATATGATGATGATGATGATGAGAGAACAGTAGGTACACATGTATGGACTAATATGTATGATATAGAGAGAGTATGAGTGATGGGGTTGTGTTTTGGGTCGTTTGAACTCTAGAACATGGTTGAGTTGAACAATGCTGATACATTTCATTCGTAGGGACTGATTAACTCTGACATGTCATGACAACAATCCACAGAGAGACAACACTTCTAACCTATTATTTATTTATTGTTTTAAAGAGAAGGTATCTATAGAATTTCTGAGTAGTTCTTCTACATAGACAAACTAGTTTTTGACAATTCAAAAGGTCTTCTTTTAATGGGGTCTAAGTGTCCATTTTAATAGTCCAGTTGAGCGTAAGGACGATCGGAGTTTTCCAATAACTGGGTAATTAGAGGACACATGGCAACTGTTCCATAAAATAACTGAAATATTCAGCTGCGGTAGTGTGTACACTTAGTGTTATAACACTGATTGTGAATTTAAATGTATATAAGAAATCTGAAAAAGCAGTCCACGGCAGAAATGCAACCCAAACATTGGCCTTAATAAGCCGCCAATTCGGCAAAAAGACGAAGAAAAATTTATTGTTAACGCGAGTAACATTCGAAAACGAAATTTAAGAAGTTTCATCGAGCAACGAAATAGACCATTAAGCAAGATTATTAAAGAAAAATAAAAGTAATAAAACAAGTCGTGCGTATCGTGTAGAAAAGAGGATGTAGAGGCCACTGTAGGGAGGGCCGGGAAGGGCGGGCGGGCAGGCGTCTATCCGCCCAACCAGTCGCTAGTCGACACTCGCGTAGTGACGTCGCCGGAGAAATCGTAGTCGACGCTCATACAACTTCCCCACAACCGAAATCTAGTTTCCCGTACCCGCGCGAACGTTTAAAACAAAGTGCGCGCGTGAAAATGTGATTTCCTGTTTCTATCAGAGATACATTACAATATCCATAATAATGGCGCTTAAATTTCTTCATAAATATGTGCTTTTATCTTTTTTTATAATGTACTGTAATACCATTGTGTTAACCAGCCGAACACCTGAACCTGATAAAGTTCCGATTGGTAAGTTTAGACAAAAACTATATACATTATTTTCTTTTTTAAGTAGCAATGCATTGCATCAATATTGGTTTGATTTCTTTACTTGCATCGTTTTTGAAACAGAGTGATAATAAATTCAACTTCATGACGAAAAAACAATAAAATAATGTAGGTTTAGCGTAACAGTTAAATTGCAGCTGGTATTAATCGAGGACCAATCTCTCGATTATTTTCCCTATTGAAAATCATAATTAGAGAACTTCTATGGATTTTTAGTTCAATACTAAATTTTGCAACCTAATAAGGCGTAAAAGTGAGCGACCACAGTTTACACTGAGGAAAACGACAACGCAAAGAGTTAGTTATTTTTGTTTGAATCGTAAGCATCTTCAGTATCGGCCTTTTAATCTAAAAAATGAACCGTTGATGCAAGGTTGTAGGTCTCATATGTGTTCTGTAGGATTTTTCAGTCTTGTTTAGCTATGATTCAAGAAAATCTTAACATCGATGAATGGATGTGAGCCTGTTGATGTATCCTGTTACTTCTGTGATATTGCAAGAACATGATATATGATCTGGAATTTGCAAGATATATCTCAGACCAATTCGATGTGTCCAAACTGGCTATATAGATAGATTGTTATCGGGTTTCATTTTTAATTTTAATTTTATATTTTGTTTAAGATGTAATCTATATCTATGTTCTAATAAATATTAATTTTTTGAACCAATTATCTATAAGAGATTCATTGGGATATCTTGAATAGATATGGATAATGGGAGTTGAATAACAGGACGGAAAAATACTTTTTTATGTAGAAACATATAGAAAGTATTTTCTGTAAAGCGTTGGTTATAATTGAAACTTTTAAATAATGGTATAAAATGCTATGCCGTTAGCTAGGTAGACTCCCTATCCAGCGGTTGGGTCTTTAGATAGCCCATATCCGAAGCCTTAACTGTAATGGGCCCCGGAAGGGTTCGCCTCCAGAATTCCGTATTGTGGTGGGAGGTTTCCGCATCGGCGTCAAGTCGATGATACCTTGGACTCTTCCTCGACGACCCAGATGGGACATCAATTCCGAAGGTTGGGTCCCAAGTTGTCGTCCTGTTCCGCGGCTGTTGTCCAATTTACGGAGGTACAACGCCTCCTGCCGGAGGCTCGACGAGAATATCGTACATGGCGTTCTATGGGATCTCTCGATCGGGTTCTTGGCGCTCTATGCGCCAGTGTAAGCGGACACCCTGTCAGCCCGTAATGTTTCCTTGTTGCGCAGCAGGCGATCGCCGTCAGCGTGATAAGGGAATATCGTACGATTTTCTTTGAGACGACGAGCCTCCTCAATGGATCCGCGCCCTGGGATCTCGAAGCGAGAGCCTTCGTGTCACTTTATCGGTGGCGCGGGAAGATGCTAGAGCGTCATGACCTACTGGTACGCTGTGCTCGACCAGGTTCTAGTGGCAGAGTGGACCGGGCGCCTGACATGTTCGTGACAGATTCCATGGTCATGGGCTATAAGTAGCTGTAAGGCCATAAGGCTATGTGACTGTAAGGCTATAAGACCATAAGGCTATAAGGCCACAAGGCTATAAGGCCACAAGGCTGTAAGGCCACAAGACTATAAGGCCACAAGGTTATAAGGCCACAAGGCTATAAGGCCAGAAGGCTATAAGGCCAGAAGGCTATAAGGTCACAAGGCTATAAGGTCACAAGGCTATAAGGTCACAAGGCTATAAGGCCACAAGGCTATAAGGCCACAAGGCTATAAGGCCACAGGGCTATAAGGCCACAAGGCTATAAGGCCACAAGGCTAAAAGGCTAAAAGGCAATAAGGCAATAGGGCAATAAGGCAATAAGGCAATAAGGCAATAAGGCAATAAGGCAATAAGGCAATAAGGCAATAAGGCAATAAGGCAATAAGGCAATAAGGCAATAAGGCAATAAGGCTATAAGGCTATAAGGCTATAAGGCTATAAGGCTATAAGGCTATAAGGCTATAAGGCTATAAGGCTATAAGGCTATACGGCTATAAGGCTATAAGGCTATAAGGCTATAAGGCTATAAGGCTATAAGACTATAAGGCTATAAGTAAGTAAAGGCAAGTGCGGGTTGATTCGATACGAATCCAACATACCCTGCCGCTTCCTTAGGGGACCGACGATGTTTGACGATTTTCCGTATTATAAAAAAGGTAGAGACTCGCTTCTGCCTCTCTATGCATCAACATACCGACCATGATTTCCAAAATTATTATGCTTGATAAAATAGCGGCCAGCATGACAGTGTGATGTTAATTGCAAATTAGGACTGCTGACCAGTTCAATCCGAAAGATTTAAATCGCATCTAAAAGATACTGATTAAAACTATTATGTATATCCCATACAAAAGGCTACTATTATTCGATTGTATATACATATATACACAAACACTTTAATTTTCTTAAATGTATTGTTATATTGCAAATTCGAAAAAAGGACAAGTTGAACCTACACTCAAGGGAAATTTCAAAGTTAGTTCTGAATTTCGAAGTGATTGAATTTCTTGGGTTCGATTATCCTGGAATCTTATTACACATCTTATCTCATTTTCTAACTGAAGTGCTTTGTCAGTTGCCTGTCTGACCCTTTTTTAAAGGGACAACAGATACGATACGTAAATACATGATAATAGTTATGATAAATACATACATATTTTAAGTTACATATCAATAGGCGGAGTTGAATATGTTGGTTGAATACATTATTTGGCGAGAAGGTTGCTTTAATCATAGAAAACAAAACAAAAAAAAATTATACTTTCGGTTTAGTTAAATGCAAAATGTTTTTATGTCAATTAATCTTTTACAAGCATTTATGATAAGTTAGGACTAGTTGCACGGTTCAGAAAAATTGATGCTATGGAGAAGATTCCGGCATGAAACTCCTTGGATACACTTTTAAAATAAGTGATGTAATCTGTTATAATGTCCTCTTTTTAGGGGTATAATATTGCGATTACAGTATGTGTGGACTTTGAAGGTTAATGTTTTCGATATCCAGTCGACATTATTAAAAGAAGGTTCTCTGTAAACAAAAACAACGTCATCCTAAAAATACGAATTGGAATAAGTAATATTAATTTGGACCATACCCACCATACTTATTATCCTTCCAGCCTTTCGGCATACGGACATAATCTTTAGGGACACACCTTACTACTTATAGTACTTATTTGAATTAAATAAATAATGTATTTGGCGTCGTGACTAAGTAATAACTACGATGATCAACCAATCTGCAAGGTCAAACTGCGCTAGCCGCGGTCATTCTGTGGATGAGTGACCATTCTTAAGACATCGAGGCCTCTCTGTGCCTCGGAGAGCATGTAAATCCGTCGGCAACGATTGTCATACTATAACACCTATGACAATCAGTGACAAGTGGTAGTCAGAAGTCCAAAAGCCTGACAACTAGTCTATCCTCAGGATACCGGTATTGCTCAGAAATTGGATTGCGGTGGTCGGATGGCAGTCACTTCGTGTAAATTACTGATATTGAACCTAATCTGGTTAGACTGGAAGCCGGCCACAAAATATTTGGGAAAATTATTTTTGGGTACATGATAGGATGATGATTATAATAATGTATCGGGTCTTCTGATAGCAGTGATAGCCTAGCGGTATGACCATTGGACTGCCAAGTCGAAGGTCTTGAGTTCGAACCCAAGGCACGCACCTCTGACTTTTCGAATTCATGTGCGTATTAATAATTAATTATTTATCACTCGCTTAAACGGTGAAGGAAAACATCGTGAGGAAACCTGCATACCTTAGAGATTTTTCTCAACGGTTTGTGAAGTCTGCCAACCCGCACTAGACCAGCGTGGTGGACTATAGCCTAATCCCTCTCAATATGAGAGGAGACCCGTGCCCAGCAGTGGGACAGTATATGGGTTGATGATGAACGGGTCTTCCAATAAGGACTTCCAAACTTTGACAGTTGATAGCGGCCATCTTGTTGTAGCTACAACTACCAAATTGGCTGTCATTTATTCAGTCTGTTTTGCTATATATATGATAAAATTGTTTTATCAAAATGGGTGTTCTGTTCGGGCAACGTTCCGCGCGCTTTCATCGATGGATGAATTTTCGCCCATTTCTGGATGAATGGGTACGTGAACAAACAAAATTGTCGAATTTGGGACGACACCAACCCACATGAGAGCCGAGAATCCAAGAGCGTCCAATGCATCTCGAAAAAGTCACTGTTTGGTGTGGATTTTGGGCTGTCGGCGTCATCGGTCTATATTTCTTTGAGAACGACGTTGGTCAGTCGTGAGCATTATAGGTCGATGATTAACAACTTGTTTTGGCTTGAACATGATTTATGATTATGCACGAACGATTTGAGGGCATGCTCATCTCACGTGGAGGTGATGTGAACTGGCCACCGAGATCGTGTGATTTGACCCCATTAAATTTCTTTTTGTGGGGTTTGCTTAAGTCGCAGGTATATGCAAATAAGTCACAAACCACAGCGGCCTTGAAAGCCAACATAACCAATGCCATCGGTCAAATTCATCTTGATTTATGCGCAAATCATGGAAAATTCGACATTTCGATGCGCGCCACTCCAAGTAGTCGCGGCGCACATTTAAACGATGTTATATTTCTGACATAATGGCATTGATAGACCTTTCAAACAAATAAAAAAAATCGATGATGTCTCACATACGCTTAATGAAATAAGGTCCCCAATATGATATTATAAATGTGAATGTTTGGATGTTTGTTTGTTTATTTGTTACTCAATCACATAAAACGGCTGAACCGATTTGCATGAAATTTGGTATACTAATAGTATGTGACCGGAAATAAAGTATAGGCTACTTTTATCTCAGAAAAATTTCGGAATATCCCGGAAATCCGGAAAAACAGATATAGGAGAACTACTTAAGGGATTTGAATGAAATTTCATACATATGTTACGGTCAATTTGATAAGTCCGGGCACTATTAATAATGGCCGACTCAATTGGGCAATTTGATTAACATAGCATGATTAATCACTTTTCCCGGCCATTATGAATAATGCCTACCCTGTCTTGGGCAAAGTAATAAAATAGGTGAACTGAAGTGTTTTTGTTTATTAAATGAAATTAAACTTACCAGCTTAAGAATCAGTTGTTGGCTTTATTTTAATTTAAACTAGCATCGAGTTTTTGAATTTATAAAGAAAAACTTAACAACCTAACCGGGCCTAAGTACGACTTTTTGTTGGGATAAACGCAGACGTGCGCCTAGCGAAGGTTCAATAGCAATAACACATTTCTATGTGCGCTTGCTCTATGATTTCCTCCGTCCCTTTGTAAAAAGTCACTACACGTGCTCGGTAATGTTCTAGAATAATTAGTCTAAATAAATAGTCTTTCTTCAGTTACAAGTCTTGATTTATTTATTTCATCAGGTTATGGGCCCAGACGTTGATGCCATAGATGTGTATTTGACTCTGCTTTTGCTGACAATGCATACATTTTATTATTGTTTATGTTTAGTCTGTAAGTATCATTTATGAGATCTGCTGTAGCTACTTTCTGTTTATTTATATTGTATATTGAGCAGCCAGTTTTCTCAAAATCTACTTTGCAACCGGATTTAACAATTCTACTTACTGACAATAGGTTTGTGGATAGCTGTGGCACAAATAAAACATTCTTTACTAGTATTTCACTATTACTGCCATCTTTGTTACATACTTGCAAAATAACATCACCACAGCTTTCAACTTGTAAAGTTTTATTGTCTGCAATTCTGATTGTGGATATCGGTGGTATTGTTGCATTTTCTAATAAATCCTTATGCATAGTCATGTGCATAGAAGCACCTGAATCTACATACCAGTTTATACAATCATTCAGTTGCGTGGCTGAGAATGCTGCCACAAAACCTTTGTTATTATTTTCTTTATCTTGTGATTTATTTTTCAAAAACCAACAATTTTTACCAAGGTGCCCATGCTTGTTGCAATTGAAACATCTTGGGCCTTTTGACTTTGACTGATGCTGAGTGTTATTGAACTTAGCTTGAGTATTTTTATGCTTTGTATATAAAGCTGAAGTACTTGATGAAACCTTTACTTCTTGCAAAAGTTTAGTCTTAATCGAGTCTGCACTTATTATTACCCCTGAGCTTTCAATACCCATGATCATTGGCTTATATTCATCGGGTAAACCTGCCAGCATCAAAGTCCCGAGCCATTCATCATCAACACTGAATCCTATATTTCTCAACTTATGAGCTGAGCTCATGATTTTGTTGATGTAGTCTTCTACGCTGGTGCTTGTTTCTAGATTAGTGTTAATTAAGTCTCGCAATAAACCAACTCTCCTCAATAGACCGGAGTCTTGAAATGCCTGTGATAAATTATCCCAAACCTGTTTCGCTGTCTTGGCATCTTGTATATGTACATAATTTATCGGATCAACTAATAATATTAGTTTTGATTTGGCCTTTTTTTCTTTCTTTGGATCAGTATTTGTACCGTTGACACATTCCCATAAATCATCAAGTTCCAAGTATGCTTGCACAGCGAAATTCCAACTTGTCCAATTATCTCGGCCAGTTAGTTTTTCAATTGGCATCAGAGGACCGTTTGTTGTCATTTTTTATAAAATTATTATAACTGAAATGAAAAAAACTTCGGCGACCGTTATGTCAATTTTTAGGTTAAACGTATTTCTGATCAAAATCAACTTGATTTACGTTTAATTTTCACTGTTTATCGTTATCCAGGCAGGGGAGGCCCATAACCTGATGATCAACGTTTGGGTCATTTAAATTATAATGATGTCCACAAGTTACCTAGCTGCACAACTGGTGTACAATTGTCATCTCAGAAAGAAAAGTATGTATGTATAAGCTGCCTAGAAGGTAAGCAAACAAGGCAATCATTTCCAAGCAATGGCTCCAGAGCAAATGAGTTGCTAGAGCTAGTCCACACAGATGTATGTGGCCCGATGCAAGTTGCTTCGATTGGCGGTGCCAAGTATTTTACAACTTTTACAGATGATTTTTCAAGAAAAGTTTATGTTTACACTATAAAAAGTAAGTCAGAAGTATTAGAAAAATTTATTGAATACAAAAACCGAGTAGAAAACGAATTAAATAAAAAGGTAAAAATTTTACGCAGCGATAATGGATCAGAGTATGTTAATAAAAACTTCAGTAATTACTTAAAGAGAAACGGAATATTGCATCAGACTTCCAGTCCATACACGCCACAGCAAAATGGTCTTAGTGAGAGAATGAACCGGACTCTTATTGAACGGGCAAAATGCATGATACTTAATGCTGATTTACAGAAGAACTTTTGGGCTGAAGCTGTAACAACTGCAGCATATATAATTAATCGGTCACCCACACATGCTCTCTCAGACATTACACCTCATGAAGTATGGACTGGACAAAAACCCGACCTCAGTAATATGAGAATATTTGGCTGTCCTGCTATGGTGCACATACCCAAAGAAAAGCGACAAAAATTAGATGTGAAATCTCGTTCACTAATCTTTGTTGGGTACAGTGAGTGTACAAAGGGCTACCGTTTTATAGACCCGAAAAATAAAAAAGCAGTGATAAGTCGGGATGTAATTTTTCTCGAAGAAAGTGTCAAAAGAAAAATGGTAGAATTATCTTCTTTTTCAGCACCTGAAACAAAAGTTAATGATATTAATGAAGAAAAACATAAAATGAATATATTAACAGTAACAGAGAAAAATAATAATAATGATGGAAGAAAAATACCTAAAATATACTTACCATTAAATGAACAGACATCTGGTTCAATTTCACAAGATGAGGAAAATACAGATGGGGAAGATCAGTCCCCTTCAAGTGATATGAGCCATAGTACTTCAGATACTACGGAATATGATGATCCATTAGATGAGACATACTTACCAAATGAGAGTATTGATACACCTGAAAATACAAATATTATTAAAACCCGTCGACAAGCAAAATTGCAAGCAAATAATGAAAGTTCGTCTTTATACATTTGCATGAATGGTGAGTCAACATCAAGCTTTCTTAATAATGATCCGCAGAGCTTAGAAGAAGCTCTTCAAAGTAATGAATCTGATGAATGGAAACAGGCTATGAAGGAAGAGTATAAGTCACTAATTGATAACAATACTTGGTCTTTAGTGGACTTACCTGAAGGGAAGAAAGTTATTCCTTGTAAATGGGTTTTCAAACGAAAGATTGATCAAAATGGAGAAATAGCTCGTTATAAGGCTAGACTCGTAATTAAGGGTTACAAACAAAAAAAGGGAATTGATTATAACGAGACATATGCACCTGTTGTACGTTACACGTCAATCAGATATCTGATAGGTGTGGCTGCAAAATACAATTTGGAAATTTATCAAATGGATGCCATTACAGCATTTTTGCAAGGGGAAGTTGATGAAGAGATATATATGTCACAACCACCCAATTTTGATCAAGGAGAGAAAGTATGTCATTTGAATAAAGCTATTTATGGCCTCAAACAAGCCAGTAGACAGTGGAACAAAAAGTTTAACTCTGTTTTATTAGAAATAGGCATGAAGCGATCACAACTTGATCCTTGCATTTATTTTCGCATATTGAACAAAACTGACATTCTGTTCATCTCAGTCTATGTCGACGATTTGCTTTTATTTTATAATAATTCTAAAACTGGTGAAGAAATAAAAAAGAGGCTTAATCATAGTTTTAACATGAAAGACATTGGAAAAGCAAAACAATGTATTGGATTTAGAATAACACATGAGAAAAACAAAATATCATTGGATCAATCAATGTATATTAATAAAATACTTGCTCGTTTCGGTATGAATAACTGTAAACCGATCTGGACTCCATGTGATCCAAATATTCAGTTAAAGAAGGCCAAAAATGAAAAAGAAATATTGAGAAACATACCTTATCAAGAAGCCATTGGGTGCTTATTATACTTGTCACAAGGAACAAGACCTGATATAACATATATTGTAAATTCATTAAGTAGATATAATGGCCAACCTACTGCAGAGCATTGGACTACACTGAAAAGAGTCTTAAGATATTTAAAAGCTACCATCAGCTATAAATTGACATTTGATGGCACTTTAGATACCAATATTAAAGGCTATTGCGACGCTGATTGGGCCAGTCATGCTGAAGATCGTAGATCTTGCACAGGATACCTTTTTATTTTTCAGGGTGCTGCCATAAGTTGGTGCTCAAAAATACAACCAACTATAGCCCTATCCAGCACGGAGGCTGAATATATGTCTCTGGCCTCTGCCGTACAGGAAGCACTTTGGCTGAAACAGTTAGAAGAAAATTTCTGGCCTGAACTGTCAGCTACTCCTATTGTCATAAACTGTGATAATCAAAGTGCTATTAGTATTTCGGGAAACGAAAGTTACCATACACGGAGCAAACATATTGATGTCCGCTACCACTTTGTCAGAGAGAGAATTGCTGACAAGCAAGTTGTAGTAAAATATCAAAGGAGTCAAGACATGGCCGCTGACGCTTTGACCAAAGGACTGCATAGACCAAAACATGAAGCCTTCAGCAGAATAATGGGTCTGCGTTCAGGAGAGAATGTTGGGATAAACGCAGACGTGCGCCTAGCGAAGGTTCAATAGCAATAACACATTTCTATGTGCGCTTGCTCTATGATTTCCTCCGTCCCTTTGTAAAAAGTCACTACACGTGCTCGGTAATGTTCTAGAATAATTAGTCTAAATAAATAGTCTTTCTTCAGTTACAAGTCTTGATTTATTTATTTCATCACTTTTTAATTTGATTTAAGTTTTTATAATTCCTTGCATATTGGAGCTCAACTAATATAATTGACCACAACACGTTGTGAGCTGTTTTTGGTCCTTGAGCGTTACTTAGGTACAACATACTCGATGAAGTCTGTTTTCTTTTTTTTTAATATTAACACCCCTGTGCCCCGCATTTAAAACACATTGCCCGGCTACAAGTAGGGAATTATTCATACTGCCCGGTTCAAGTGATAAATTCAAGCTATCTCAAACACTCGCTTATTACATGGACCACGGGCCGTCGGGCATTATTAATAATGGCCGGTCAAAGTGATAAATTAATCACTTTGCCCATCGCTCTTGGGAATTATTAATAATGGCCGGTCTTTATTATTAATGCCCAGTTAATCACGTTACCCGTAACATATATATAGCATGTGACCGGGAATAAAGTATAGGCTACTTTTAATCCCAGAAAAAGGACGGAATATCCCGGAAATCCCGAAAAACGGATATAGGAGAACTTCTTACAGGATTTGAATGAAATTTCCTACATATAGTATATGATCGGGAATAAAGTTTTAATTCAACATGCAGCTCGAATCGTCGGTGACGGGAGTCCCACTGATCGGCTTGATCCTCTTGCCCTGCGTAGAGACGTTGCGTCTCTATGTATTCTCTATCGCATATATCACGGGGAGTGTTCTGAGGAATTGTTCGAACTTATACCTCCCGCTACGTTCCGCCACAGGTCCACTCGCCAGAGATCGAAATTTCATCTATTTCACCTGGATGAATGGGTGTCCACCACCATTCGTTTCTCAAGAAACTTTTTACCGCGAACGACTGCTCTGTGGAATCAATTACCAGCGGAGGTATTTCCGATCCGGTACGACATGGCAACCTTCAAGAAGCGAGCCTATTCTTATCTCAAAGGCCGGCAACGCACTGGCAACTCCTCTGGTGTTGTGGGTGTCAATGGGCGGCGGTGATCACTTACCATCAGGTGACCCGCTTGCTAGTTTGCCTCCATCATCCATAAAAAAAATAAAAAAATAATAAAAAAGTAAAGGCTACTTTTTATCCCAGAAAAATGTCGAAATGATAAATGATATTTATTTCTGTAAATAGATCTTTTAAAGACACTTTTACAAGTCAATATTTTGCACTTTTTTCTTTTTTTAAGCTAGATGGCTCCGGCATTTCCTAGCTGACGACCTCTGAGAAGAAACGCCGAAACAAACTCAGAGAATAATAGTCTCATAGTCTCTTTTAAAGTCCAGACATAGAATAGTAACAAATATGTGTCTTACAATGTAGGGCAAAGTCTGAAATGGCCTTTTGAAGAAAGAGCCATAGCGGCTTTGAGTAGACCAGTCCCAACTGACGGCACGCATGCATCAGTCATTGTGTAGCTCAACCATAATTTAGGGAGCTCAACAACCTGTCGCAGGACGATACCAGATCAGAGGCACATTTGCGTAGGCCACATAAAAAAAGGCTCAAAGCCACCAGACTGTTCAAAGCTGAGTATGTATATTTAGTCTACATAAGCGACCCCAGGACAGTGCATAAGCATGTGAGCCGCTGTCTCGTCTTCCTCCAGGCAGCCTCTGCAGAGGGGGCTGTCTGTAACTCCTATAACAGAGAGATGTTTATTGAAAAGACCATGGCCGGTAAGAGCTGCGGTGACTGTCCTCAGGTGTTGTTTTGACAGTCGCAGTGGCTGCTTAGTGATCCGGCCGTCAATGGCAGGGAGAGCCTCCTTGGCTTGCCTGCACTCGCCATGGTTCATCCAGTATGTGTTGTGCCTTTTTCTGGTGCGTTGTCTTACCAGGGTGCGTATCTGGCTGAAGGGGAGGGGTAATATGGGTTCAGGACCCACGGCGTCCGCGGCGGATCCCCTTCTGGCGAGTTCATCTGCTGCGTCATTCCCGCGGGAGTCGCTGTGTCCTTTGATCCATTGAATGGTTATTCTGTTTTGAGCACCTACCTGATTTAACCTTTGGTGGCATTCGTATATTAGCCCAGTATTTGTCGTGTAGCTGTTAAGGGCTTGTAGAACTGCCATGCTGTCTGAGAGTATCCTAATGGAGTAGTCCTTTACCTCCCTTGCTGTAATGGCCGTTGCTGCCATTAAGATACCCATGCATTCTGCTTGGAACACTGTGTTATGGTAGCCTAGTGGATACGACATCCGAATATTCAGATCTTCTGAGAAGATTCCGCATCCGGTGCCTGTACTTGTTTTGGATCTGTCTGTGAATATATCGAGCTCGGAGGGATTTAGGCCCTCACCGCGACGGTCCTCCCAGAGTTGGATCTTGTATTTCTTATCAAATATGAACTCCTTTACGATTCGAACATTAATCGATCGCGAGATTGGATATTCATTCTGAAGTTCGTCTATAATGGTTGTGGGTTGCGTTCCGCTACTTTTCCATAGTGCCAGCATGTCGTCTCCTGTTGTATAAACAGATGTAGCGGTGGCAGGTCTAGCATTACGTCTAATGCTGCAGTGGGAGTTGTTTTCATACAGCCAGTGGTTGCCAGACATGCCAGTCCCTGAAAACGCTGTAGTTTGTTCTTAACAGAGCTGAGCATAGTTCTGGGCCACGATACTGCAACGCTGTATGTGATCAGGGGTCTAATCATTGCTCTGTAGAGCCATTGGATAATGTTCGGGGATATGCCCCACTTCTTCCCTATCATTTTCCTGCATTGCCAGAACGTGATGCTTGCCCTGTTCAGTTTAGTGTCAATGTGGTTATTCCATTTGAGTTTGCTATCGAGGATGAGACCAAGATACTTGACTTCCGTGGACAGCTGGAGCTCGGTGTTGAACAGCGTCGGTAGGCAGTATGGTCCTAGCGTTCGTTTTTGGGTAAACATGACTAGCTCAGTTTTGGTGGGGTTCACTGATAAGTGAAAATTCCCTGCACCATTGTTTCATTCAAAAGGCTAAACAATCAAGTCAACTTTTAAACAAACAAAATCTAAATCCAAATCGGTTTAAATCCGTTTGGGAACTATGATGCCAAAGCCAGACACACATACACCTACACATATTAAACTTATAATACCCCTGTTTGTATCAGCGGTTAAAAAACATGATCATATTGAGTAAAATAAAATTTTATTCTAGCGGGATTATAGAAATGAAAATGAAACGTTTGTATTGTTCGTAAGCCGAAAGGCTTTATAGTATTTTATCATTTTAAAATTTTCATATTACATTCGAAATATTCTTATTATATTATTTTGGAACATGACTGAGCCATAGTATAAATATTTCACTTGTCACGCGTTTTATAGGCTGGAAATGGCAATTATTTGGTATAGAAAATAGCGTTTTGGCACTCATATTTCACTGTTATCATAATTTTTAATGGAATTGAAAAAATAGACGTTAACAGATCGACTGAGGTTCTCCTTTCGCCTTAAGTAGTTAATGCAAGAAAGTAGTTAGCTTAGTTTTCTTTAGTAGATTAAATGTTTGTATAAAATGAACGGAGGTCGAAAGATAACCTTATTGATATTGATTTTTAAGCATAAGGTACTACCTTAAGTAAACCTAGGCAGGTCTTATTACAAAAGTGAGTAAATTAGAATCGACATAAAAAGTTTGAGTCAAGACAATAGCATTTTGATGAAAAAACAGCTGAATGTAAATAAAATAAAAAAAGGTCAAACGCGCGAATTAACGACTCGCCGAAGGGTTCAAGCTTTTGAATTAATTATCCTTATCAACGAGATAATATTTTTCTGGGCTTTTCGCTTTACTCGGGAAGCGTAATAAAATAATTCAAAACATGTGATCCTCTTTGATATTTTCAGTGAAATTGAGGGCGATGTGATTACGCCAATCAAAATCAACTTTTTATTTCAACAAATATTGATACTGATAATTTTAGCAGTCATACAATACAAAATTCGTGCTAATAGGTTTGCGTGATAGCTTCATTGAAATTAGCATTTCAACTATGATGATGATGATGATGATTTGGTCCGACCGGTTTCGGTCACGACGAACGCTTTATGGACTCTGTTGTCGCTGGTGAGCCCGCATGTGTCTTATGTAGCCAATTTTCTTACTAAAAAATCTAGTGCAATGCGGGCAGGTGAGCTCACCATTGACGATATTGTAAGAAAATGCCGCAGGTAGTCGGGCTTGTGCTTTTGTTTGCCTTCCTCAACCTCAGAGTAGAAGATACGCTTCGCTACTCTCTGTTCTTACATCCTGGACACGTGACCGCACCACCAAAGTTAACGCCGCATAAGATAAGCCTCAATGCCACCTACATTGGCTCTGTGCAGCACTTCAGTGTTCCGCACACGATCAGACCATTGGATTCTTAATATTTTGCGTAGACATTTGAGATGCAATCGGTCTAGCGTGCGGATGTGCTGGCGGTACACAGTCCAGGTTTCGGCAGAGTACAAGATGCTGGGCAGCTTGACTACCATGTATGCCTTACCTTGGTAGTTAATTTCAGGTCGTGTGAACAGAAGACCTTGGTATCCAGCTTACCGAACGCTGCTGCAGCAGTACCGATCCTGCTGTTGATCTCTGCTTCAAGGTCGCACTTAGATGATAACATGCTCCCCAGATACCGGAACTTGTCGATCTGCTTAAGCACGTCCTCGCCAAGTCAAATGGTCTATTCTTTGTGGCCGTCGATGTCCAAGGACATCATTTCCATCTTTTTGACGTTGATTTTAAGGCCAAATTTACGGCAAGACTCGTCGAGATTGGACATGAGCAGTTGCATTCCGTCTGGGGATTCACAAAACATAGGTCGTCCGCCTATAAGATCTCAGTAGTCACTAGTGGCTTTTGTGCGGGCTTTGAGCCTCGCCAAGTTGAAAATATTGCAATCCGTGCGGAATTAATGCGAACACCTTCAGAGGAACCTTGTAAAACCTCCCGAACTACGTCTGCAAAGTACAAGGCGAACAAAGTGGGCGCCAAAACACACCCTTATTTTACCGCACAGGTAACGGGGAAAATGTCTGATTATACATAGGAGCTAGTTTATTCTGTTGTTGCTTCATGGCAATAACAACACTCTTGAAGCTGTTTGACAAGCTTATTCCTGATCGCAAATCCAACACTTGACCGTCGCGGATCAGAGACAGCGAGGAATTTTCAAATGAAAGTGTACCCGCCACCGTGTTGTACCAACTCCCCTTCATCGGCTAGGTGTGCGAGCACTGTGAGCAGCCACATCTACGTCATAGCGATGAAGCTCGTGGGCTAGCAAAGATGGCAGTTTTCCATTCTGCACAGGCATTGTTTTCGCGATCAAGGAGTGTACGCACGTTGCACGCGCCAAACGTCAATACAGAGGTTTTATACATTATTTCTTTTTTTCCGTAACGTCAACCGCGAATTTGTCAATGCTTTGGCAGCCGCGGTTGCTGCCATCCTTAAGAGTGGGGTGAGCAATTTTTAGGGCACCTTTTCCAGCACCCTCCCTGCTGAGCGAAGAGAGAAGTGCTTCCCTAAATAGGGCTGCTCTGTCACTCCAGGTGCTGGCGAGTTGTCCCTGTCTCCCCAGATCAGAAAGAAAGCGACCACGGCGTTCCAGAAACACCCCGAAGCCGCCCGCGTGCAGGTCTCAGACAAAGCACAGTCTGCATCACACCGATTTCAACTATATAGTGTTGTGTAATAAATGTTACTACAATCGTTTTAAGGATTCAGAAACGAAGATTATTTGAGTGGAGGGCGTGGGGGTTAACTAGCTAAAATCGTACAAAAGCGTTTAACTCTACATCTCTTTTCTTAACGTTGAAGTAAATTTCCTATTTAAGTACTTACTTCCTCACTAAATGATCACAGGTAAAAAATATGATAGTATAAATCATCAAAATAAAAAAATATATTATACTGCATCATCCTCTGATCCCTTTTCCCAATTATATTGGGACGATATTCGAAGGATAAACTGGTCGTCAGGCCCTTATGCTCCTGACTACCACTAACAGTTTTTATTTTTGTTTGCCATAGGTTTGCAGGTTGCCATTTCCTATGGGGACCGTCAAAACTTCTAAAGCATGATAACGTCTGTGATAAAGTACCGTAAGTAACTTGAAAATTGCTGTACATAGAATCCACTAGGTGGCTGAGGAACAGCCAAAGAGCGAACTTTTTCCGCATCATTAATCTTCCGCTACTCATTTATCAGTTGCACGTGTCGCGTTAGTACAAATCCTGTACGGTCAGCGTAGCAGCTGATTACAACGGCTGCCAAACTCGTACAATACTTTGTTAGAAACAAATCTTTAATATCGGATTACTAAATGTTTCATAATAAGACAAGCGTTATCCTCATCATGAGACTAACGTAAAACTGGAGGGTAGATTAAAAGCGCTTTCTACAAATCTATGACAATAAAAAAAAAATGTGCCATACGGTCTAAAGAAAAGCGCACAAACCGCAGGGCAGCTTGTGGCGAGCTGATGGTGAGTGGCGATACTGCGGTCCTTATTGCCCCAGAGAGTCGGTCAGGGCCTCGTCTCCAGTTTGCACGTACTAGATAGCTGGAGTGGAACCCCAAGAGCGCCCGCAGGACTCTCAACTCTGTCTTGCCTTAATTATCCGGCCCGAGGGGGGCCGCCAGAGCTATATGCTCGGGGGTGGAAGTGTCTAATGGCGTAATAGCGGGGAAACCCAATCCGGGTCTCGTGGAGACTCGCGACGGTGAAACCGGGGCCGCACCTCTCCTCTCTACACCCCTAGCCGCTCACACCACTGTTGCCGCCTTCTGCCTGTACTGGCAGCTTTTCGGGTGGCCCATCTAGTGAGGTGGCGAGTCACCGTCTGCTATCCCTAAGGATGTATGTTCGAGGCTGTAAAGCAGACGCTGTTTTTTCCGGCAATAGAGGTTATCAGTTTACCAAACCCCCACATTCATAATCCCAGTAATTTATAGTTCCATATTGTACAATAGTCCTGCACCCGCCCGGGATACTCCATGTCTGTACTTCTATAGTGCAGCTGTGGAGTGTTCCGGGTTGGTGCCCCATCCCATATTTAGATAAAAGCTCTCCAAGCGGCCTTTACGCGTTGAACCTGTGTCCCCGCGCAAGCCTGCCAAAGGACCGAATGTCTCCCTCGCGGGAGATATGCCGTGAAATCCAAAAAGGAGATAATAATAATAATTACCAAGATGTGAATGTTCACTAAGTTATTTCCTCTTTGGTCTACTTAAAAGATCTTACTTTGATAACATCCAACATTTCTGTAAATATAATTTAGTTTCTGTGGAAGTAGTTAAATTTGTGTTCGTTTCCATTCACCATATTTGCGTCAATGAGTATGTAAAGTTTCTCCAACTTAAAAACAAACTTTGCATTTTACACATTGAATTACATCTTACAGATCGTGTAGTATACGAATAAAGAGTGTCATAGAGTTCGGAAAAAATTGCGTTTCATCAAAGACATAGAGGAGCGCATACGAGTGGACAGAGAGTCTTTCGAAAAAGAGACTGGCATCGAATTAACTAGAAAATCTAAAAACGAAATCTACACCAGATTTCAACTAAAGTGGTTTGATGAAAAACAGAAAATATACGAGCAGAGAAGATTTCAACGTTTAAAATTTGACAAATATATCAATGATCAAAAGATGTTGCATAAAATTGTAGACGAGTATTTTGGTAAAGAACCAGATACGTTAGTTGTTTACGGAGCCGGTTTTGATTTCATGAATAAAGGAACCTTCAAGGGGCACAGAAAGTTTAGACATAATGACATTTTGAAAATTATAAAACAACGGAAAAATTTATCATTGTATATAATAAATGAAGCTTTCACAACCAAAACTTGTAGCAAATGTTATGAGAAAAAATACAACAAAAGTTGTACGTTTCGAAATCTCCACGCCGTTACGTATACTGCAGTGTATGTCGTAAAGGTATCACAGGAATATGAATGGTGCAAAAAATATTTTGTTAAAATTTGAATATAAATTATCGAGCATTCCTTCGTTTGCCGAAACTAATATGAATTTTATGGGTGGAGGAAGCTCATAAGGTTCATTATCGTAACTCTGAATTTGTCTGGTTGACAAATAAAGGGTTAAGTTTTAAAAATTTTCGTTACTTATGGAAAAAGCGTTGTCAGGTCTATGCGATTTTCTTCTCCTCTGGTCTCTGTAAATTATTTTTTTATTTTCTATAATTACTTTACCTACTGTAAATAATGTATATTTTTTATTTTCTATTTTTATTTTACTATAAATAATGTAAAGCAAGGAATAAAATCAGTCTTAGTAAATACTAGCCGATACGCGTGGTCCGCGGTAATCCGCGATGATCTCAATTTCATTTCATTATTTACCACTCAGAACAGAACACCACCAGCATTAATGTTATGCCACCTCCATTTTTTGACTTGAAATAGTAATGTAAAAAGAGAGAGCAGAGTAAGTAATAAGGAAAACGCGTCATTGTTTCGGAAAAATGCTATACTATACAAAAAAGCAATATGTACCTCTCATAATTTACTACAATAATATCCACCTTACGGACATATACACTACGACAAAGTTTAAATATAATATTTGGCGACATAGCATGGCGACACTGGAACAAAGTCAATGTTAGTCAGTCGTTTGTAGAATCAGCAGCCCTTTGGGAGTGATTTGCAGAAAAACAGGCACGAACAATGTTTCGCAATCTATTTGTGAGGATTGATCCCTATTACATAGCTGTGGCTATTAAGATCTCGTGCTGCCCTGATAATCCTATCCACTCACGTAGTCTGAACCCCTCATCGCTTTTCGTAGGATGTGTCCCACAGGACAGATATAAAGTGATATACAAAGTACCGTTTGCAACCTGCGACTTTTTAATCTCATCTTTTTAATCTGACCTACCAGTTGTTTACTTTTTGTAACAATTGGTAACCAGCGGTGACTATTGGCCTATTTAAATGAGTTATGCAGCTGATACAGCAGTGCGTTGAGAAGATGTAACATCAATCAGTTCATGCATATTGCATGTGATGCAAAACAAATGTGAGAGTGAGGGCATACCATTTGCCTGACATTAATTCTACAATATAATATTGACAAGTACTAATGTACTAATCACGAGTTTATTCAGTACTGCTAGCCATCAAGTCGAACTGGTAGGCATCATTGGTGAAACGTCAATGAAATAAAGAACAAGACTATATATAATACTATGGTGGTTTAATCGTATTTTTTGTACAAATGTTTTAACTCTTTCTTTCAAACAACATTGAAAGAACCGAAAATATTTAGTACTATGCCAAGCGGTAGTCATCAATATCTCGATAATGATAATAAACTGATTGTTACATCCCTTTACCAATTTTGTTCAATAGATCTGTTATCGTATCAGTTCGATATATGTATAGCTCGGTGTACACCATGAGTTTCTGAGCCTACCAAGTTAGGATTGAGCCCTTACTTGGCAGGCTCAGTAATCCAAAGGTAAAGTATCTCTGTTTATGTTCTACAAATTCTAGAAGTCAGCGGTTTTCGAAGTCTTCTCTTTCTCTGATCATAATTCTATTTTTGTTCACTACTCTTGTATGAAATCAACCGGGCTCACGAGCTCCGCTAGTTTATTATTTAAGTCGGGTGTATATACATAGATATTATACATTATGGATTATATGGAGGTACTTAAAAAGAAGAGGGCGATGTCATTTGTTGTTTTCATTGTTCTTAACTTTACGAGTAGGTATATTAACGTTGCAACTTCTACAATATCATCACCTAGCACCACTATTATTGTGAACAAAGATTGCCTACGACATTAAGACCACCAATTTACATTTTATATTAGTACATAGTTATAAACAAACATTAATGCCAATCTCATTTAAGATAAATTAGATAATTACTCACGGTAAAAGCGTCAAAATCAGCATAATGGATTATTTTGTCAGGACAAAATATTTTTGTTACGTCTTTATATAATCAGATGATTAAGAAAAAGTTATTGGATAAGATCAAATTATTTTTTCAATGGAATATTTTAACGTCTTCAACCCGTAATAACATTACAAAGTTGTCTTTGATCTAGATCTATTATTATAGCATTAATATAGCGATTATTATAAGAACCCAAACATACTATGTGACATCGATAACCTTATTAATAATTAAGGTAAAAAAACTGGAACCTCACTGTACCCAAAAATTCATACTGTACCCAAGAACCTCACTTGCTAAAACATACTTGATGTCTAGACACTTGATTGGTTTTGGATGAGGGATCAATATATTTCTCAGATCCGTTTTAGGTATATCAATCATCTCATTGTCAATTGAATAATGGAAACCCGATCGAAAGACTAGTATAATACATTTTGTTTCACAATGCCTACGTTAATCATCTTTTAAAAAATAATATTGAACAATAAAGGAACCTGGATACCTATCGTAAAGATTGTAAAAAAAGTAACAAGGTAAAAGAGAAAAATAACACTGTGTGTTTTACGCGGCTGACGTTTTATTTAACCGTTTCCTGGTCTATAACGTGAGGCACACACATACTGAACGTCACACACGAAAGTACTGTGCACATGTTTTATTTCATGGAAATTTCAAAACCTCTCGCCCTGTTGATATTCTCAGTTTATACGAATAATATTTGACGCTGCTTTTATTTCGCATACGAATAAATTCGCATGACTACCTTTTGCAAACATTGACTGAAATAACAGAAAAACAAAGTGCATCAGTTAGTAATCAAGATCAAATGGCGCTGTTCATAACCGTATGGGCAAGATAATTATAATAAAAGCTCTAATAGATTTGGATAAAATGTGCCAAGTAGATAAATTGGATATACAAACATTAACAATATATTTATTTATATCAGTATATTTTAATAATTAAGTAAATAAATAATCCGCGTCAGTTTTGGGACGTGAGTGAAAAAGCCAGCAATAGCTAGTTTCATTTAAAATCACAACATACCATCACGTCTATATTCCGTCCATTTCTAGTATGTAAAAGTGTATTTTTGTGCACTCACAATTCGCTGGTATCTCTAGATCCCATTAGAGGGCGAGTCTATTGCCATTTACCGGGCACAAAGCTTCAAAAAGCGAATACAATTGTACGTGACACAGACGAATTCGCACAAACAAATTCAATTTAATCTACGCCAAGTCTATTAGTATTAAAGTTTTAAAAATAACAAGGCAAAATAAAATTTTCGAAATTAAAAATATTAACAGCCTTTTGGATTGATGGTGCGGCATAAAGGATACATTACAATATAGTGTGATCTTGCTGTATTCAGTACAAGTATGATAATTGACGATCGTTAAGGAACCGATTAAAAAATGCAACTGGGTAGTACATCAAATTAACTTGTTTGCGAGTAGAGAATATTTCGAGACACATTATTTGGTTCGCGGAAATTTTACCCACATTACTTAATATCTGCAATGTACTACAGACAAGTTTTTATATGATTTTATATTGTCATAGTTTTCGATGACACTAACTCACAAAAAACAAACAACTGACAAAATAAATTACGTACTCCCACACGGCACGCATTTTAAGGTGGTGCCTCTCTCTGGAGTAGAAGACAGCATTGGCTAACCGGCAATAATTTTTGTGCTTATGTTGTTTAACCGATATGACTTTACAGTTGGTTCATTGTCGAACATGTGGTAACCTTTAGTGACGTAAATAATCTGATATTTCTTCAATAGATTTCGCTGACGTCACTGAAGAGAAATTTGACATCACAAGCAGTATTCTCGGTAGCTTTGTTGACTCAAACGTCCGGTGTACTTAATCGGAGGTACGCGGGTTTGAATACCGCCTGAGATCTAATTTTTCCTTCGTCAAAATGTATAAATTTCATTTTGTTTAACAATCAAGTAATAAACAAGTCAGTAGATAGTATAATAAGAATAAAGAAAATATAAATAAAGAAAATATAATAAGAATTAAGTAGAGGTCAGTATTTAATTATTATTACCTTGAAGTTGTAAGAAAGTAAAAACACTTTCTATATAAATAAACAAGCAATGATTGTGGAAATACGATACGAGAGATAAGACCCTATTTGTTAACCGTTGGCAAAAGCTTGCATAATTATAAAACAGATAATTTGTATGAATATTATTATAATATTCAAATGTGGTTACTACACCTGTTCCCTCTCATTTGTAAGTACTTATGAATTTTGTAGGACCATCCGCCCATTGATGTATCGATACTTGTATTAATATCCTTAATTAAATTTAACGACACCGAACACATAATGTGCGGGAGACACCGTTTACAATACACGTAATCTGTAGGCTTGAGCTAGAACGAGGCCCGTATGCCATTATTGTGATTTAGAATGCGGCTGTTCCCAGAATGTGAGCCAATAAATTAGATCTCAATCAGGCCGTAACCGCCATTTGTTATTCTTACTTCACGTACGTGTAGGACACACAATCGGAGATGCTTTTATACCATATGTCATAAATGGAAATATACGTAAGATTCTGTTACTTTGGAGACAGTTGCTTTAGTGAAATATTTCAAGACAATACGGATATGTTGAAAGTTTCCCGCGGTGAATGAAATAGTGTTCTACTTACTTATTAAATTAAACATGTATTTAATACTTAAATATGATGCAACTTTAAGGTTAAACATTGCCATAGATGCTAAAGAAGTTTACGTCAAACAAAAACATTTTGACGGTGTTTACAATTTCATAATCTACTAATATGAAATGTATTAAACCTATTCTCATGAGATCCACATTTTCTTTTCACAAGACAGTGTTAACAAATAAATATATTTTTATTTAAATAATATAAGTAGGTACTATAAATTTTTTTTAGCTAAAAGTACCTTTTAGGTTAAGGTAGTAGTAGTATATAAGAATAATTTCTTTAGAAAAAATAAGCAAACAGCTAAATTAGATCACCTACTCTAAATGCTGCGTGCAATAAATTTTGATTTGTATTTCAAATAAAACTACGAGAGTGAAAATAAAGCTCGACTTTTTTTGTTGTTATCTTCCATGAAAATTATGAATAGGGGTCGTAGTCGCTGGCGAAGTGGCGAAGAAGCTAGGTATGGAGATGGCTCCCATTGTATATGCATGAAGTTATTATTTACGAGCAAACACCGCATCGACCCATTGGCGGTGAGGATGCACGACGGTCACTGCCAACATATACTTACTTTATCTAAACATTAATCCCAAACTTTTTTACTTACACGAGTACTTATATTGTCTGAGATTGTGTAAGGTACTATTATAGCATAGAATAAAACAAAAATCCTTTAAGTGTGTCGTCAACTGAAGCCCTACTTTCTTACTATTTTTCTTATCCAGTTACAGTATATGTAATATTCGTTTTTTCATTTTAAAAATAATAGTTAAAATGTAATTCTTGAAAGTACTTTATTTCTTTTCGTAACAACGTGGCAACTTACTCGTGAAAGGATAAAGCCGTTTCATATAAACATAGGCCTACCTATCTACCAACAGTGGAAGCTTATGTTGATTTTCGGGGACTTTCATTGTTATACCTTATTTTACGTTTACATCACGTCCGGGATTATGTTGTTCAGTAAATAATTGCAATTTGTTATGTTATATTTATAATTTTCAGGGCTAAAATGACATTGTTCGAGAGTAATACAATATTCGTCAACATCACTCCTTTATATTTTTCTTTATAAATATGGAGAGTTCCCATTAGTTTATTATTGATCAAAGGCTGCGAATAACTCATTGAAATTGTACTACACGGTAAGTCCTAAAATTTCGAAGTTGTAATCGGTATCTCCAGGTGAATGATTGCATCTGACCTAGGACATGAAACGTACATCTTTTCACTGTGAGGTGAACATGCGGTTGGCTTTCCCGTAGCGAGCAATAACTTTGTTTCATTGTATTCGGCCCCATTGTGTCGTGTGGATGTCGTCCGTTAAATTCATTGAAACATGAGTGGCAATTGAGAACAAAGCAATTTTGGATCAATGAAAGTGTTAGATGGCACATACGAGAAACTTTGATATTTTGATTTTCATCGCTGTTTATAATCTTTCAATCGAAATGTAAAATGTTTACTTCATTTTTATATAAGTATAAAACTAAAAAAAATATGACATTATATATCTTATATACCTGTCCACTAGACTTTGATTGTTATCACGTAAAAACTAAGTAGACCTTAAGTCGATTTAGAGAATTTCCTACAGGATTCAATGTGCTGCAAAATGAAATTGGCAAATATTATGTTGCTAAAATTGTATAATATATAATATTAATACCTAGAGTAAAACGTATAAAAGAATATTCCGGACTCACTATATAAAAAAGATGAGTTTGGCCAAAACATATGAAAATATGTAAACGAAGATTGTCTACTTGGTTCTGTTTGTCTTTGCCGCGTTTATGTAACTGACACTGACAGTTGACAAGGACCATGGTAGAATAATAAGCTTACGTCAGTTATTCTCTTTTTTTTTTTTTTTTTTTTCCACGTCGCGTCAGTTCACGGTGACGTTACTAATGTCAAGTTAAGTGTTGCCATTGTTGACATCTATACAATAAGGATATTTATACAGATAAATGTAGATAAATGTAAAAAAAATGTAAAAAAAATACAATTACTAATTTAAACTTGAAACGATCAACGGTCAATAGCCGTTTACATACCAATTGATTTAGTCCTGCGATCTTACACAAAGAACTTACAATGTCCCAAGTCAGTAACATAGTAAACAGTATACGTGGTACGGTTTAGAAGTCGTAAAATATGACTGGTGTTCTAGAAGCGATACAAAAAGTATTTTGAAGGAACCGAGCTTCTCAGAAAGATTCCCGGATATTGGTTATTTTTGATTGTAAAGATGTCAACCAAAATGATGATTTTATTAAAAAAAGAAGCTTATGGGCCTCCTGATGGAAATCGGCAACCCAACTCACCAGTATTACTAGTGCATTATTACCTTGAGACCACAGTTGCTAAGCCTTTATGCCCAGTAATTTAAGTGGCTACATTACCCTTCAAAGCGAAACACAATAATAATGGCACGTTCTAGCTTAGCAACAGAATATTATTTTGGCAATGTAGGTAGTACCACCTCAGGCGAACTCGGCAGCAGAGTTCTACCATTTCACAATCAGAATTATACAAGGGACGTAATTTTATTAAGAGAATCAATAATATAGTTTAACAATATCGTCAATTAACAGATAAAACAGTGACAAAAAAAAATAGCTCGTACTTATTAGTCCATCAGCATCCACTTTCATTAAAGACCTTTTAATGAACGGTGCACGGGACACCACGACAAATTATGCATTAAAAGAATTTTTAATTAGCAAATAAAAAGGTTTTTGTTTTTTATTCATACCTACCTTTACCCGGACTTGTGATATAAAAAAAAATTATCGATAAAATGCTTTGATAAACACTATTGCTTGCACTGTGAATATGTAGGTACTAACTTGTAACTCCTATCTCATCAAAAGCCCTTTGTTAATGTCAATCACTTACTATGAGGTGAGTCTCACGTCCTTTCCATCTATTACGCTGTCCATACCACTCACCCATGCAGTTAAGAATTTTTCCTAGATCTTACTTTAGCACTAATTTTATAGCAAATAGTAAATTCAATTTAAATTAGTAAAAAGTAAAGGTTTTAATTATTATCATGTTGTGGAAAATATGTACCATTTGATGCACATAAGGGCTTTGGTAGGTATAGGACACGTTTTAGCTGACTGGACGTTTCAAATTAAATGAAAACGGAAATTTGCCAATAGACGAATATTTCTCTGTACTTCCGAGATGCTCAGAGAATGAGACCAAAACGATCGCAGGAGACAACCGAGTATCTCTAGCCGCCTTTGTTCTTTGAACTCTGAGTTTCGCGAATCGGAGAGATTCACTCAACGTCCAGAGCGTTTGACTGAAAACTGTACGACATGCCACGTCGCGGGCTTCTGAGCGTCGAGAACGCTATGCTCAATCATGCGGTTCGGAAACGTTTACTCAAAATATGCGGTTGTTAGCCGATCGGTAACACCATTTCGTGACTGGAGCTGTTGAATCTCATGCAGAGCATGAGTTGCGACTGGAATCCGCGAGAGAATACCGTGACCGTTTGAAGATGGTAACGAATATTTATACTCATAGAGAGAAATAACGCCTATTACTTTAAGAGGCCGATTGCATCTGTCATGATGCTCGTGCGCCGACATTTACTGTAGTCTTAATGACAGTGACACTGATATGAATTACTGGATTCTTTTGTTTTGTTGTTGTTGATTTGTTTTAAGAGTCCAAGTGACTTCTGAAGAGGAGCAACAATTTTCTAAAAAGTTTTTAGGCTGTACTCGTACATGTAACGCGGCGTTCCAAATGACATCTAGTATACGGATCATTTATGCCTAGGTAAATTCTAAGTCATAAATGGATGGCAAGAGAGACACTAAGCCTTCAGTATTCGGCTGATGCAGGTGCTCTCGCAATACTAGTATTTCGAGAAGTACCAGAAGCCAACGTCCGGCTATCATTATTGCGTGGATTGTCCCGAGGACACGTCGCAGTACACGCTAGCTTGGGCGAAGCAGCGCCGTGATCTAGTTGAAGCAGAGAGTACCACCTATACTTACGGCCGTCATTCGGTCCATGGTCGAGAGCGCTTGGAAAGCCTCCTCTTACTGCCAGCCAGTATTTTTTGCAAGAGGAGGCGGAAAGGGAGAAAAAAGTGATCTCTCCAGTTTTCAGATATTTCGTAGACAAAATTATTAAGCCTATTCAGAAAATATTTCATTTGGAAGATTATTTAGATTAAGAATATATTTTGTGGTAACGAATTGGTAGTGCATACGTGGAGCGGCAGAGCTGTAATACCGCTGTGCAAAAGTTGATTCTGACATCAACTCAAACATACATTGGAGGTCGGAAACGTATTGGTGGCACTTTTGAAGTTAATTACAAAAATAATAATGCGTGGTGGATCAATTAAGTGAGTCACACGCCCTTTCTATTTATTACGTAAATATTTTTTTTGTAGCTGTAATGAGTTTTGTTTATTTTTCTTGTTGATTGTTATTGATTTCGCGATCTGAATGAATATACATCTGTTATTGTATGACGTTATGGTCAGGACTATAAGGATGGCCCACTGTGCACGTTCGAGTTCAATTATGATTGTCTTAGCTACCGCACCAACAAATACTGTAGTTGAGAATACATTCTCATAGTATGTATACGTTGACATTAGCAGTTTAGTAGGTGCCATAGTTCTGAGTTGCGTTAATATTTAATTGCTAATATATAATTTTAACGTATCTCTTAAGGTTTACGTAAGGCATGGAAATTTATTTTTCGTGTCATTGAAAATTATTTTTCTACTTGCATATCTGCCAACTTAATTAGTTTTTATCATATATAATACAAATAAACTTGAAATATTATCTAACTGATCCTGAAACCGCATCAAAATCAGTTGCGTGGCTTAGGAGCAGTTAGCGGATATACAGCCAGACGTGGGTAGCAACTTTGTTTTATACTACATAATTATGTAGAGATGAACGTCACTTAGACTAAAGAGACAAATCTTGGTTCATTTAACCTTTTGAGCGCCACGTCAATAACGAAAATCCGTGTTCTCTACGCCAAGCGACAAATTCTAGTATCTAATAATAGGAGAAAAAAAAAAATTTTTTTATAGGTATTTGTTTTAAACTAAAAATGGTAAAAATTGTATTGAACTAAAAGTGGTATTTTTGACGTGCCATGCCGTCGTTGGCGTCGTGAGCTTGTTTTAATTTGACGTTTATACACGTCCGTAGCGATCAAAAGGTTAACCAATCTTCGAAACCGTCATTTGTTGGTAAAATGGCAATGAGTTGCTTGCTATCAATCATTGAGTAGGTCCGTAAAGTTCCGATCAACTGCGTTTCTAACGTAGTGAGAATTAAGCTTTACGAATTTATTAATTTACTGTACTAATTGGGCCATAATAACTTTCTTCTTATTCAATGAAAATAACATTTGGGTTGTAACAAACTATGCTTTGGTGGTCCTTAAAATATAGGGAACGTTGGTGAAATTTCTATCTTAGCCGCTTAGTTCGCCTTTATGATTAAATAACTCTAACAATAACATACATGCATAATGAGGTTAATATGTAATGAATGTTAATTATCTATGCTACAAATTATGCCATTTAGAGAATGTGATCTCATATTTCAAGAAGATGAAACCATCCGTGATGATACTAATTCGGTATGTAATATATTTTTCAAATTTAACTCTTTTAAATCCTATGTAAGTAATCAGGGGCAATCCAATTCCATTGCCACTAACCGAACACTAATCCAGACTCCGACCTTCTACTGAGATATGAATAAAAAATCCATTTTTTGCAGTAGGTAACCTTTCTGTATTTCAACTTCCATAAGAAAGTATTGTTAGAGCAGATTTTTTGTCGTATAGGTAATTTCATTCCGGAAAGAAAAGCGTTTCAAAGGCAAAGTAAATAAAGCCTAAAGCAAACGCATTGTATTAAAAAATAAAAGTATTTCACTCAAAGTAGGTATGTTTCTGTTCCATTTTTTTCTTTAGGTAAGTAAACGTGAAATTATTTATACATTATGTTTATAGAGTGTTTTAAAAAAATATTATTCAAATTACTGAATACGAAGGTACAACAGATGTTTAATAAGAACTGATTCCTTTTGAATCAGTAATGTCTCGTTTTACCTTACCTTCAACGTCACCTTTATTGTCACTATTTTCTAAGTAGGCGGATAACTCAAATTATATTATATAGTACCTATTCATAATATATTAGATTCATTACGTATTGACAGACAAGGGTTCAATTACAGAAACCCTACTGAAATAATTATAATAGCTATCTGTCAATAATCAATTAATGTTTATTTTATTTATTAACCGTCATCATCGTCTTTCTACCCTTATCCCAAATTACTTGGGTTCGGCGCAGTATGTCTTTTGAAATGAAATCAAAATGATTTATTACTTTCACAGGTATAACTTAAATTAAATTATATAGTGCCTATTCATAATATAGTAGATTTATTACGCATTGACAGACAAGGGTTCAATTACAGAAACCCTACTGTAATAATTATAATAGCTAGCTGTCAATAATCAATTAATGGTTATTTTATTTATTAACCATCTTCTAAGTAATCTGAGATAAGGGTAGGAGACCCTTATATTAAATTACTTGGGGTCGGCGCAGTATGTCTTTGTACATATTATAATTATTTTTAAATATTTTAACCAATAATATAAAAAGATAGCTAAACATTTAAAAATATAAAAATAGGAGCCCACCGGTATCGGGAACAGTATCCAAGCTACCGGTGGTCAGGGCTTCAGCGAGAGTAACCACCTGATGATGCGCGCTATGTCCAGGAGTACCTACCGCTTTCTGCATCAAACCCTTGACCCAACCGCCTAACGAAAGCCTCCTCAGATGTAAGTCGAGGTATACGTAATTCACAAAATAATAATAGACAGGCTTCAGCGCACCAGTCGGCCACAAATTATAATCTCCCATGTCAAATTTTGTGATAACTTCTAGTGTTTTGTAATTTGTGGAAGATAAATGAATATTTTTTTACTTCACCTGGTCAGAAAGTGACGCTTTACTACTCTAGTACCGGAGCAGAAATTAGCTCTTTACAGCCCTAGGGCCGTAAAAATGTATCCATTATTAACGTGTTTTGATTTTTTTTATACAGATACATAGAATATTGAATTATGATAAAACAAAGGAATGCAAAATTAGAATTTAGAACAAATATCTTATTATATAAATGCGAGTTTGTTTAAATTAAGACAGCAAACCGTTGTGGTATCTATTAAAAAAATCTCCATAAAACATAAAAATAATAACTTCTTGACTGAAAAATCTAAACGAGCAATGTATATTTAATACTAAAAGTAAGCATGACTAAGTAAAAGTAAGCATAAATGGAAAGTTTAGAGAGAAATATTTAATTATTTTCCAATACGTTTACACTTCTTTTTATTTTCCTCGTAGTTGAAGTAAAAAGCAATATGCTTCACTCGGGGGAAAGTACAGATTACAAACTCGTGTGTTTTTGCTCAAATACACACTCGTTAGTAATCTTTCACTTTCTCCCCTTGGTGAACAAACTACTATTACTATTATAATATCCAGATACTCGACAGTGTGAATGACAGGTTCAGACAAATTGAGATAATAAAATAAAGACATAGTAATAAAACTACATTTAACGGATTTTATCGCGTTATATTGATATTATTAATACCGACGTTTCGGATTCTTTACAGCGTCTATGATCCCGTGACCGTGGACGCTAAAAAAAGTAATTTTAATTCAATGTATAACATTCGCGTAAATATCAGAAATCAATATAAAGACATAGTATTAGTACATCTTATACCCTACTCTAAAATTTAGTCTTTACACCGACCGGGGCCCGCCAAATGCGTCCCGTGTTAGTCCTGTTACACCACGTTTCTGTAGAGTTAAAATGTTTGAACTGATTTGAAGGAAGATCAATTCCTTGTGACGATAATATTTTCAGATTCATTTATTTTATTACTTTATATTACAATATTTGTAGGATTATTTTCCCCATACATTTGTAAAGAACCTGTGTATGTACATTGAAGATATAAAAAAAGCAAAGTTGGAGTAAATTTGTAAGTAAATTTTTTACTATCATTATAAGGTACGCCTCAAGAATATAATTATGCATTTTTAGAGTAACGTAATTATCCTGCTCCTGGAGTTGCGAGATCCTTAAATCTAGTAGAATAACTCTGTTTGTCTGTGTGTTACGCAATCACGACTAAACTACAGAACTAAGATAACAGAATTTGTTGCTAATTAAAGACAGTTTATGATGTCTCTACAAATCATAGAAAATATGTAATTTTCACTTTTCCAATGAAAATTCGAAATGATATAAGTTACATAATAAGTAAATGTGATTAGGCACATGAGGCTCAAGCACCGACACTGACTCTTAAAAAGATATTCCCTATAATTTATTACATTAGGCAGGTATATATCCTTCGGAGGAAAATACAGATTACGAGGTGCAATTAACGAGTGTCTTTACTCAAACACACTCGTTATTAATCTATCACTTTCTCTCCTTCGTCAAAAATGTACTATAACGCAATCGGTTGTAGGTAAGTTACTCAATCTTTCAAATTACTGTTAACAAATATTTAAATATATGTCGCCAGAAGGCCGAGATGTTTGCGTTGCAGCTCCAATAAAACCGGCAATCGTCGATAAATAAACGAATTTATACAAATTTTCCGGGTCGCGTGTAGTATTGTATTTCACGATCTCCGGAAACGATTTCAATCAAAACAGTTAACTATTTTATGTTCGATATGGTATGATTAACTTGTCCAAAGTAAATAACGTTGTTCTTCTCGCGAACAAAATATTGTATAACTTTTTAAATTAATGCTTAATGTTGAAAGGTATATGGGGGCATAAATAAGCTTGGCACAGTAAAGTAGATATTATTATGTGTGAAGTAATAAAGAAGCCTTACTGAATAATATTATCAGTTGAGCGTGTGTTGACTGATAACAACTGACAACTGGTTAAGCAATCTGTTGCAGATTGTTCGGTTATTTGACAATGTTAGTGATGCTGTTGTTTTGGATTTCTTTGTGTATTTGAGTTTTGTTAGTAAAAGACACCATCAATAACCCATTTACTATCCCACTGTAAGGCACTCGCCTCCTCTTAGAATGAGAGGGGTTAGGCATAGTCCACCACCATGGGTGTTTCGAGAAGTTACTGTGTCGCATACGCCGGGAGCCAACGCGCGCCTTCGAGTAGGATGCGATATAAAGTCGCACCCTTTAAAGGGGTCTTCCAAACGATAGACCCCGACACGTTCGGGGCGAACTGCTACCACTTTAACTATCATAGACATTTTAGAGTTAACTATAATATAGAGATACTAACTAATACACAACATTGTCAAATATTCTATCGCTAAGCAATAATATGCTAATATTATTATGTTCCGGGTTCTACCCAAATGAGACATAACATCTGAGCATGAGTTACCATTACTTATATTGCACTTATACTTGATGTAATTTTATAAATTTATTACAGTAAAATTAAAACTTGTCAAACTGGAAACAAGGCTATATTGAGAACCTAGAACCTGAACGATTTCAGTATTGCCCTCATCCTTGAAGAAAATATCATATTTAGTAAGCAATGTTTTCGTTCAGTGATTTTTAAGGATTTTTGAGACTATTTTAACTAATTCATAACATACTTTTACTTTTATAAACAAGGCTTAGTTTTACTTTACCAATTTTGGCGAGAATATTCGGTAGATCCGCTATCCTCCTAAATAGAACCCATCCATTTGCACATAACAAACAACATGGATATTCAAGTAAGAATAAAAAATCGTGTCAAAAACAGATGCATCACTAAATGTGCTGTCAATGTGCACTGATTTTGACTGATATGAGTCATCAATTTCATGGATTCTCGCCTGGTTCAATTTTAACATAGTCCTGTTTTTTTGTACTTTTTTATTTAATTTAGAGTATAGAGTAATATTTTTTGTATGACTAAACGCACTAATCTCTTAAACCACAAATCGTATTTGAAATAAAATTTGCTGTTTATAGCCTAGTTCTTGAGGAGGATTATAGATTATTTAACATCACGCTACAACCGAGCGGAGCCGAGCAAAAAGGAAGAGTCAGGGAGGGTGAAATTTATTATGATTTGGACGGGACTCTGTCGGATCAGCTATTTATACGATAAATTCCGTAAAAAGTGTAAATAATAATATTATAATTACTTTGTTAATTTAATTAACTTCATAGTTTCGAAGGTGTGTTAGCGTGAACAAAATTTTTGTATACATTATTGTACAGACATTATTATATAAGTAAAATTATTTTGGAGCTTAATAATCACCACTTGCTGATGATAACCATTAAGTAATTAAGCAGGTAATTGCATAATTCTGCTGAATATTGATAATGTCATTACCACAGTTGTTACATGTAACAAACGCCACAAATACTATTGTTCTGACTAGCTTTTACATATTTGTGATAAAGATTGTGTAGAATCTGCAAGCCAAATCCTGTTATAAATGCAGCTCAGCAACATGCTTACCAATGAAAAAGCCTAGCAATCACAAAACGGGAGATGATGAGTGCTCAGCTATGAAAATAGTAGAATACAGTACATTAATTCTGTCGATTATGGTGGTATGATTATGGTATTTGAAATACGTCATGCTAGAGGCACGATTTCTGTGTTTTATAGCTAACTTATGACAATAACAGTCCACTCCGCTGTCCTACTAACCCTCGATTTTGTCACTGTATGAAAAAAATAACTTGAGTAGTGTGTAGTCGAACGGAATTTTTGCAACATTGACTGAAACCTATTTATGGTACTCCTGACTTGGTTGATGATGATGATGATGATGATAATGATGTTTTTGTTACACTCACGTTGTTTGAGATAATACTTATTCAAAGTTCTGTTTAAGTTCGAACATATATCTAATAAATCGAGGTCTAATCCAACATAATCAAGACCTTTATTAATGCGCCTGACTTTGGAAATCATGTGCACACAATAATAATAAAGATTTATAGTTAGAACGAAAAGCATCCATCACAGGAAAAGGTACCATAATACTTTACTGCAGTCTAACAGTTCTCCTCTCTGAAACGTTCTGCCTTTTTCTTTCAGAGAGGAGAACTGTTCCTAACATAGTATGAGTAGATTTGTGTTAGCATGCGCATGCATGCAACTGCAAAATTAAATGATACATATAGGATGTTACCAAAATCTGCCCAAATGATGTACCGAGGGTACACTTACTGGAAAAAATACCCTGTATTATGCTGGTTAAAACTCGTCAACTTTTTTTTAAGCTCACTAGGGGATCAAAAAAATAACTTTAAATTTGAAAATACGCACGCCATTTTAAAACACTAGTATCAGTTTCATAGTGTTTTTATAGTAAAAACTGTCAACTTGATAGCTATCTGCTATCAGTGTCAGTTTTGGAATGTCAAACGCACGCCATTTTGGCCCATTATTAACTGTTTCATAGTGATTAATTTCATAGTAAAAACTGTCAACTTGACAGCTGTCATGTACCTCGGGTACAAATTTTGACTGAGTTGTATGGACTTTTAATGACCTCCTTTGTGGTCTCGACTCTAAGGTTCCATGCAAAAGTATCAAGAAATCTCGATGATTTACGATAAATATCGACAAAATTCTTTTGACGATAAGACAAAATTTACAAACTGTCAATTAAGCATTTAATAATTAATAAAAAGTATACTAGGCCACTCAGAAAGTTTTGCGACAAAAAGTTTTTATGTATAAGACACTGGCCACTTAATGTTTTTATTTTGAAAACTTATTTAAAAGTAAAAATACCACTGTTAGATTTTTAAATTTCCCTCCGCATTTTTTTGAGAGACTATTCAAATTTTCTTGTCTCATTAAAAAATGAATCTGCATCGAGAACATTTTCGTGCTTGAAATGAAATGAAATGATTTTTTATGATTTCAAATGTGGCTTAAAACCTGATGAGTCATTTGATCGACTTCGAATTGCTTTTATGGATGAAGGGCCTTCAAAAGCAACCACCTACCGCCAGTTTAGCGAGTTAAAACGCGGTCGTCTTACTTTGGCGGATGAACAAAGGTGTGGTCGTCTTACGACGGCTGTCACCGAAGAACGTGTGTTGTTGTTGACAGTTTGGCTGTTTTAAAGGGGTACCTAATTTCAATTTCACTTCGAGACCAAAGCTGCATCAACGCCGAATGGTATAGCACAAAATGCCTGCCAAAAGTTTTTTTCTGCAATGAGCAACAAGCGACCGAGCACCGGGCTCCGCGAGGTCCTTCTTCACCACGATAAGGCGCCCGCGAACTTTGCGATCAAAACGAGGGACTTCCTGGACTCCACACTGGTCAGAGTCTTGGGACACTCTCCTTACAGTCCTGATTTGGCTCCGGGTGATTTCTTTTTATTCCCTAAAATTAAAAATCAGCTCAAAGGGATACAGTTTTCATCGCCAGAAGACGCGCTAGCAGCATTTGAGAAGGCCGTGGAAGAGGTGTCTGCGAAGGACTGGAAAAATGTTTTGAAAATTGGTTCAGACGTATGAAACTTTGTATAGAGGCAGAGGGAAAGTTCTTTGAAGAGATTTAATAAAAATATTTTTTTCATAGAAATTAGTTTTTAGTTTCTCAAAACTTTCTAGTGTCCCACGTATATACATATAAGTATACAAATACGTTAAAATTCGATATTACAGTTACGTGAAAGCGCCACTGTAAAGGAAAATATAATATTTATTTGAAATATAATTCCCGAAGAATATAGCCCGTATTTATTCACCGTTGGTTATAGAGCAAAAAATGAATATGAGTTTATTTTTAGCTGCTTTATACCAGAACATTTATTAAAATATTTTTCAACGATGTTTTTGTATTTTGTGGGTTATATGTACACACTGTTGTATTCACCTCATTACATTCTTTTTTCTATTGAGCTTTGATAAACGTCTACAGATGAAGAACGGAAATTACTAATTAGACACATCCCGTACCAAAGTATTTCCGGTAGGAACTGTAGTCTAGGAATAATATGAAGAGTACAGAAATTAATGCTATTTCGCAATTTAGGTCATGACCTAAATTGCGAAGTAGCATTAATTTCTGTAGGTACCATTTTCTGTATTTCGACCATGGACGTAGCGAATGACACGAATCCCATGGCCATGAGTCTATATATAATCATCCAACTACAAAAATTAAGGTTCTAACGAAACCATCAAATTCTAATCGTTCTGAAATAACAACTGGAAAGTGAAACCGTCTCTAGTGCCGTATCACTTTATTGACATTATAATTACGTCTCACTTTAATTACATTAACATTAATTATGTCTCACTTTATTGATATTAAAATGACGGAAATGTTTATTATAAGTTAATTGAGGGGTTTTTTTTCTCAGGCCTTTTAGTAATTAAATTCAAGAAAAGGGATTCCGGAAGAAATGGGTTGAAGAAAGCGAAATGGATTCTAAAATTTTACCAATAATATTTTTACATTAAGAGCATAAAATAGTAACACAAAATCCTATCATGTATATTATTGAAAAATGTGTTTTATATATCCAATTATTTAGAATTCATTATTATCTAAGTGTTCAGAATGCATAAACCTTTACGCACACATGTAAATGAAACCGAATACCCGAATCCAGTGTAAATTATGTTACAGTTTTACTTATGTTTAGGCCGTTTACCGTTTTATATCTTACACTGTACAGGATATCATAATGTTATAAAATAATCAAAAGTAAACCCCTACAAAAGTTGTTACTACTGTAGGGTCGAAATGCTTCCATCCTAAGTCAGTTTAAAGCAGTAATAATTATGCATTATGCTCCCAGCGTAAGTTTATAGTTAATGACAGTGGAGAGTACTCCACTGTCATCTGCATTTATGAAGATTTATCGTAACTACAAACTTATTGTAGCCGAAAACGGCAACGGTCGAGTCCTTAACTTTAATACGTAATAATGTTCCTGATAAATTAACTTTAAACTAAGTTAAATATTGCACAAGTTCAAGATACGCTCTGCTTATTTCGTTGTAAAGTCTTATGAAATATTTGTTTTACCTTGAGACAATGTTGAGCCTCTTGTAAACTGTAATTATTTTTGAGTGATTTATCAGTTAGTTTAATATGTATACCCGACGCAATAAAAATATAATCCAATATCTGGCATGGAAACACATTTCTACAGAATCGCAGTTGCGAAAGAAGGTAGACATAAGTATTTCAATACTTTCCAGTAAACACATCACACACGTTTCTGACACTTTATCTCCATAAAAGTAATTAATAAAATAATACTGGTTTATATATTGAATGTGTCCCTGTTTTTACGTACGTTTGTATGGTGAGCTCATTAATAAATGAGCTTACCTATAGATAAATGTGGGAAAGCCGTTGTCTTCGAACCATTTATGATAAATAGCCCAGCTAAATACCTCGGTATTTGTACCAGATTTCTGCTTAACGACTATACTTTATCTAAACGATTTATCCTAAATGTCTATAACATAGCTATATATTCACTTTTGGGCCTTATTACGTTATTTTTTCGATGATAACAACAACTTGGGCAATTTCACGCATGGTTGTGTTAAGAAATAGAATAGGTACATGTCCAAAACATTTTGTTATATAAAGTAGAAATCTGAACCGATAAACATGGTTTTGGTATTTTTTATAGATACATCATTTTATGTACCAAATTTTAATAAAAACATTTCGGTCATTTCTTAGAAAACGTCAGTATTGTCGCGCACTAGAGTTTTCTCTCTATTCATGTAGGTATACGTTTACAAACATAGATTTGAAAATGCACCTAACCTAATTGAATGTTCAGTTCGGCAATCGAAGTAACGACCATTAGCACAAAAGCCAATTACATGGCCACTGCGCCAAACATTGATACCGTCAAATGCAACACTACAATTGAATCGGCTTCGGTAGTCGCTGATGTAATTTGTTATTGTTAAATGAAAGAACTCTGAATATATAAGAGTAATGTCAAAGTCAAATTTTATTTCAATAAGACCATTAAAATAGCACTTTTGAAAAGTCAAAACTGGTTGCACGGTTCCAAAAAGTAGGTCTTATGGGGAACAACCGACAAGAAACTCCATAGACACTCTTTAAATAAACATTATTACAATGTTAATCTTGGTTTACTATTTTTGTTATGAATAGGTAATGACAACAATGCAGTTTGATGCGTACTAATAAATTAACCCAGTATAATGTACATACACAAAAAATCAGTGCCATTGACAGAGCTGACCAGTTCCGACAAACGGCACCCGTTCAATGTAATCGGACTGAACAAGTGAACATAATAATTTGAGAAATCTGATTCTGCTGAACGCAGTCACAACGCTGATCATGGCAACTATGTTTAATGTTTATCAGCACAAGGTGTCAGATTTTCGTTTCAACAAAATCCAATACAATGTCTGCGCCGTTTTTAGTTGGACCGACCACAGATTAGTTACCTACATATTGTAACTGTCTGCTTCGAGATTTATGGGTGAACGGTTCAACCGACCGACTAGTGGAGTTGTTTTCGACCCTTGCAAAAGTTAAAGACAGTTACACTTAACCCCCCGCAAGGTCAGTTTGGAGTGTTATCTTTCGATTTAAGATGCGGATGTACTTTACGTGGTATTTTAAGAGCGATTATTGAATAAAAATATTAATTTTTAAATAAAATCTTGACGTTCATCAATTGAGTACTTTAAAATGTCTTTTTTTATAACATGTTACTCAATCTTAAGTAAAATAAAGTTAATACTACAATTAACCATGTAAACTCGTTTATGTAAGCTGTCAGATAAATCATGTCGTTTCTAAAGACACTTCCTCTATCTTCAAATATATAACCAACTTATTTGTCACAAATGTAAACAATAAATTAATTTTATAGTGGAAGTTCGAAAAGTGTCATTTAACAACTGAAACAATAATATTTTAAGCGTTTAACTGTGATTATCATTAATGCTACCTACACTTTACACCTTAAATCGATTTTTTGCTTTTATTCCCTTTGAATGGAAAATATCATCTTCAGTTCTTACTCATTCGTTGGAGTAAAAACCTTGTATATCCTTATAGCTTCTACTACTTAGTACATAATTGGGATACTTAGTTTTAAAACATGAGGTCAGTCCATTAGTGAGGCGTCGACCACACTATCGATCTTAGCTATGTAATGTTCCTAAATTGTATAATGTGTGAGGACTATAACATAAGCATACCAAATGTATGCTAAAATTTATGTGTATTGGACCTACGTAGGTATACGTATTGCTATTGTACAACAATTATTTTACTTATTTTAAAAACACCCATTTAATAACGGGAGCTCATGTAATAATATAAAAGCCTGTAATGTTATCTTTTGTCAAAGTTTATAAATTAATTATTCATAGTTAGTCCAACAGCAGAACAAAACTTTGATACCACGCTGTGTTCTTCAAATACATTATCTACAGGAATTCTTTAGGGTGTATTAGTTTCAGATTGCTGTATATTTTAGACACCAATATTTTCATATAGCTGATATACATATCAATAAGGAGGAAACTCTAACTTAGTTACATATCTAATAGGAATTACCTATTGATCAAGCTTATATCGTGACTGTACGGTGTTATTTCAGCATCTGGTTATAAATCACCAGATTTATTTCGTTATTTATTCCCGTTTCATTTTTCTGTCTGCTACTTACTTAAACCAAAATTAGATAATGCGAAGTTTAAAATGTGTTTGTATCCTTCAGAAACATTCAACAAGTCATTGTACTTATTAGCTCTGTCTTTTGATTTCTATTTCTTTTTGTGAAGATTTCATTTAATATTTTGCTATAGGTGTGTTTAGCAAATTCATAAGCTATAAATTTAAATACCTGCTAAATATAGAGCATTCATATTCTTAAAATGATATATTGGTATTAGTTTTATTGTACAAAAAAAAATAGCATAAATATTTGGTTAGTAAAAAATAAAACAGAAAATAAAAACCAACCAACGGAGCCAACAGTTCATATTTTAGCTGAAGTGTAAATATGAGATGGCCATTTCAATTCACGTGCCATTCATTTTTCAAGCAAAGCAAACAGCCGTTGGTGGTTTTTATCGGTATTTAAAATCGAACACTTAAAATAACAAAAATAAATCGATATTGGAAGAGCTTAATCGGCGCTCGCATCCCGCAGTCCTCGGCTTCTTGTTGTCATGGCTCGCCCGACCGGCAACCGCATCTGCGGAATTCTTATGCAAAATCGATGTTTTTATTGCTCTTTTATGGTCCCAGTCTTTCAGCCAAATTGAGATTAAGAAGAGGCGTGTGAAAATTCATTCTCAAGCCAAAGCGTATCTTTAATTAAGTCAGC